>MU388838.1:0-404806 GCA_022578795.1 Xylariaceae sp. FL0255 | reverse complement strand
TGGTTGATTTGTGGTGATATATTGAAGTAGGTGGTGTCGATTTGAGTAAGTGTTGCAAAGGGGGGGGTGTTGCAAAGGGTGGTCAAAGCGGTTAGACTGGGATATGACGCACTCTTAGTCATCCATTCGGCACCTGTGTTACCCGTTTACGGAGCCGTCGCTTTAGCTTCACACAACCAACACAGATTGAATCTTGTTTTTTTCCTTTTAGTGTTCAGTGATTACCTTGAGTATCACCAACTTCTGCTGACACCTCATATGTGCCTTTATGATGCTGTAAGCCCCAAATCAGGAACCCGAATGTTTCGCCCACGGTCCAACTTGCTGGCAAGTGCAAATCCGCCCTTCGCGTCCTATCCTGTCCGCACCCATCTACCTACATACGTACATGAATTGCCGAGGTGTCTCGAGGCACACACATCGACGAGTCTAGCTCTGCTATATACATAGTCTGTTCTGAAAACGCACAGACAGTGTATACATAAAGTCACTCCCACCCCAGTTCTTCATAGGTCCTCGTCATCCTCGTCTGTCTTCTCAACAATGAAGTACTTGTCCCGTCCCGTCTTAAGATTTGTCTCATGCTCAACTACAGTATGAGGTGTCAGCTCCATTGATTCATGAAAATCCCAAACATGAGGTATGTGGACTTACTTGCTAATTTGTTGATCTGGCCGATAATGTTCTCGATCTTGGTGTCCTTCTTGTTACGATTCTGTCGCCCGAGGTCATTCAACCATTGGAAGCTATTAAGTATGCAGTATACTACGGCAATGAAGATGACGACGACGATAGAATAAATCCAGATAACAACGACGGTGAGTGGATCAGTCGAGCCATCTGGAGTACTCTGGAATTGTTCTCCGACCGCGTCGGGCATCGTGCCGCCACCGCTCGTGGATAACCAACCGAAAAGACAGAACAGTGTAGCGATTATGTCGACACCAAGAATCGCACTGACCAGCTGCCATGACGGCCAGGTCTGTGCACCACGAGTGACGAAGATGAGCCAGTTCTGAGTGAGCGCAACCTGGAGAAACAAGATTTCCTGGATAGAACCGTATTTCTGAACGATACCGCCATCCGCTAGGAGCATGGTAGTGCGAAGGATCCAAGTTCCGGCAGCCAGGAGACAGCCAATGACTACACTGATGAACCATATCTTCTTCAGCTGCCATTCGACCGGTCTCGGCTCTACATGTGCGTTGTCGTAGGCGACAGCGACAGTGGCCAAATCGGCAAAAAGAGCAATGAAGACGATGAGATCAGGTCGAATCGTTTCGTTCAGAGCGACCATTGAAGTCGCCAGGTAGATCTCGAGGTGGAGACAGAGAGCAATGCGGTACTGGACGTATGATTTCATACGTTGAAAGATCTAGTCAAGCACCACGGTGTTAGTATGATAACAGGCTTACAACAGATATGCCGCAGGAGTTGAAGCATCACAATCATTGCTTTACATGTCAACATACCTGTCGGGCCGTCTTGATCGATAAAATAATCGTGCTCAGTCCCGGCGCCAAGAAGACGATGTCGGCAGCAGCTTGTGCAGCCTCAGACGCTCCCTCGACAGCAATTCCGCAATCAGATTTCTTTAGTGACGGAGCGTCATTTACGCCTAAAGAAGTGAGGAAGTTGTTAGCAGGAAATTCTATCTAGACTTTTCACAGAGAGTCTTGCTCACCATCTCCGGTCATAGCAGTCAGGCATCCCCGTTGTTGCAGCATCTCGACAACCTGATACTTGTGCTCCGGGAAGACCTCAGCGAATCCATCGGCACGCTGTACAAGATCATGTTGTACTGTTCCTGTCAAGCCACTGTGGATCAATTTCTCCGAATTGTACACCTTCGAGCCGAGTCCAAGCATCTTGCAGGTTTCTTTCGCAATAGCAAGGGCATCACCAGTAAGCAGCTTTACCGGAACTCCAAGATGCGCGGCTTCAAGGATGGTCTGCGCCGTGTCCTCGCGAGGCGGATCGAACATGGATAGAAGACCCAAAAGCACCCATCCTTCCTCGTTTTTCTTACATGCGACACCGAGAGAGCGGAAGCCACGCTGAGCGAACTCCTTAGCCTTGGCGTTGTAGGTGCGTCGCGTCTCGTCGTCAACATCAGCCAGAGCCAGAATCGCTCGGGGAGCACCCTTAGCACAGATGTAGCGATCATCACCAAGATGACACTCGGCAGTAATGCGTTTGGATACGGGATCAAACGGTGTGAATTTGTCGGTCACCCAACCCTTGCGTAAAACCTCGCGAGCCTTGGGATACTTCTTCAGAGTCGTGATGGTCACTTTGTCGATCGGATCGAGTGATTGGATATTGTGAGAGCTGGCAAGAGCCGCCACAGCCATCATCCAATTGACGTCTTGTCCTTCTGCGACATATGGATCACGAAGACTGAGCTTGTTGGCAGTCAGAGTTCCTGTCTTATCTGAGCAAAGAACGTTGACACCCTGTGGTAGAACTGTCAGTATGATTGAGTCCATTTTTTTGTATGAGAACACCGCAAAGGCACTTACAGCGAGTGATTCGATCGCCGTGAGCTTCTGAACGATAGCCTTCTGTTTTGCCAGGTATGCAGCGCCGACAGCGAGGGTTGTGGTAGTGACAACCGGCAGACCGACGGGGACACCAATGATGAACAGGACCAGAGTATAATGCAGCAAGTTCTGCACATCTGGAGTGCTGAGTTTGATATGGCGGTAGAAGCCGCCGATCCAGACAACAAGGACCCAAAATGTGAGGAGGACGAGTAGTGACGTGCCAATACTGTTCATGACCCCCTTGAAGTGGCCTTGATCTTTTGCGCCCTGAACCAGTGTTGCAGTACGGCCAACAAAGGAATATTTGGCCGAGGTCTTGATGATAGCATATGCCTTTCCGCGTTTGCAACCTGTTGTGTAGAACACCATGTCTCCCATGTACTTGTCGACAGCAAGAGACTCGCCAGTGATGGCTGACTGGTCGCAGGCAATCAAGGCGTCACCATAGTGGATAGATGCATTATCATCATCATCAGCATCCGGATCGACAGCTTGTTTCTCATTGCTTTTGGACTCGGAACCGCTATCAGTTCTCTCATTACCAGCTTCATCGTCAATGAACTTGTCTTCGTTCTTGAGCTCCCTGTACCTGTGGAAATCATGAGGGTGATTATAGTCGCAGATGAGTTGAGCATCACCTGGAACAGTCTGCCCCTCTTCGATGATGACCTGTCGTATGTCAGTAAAAAGACGCGTCAAATTTCTTTGACTTTTTCTATGCAAGGAAAGGAAAGCGTACAATATCACCAGCGACAAGTTCTCTGGCAAGAATTTGTTGTTCCCGACCGTCACGCACAACGGTAGCCTTCAATGCAATGTCGCCCTTCAGGCTATCGACCACGTCTTGAGCTTGCTTCTCTTGGATGTAACCAACGAGAGCATTGAGAGCCAGGATACCGAGAATGACACCTAGGTCGATCCAGTCTTTAAGACCACCGGCCAATATAGCAGCGATCCACATGGCTATAATGAGTCAGCGCAAGGGAACCCATTAAAGAGAAAACCCAATGTGACAACTTACCATAAAGAATGGGACCGGTGAAATACACAATCAGCTTCGACCACATGCCGTCTTGCTCCGACGTGATCTCGTTCCATCCGAAGCGGCGGCGCCGTTCCTCCACTTGAGAGCTCGCCACACCCTCGTGGATATCGGTCTCGAGCCATGAATCTGGTGCTTTGCCCGCGTCTGTCGGCGGCACAGTAGCAGCAGGAGCAGCAACCTTATCCGACTTCCAGAACTGCCACCACTTGCGCTTCTGTTGTGGCAAGTCGACGCTAGCCAGATTGGCTCGCCGCTCATGCTCAAAGTTGGTGATGTAGCGGTCAAGGGCCGCGAACTCTTCAAGTTCCCCGGCTCTTGGCTTCCGCTCGGTGGTCTTGATAAGCTCGGCGACCTCTGCACTGCCGCTTGGGTGGTTCACACCAGTCGAAGTGGTGCTCTCGTTGTGAGGGGGGTTTTGGCGGTTGGCGCCATTGGCCTCGACGTCATCGTTGGCAGAGACGTCTAGCGTCCTACTAGAGGACAGGAAATCCATGACTTATCTGGCTTGGTGCAGTAGTCAAAGAGAGACGCGTCTTCTTTAGTGCTAAGAGGACACAGCAACAATTCTGAACTTGATCAGGACTCAGATATCCCTTTTACGGTACTCCCTGGAGGGAAGAAAGAGTGATAGTTTGCTGACAGTCTAGCGGATGTTGTTGACGTATTTGAAGAGGGAGAGATGTCTTTGGGTGCACCCGTCAGGGTCTCTCTTTATATTCCAGACCTATATTCTTGGATCAGGCTAGACCTTGGGTCTAATAGTGCCGTTACATACCGAGCACATCTCTGTCACTTTCACCATTGCCGATATCTGGTAGTATTGTTTTTGTACTAAAGAAGCTGAGCACACGAGCTCGACAACAAGCGAACCTAAAAGTCGATAGCTGATGATATAGTGTGTGATAATGGGCCACCAACAGCGTGGAAAATCCTATCTTTGCAGGGCGGTGAGTTTACCGGTGTCGACGATAGTGTTTTGAGCTGCATCCCTGGTCAACGGCAGAAGCGATCTCCGCGACATCTTCGGGTACATAGTATGCTAAGATGATGATAATAATAACAACAACAACAACAACAACAACATCACAGGACACTAGACGGTAATAGGTTTTGTAGAAACAGACACAAATTCTGAGGTGAAGTGACAAATGCCGACGAAACTTGGACTTGTGTAGTTGTGTTAGACGCTCGCGCTAGATGACGGAAGTCAAAGTATAAAAAAATTAGTGAAGGGCAACGCCAACCTTGACGACGGAACATCATCTTTCAGTTCTAGAAGAAGCTTATCCCTATCCCGTAAACAGAAATCTCACCCAAAATCTGGAGTACAGGATAAGCCAATCGGCTCCCCGATCTCATAACTGGAGAACACCGCAGAAAGGCAACACGGGAGTAAGACGAAGACTACAATGTCGCTAGAGATGAGGAACTTGGCGTGATACCTTACTGGCTGATAACTCCAGGTTCTATGATAAGGTTGTAGCTTTCGCCTGGGCTTTTACCGAACACTCTATTGTTTTGTGTCGGCATTGGAGAATAGTATTCAAAAACGTCGCATAGTCTACACTGCTTGTCATACGGATGAACCGAGTTGTTACCCCGACTTTTTGTTTCCAAAAACTGTGCCACAATCAATAATTCATTCTCAAAGCAACTCGTAACTCCTTTATGCATTTCAATTCATGGGCCCGTATAGGAAGCATGCCTCATGTAGACGGTTACATTGCATCCCCTGTATTCAACATCCGATTTTTGACCTTCCATTCAGCCCGTTCCATTAATGCAATATGCAGTCCTTGGAGATCAGCTTTTGACTGCTTTGAGTATTTCGAACACAGCGACAGTCCCACTTGTTTCCCGACTTCCTTTTTCAACCCGTGGGCCTCTGCAGCAGGCCGCCTGTGCCGCCATGATCATGAGATTTCACACACAACTGTGCCTAATGACCATCATGGTTTCCTTCGATTTATAATGGCGACGCCGGGTATAGGTGAATGATTTACGTGCCCTAATGTAGCGACACCAAATCACTAAATCCCTCAGGGTCACATACCGCTTCTCTCCATCGACACTGCGCCTACACTAAGACTATAGGCCGTAGCTAGGGCTAACCTAGGATCTTCAAGTATGCATGACCACATGAAAGTTCTTATTCGTAGCTACATGTCCAGTTTTTTAATCACCTGTGAATCAGGAGCGTCGTCAGGAGGCTGTCTATTATGTTGTATAAAGGACCCTCGACATCCGTTATCCTAGTGTTCAACTTAATCTATACAAACAGTCTAAACTCTTAGACCGATATGATGACAGATCACATGACATACAAGCAGCTTTATCTTAGATCTCCAGACTTGTATGGCCAGGCCGTGGCGGTGTCAGAAATCCAATTTTAACTTTCGAGGGTCTAGCTCGAGGTGGCTGTGTGGGTCGATAGTGTATTAACAACAATAACAACACAACTAAAGTGCTAGCTTCCTCTACTTCGCATGTAGAGTAGGGCTAGGGCTCAGTTATGTATTGTGAGTTAACCGAAACATTCGGATATACTGAAGTTTAATTACGTAGCATGTGTAGATACCAATGCCAACATACATATTTTGGCTGAGGATATGACAAATGTCCAATCTCCATCATTACCTCGCGTGGATGAATTTTCTCTATAATAGTAACAATTCCCAGCTATTTGCATGTCCTTCAGTTCCGAGTATTCAGCGTAAATCATTTTGATCATGACTACAGCATCAGGGTGTATTCCAGACAATAAGACCACACGGATACTCAAGCAAACATGCGTCTCTAACATTACATTCACCGCCGGATACTAATGCATCTAAAACACGTAAATTCTCTTAACCAAGGTTCTTGGAGGGTTATGATTCATAAAATTCAGAGGAAATAGTTCGAACAGAAGAGTTCCACGCGCGGAGGACCATGATGACCCACTCTGCCGGTATCTGGGGTCCGTCTCCGGCATCTGCGGGGCCGCTTTTCCGCTAAGATCTACAGGGGCTGGTGATCACTCTCTGATGGCAAGACTAGAGAGGTTCCAAAATCTTAGAGCTCGACATGACAAGTCGCGATCTCAATCAATATCTCCTAGCTATCTATGGTGCCCTATTTCTACTCAGGTAGATACATATTCGAAACTGCCCATCCAGATTTTGAAACACGCCGCCAACAGGACTGTTCCCTGCTTATTACTCAATGTTATTGTACCCTGTTATGGAATAGCACTTTGCTACCTAATCGGTATACTGGAGCACCCAGTATCCATCGCCGATCTGATATTCTGAACAGTCGCCATACATATCCAAAACGTTGGTAGCGGGATTTTTTGCGCATCCAAGCATGTCAAAGCAGGACAAGATCCCATCGTCATTAACAGTTATCGCATCCGCTAGTGATTTTAAAGTTAGCCAAACTACCTATGGAATATGGAAGATATAAAACATATGCTTGGCCCCAGCCATTTTGTAACAGGATCAGTCACTTACCGAGGTCGTATGTGGTCAGTCCTCTGCGACAATTGGCCTGAAATACGGTCGTAGAATCATTGACCATCTGAAAATCATGACAAGAATGGGAAAAGCTGCCATTTGCCTGGCCATAAAGTGTGTAATCACTTGCAATCAAGCAACTATAGAAGAACCATCAGTAAATACGTACCCGGGATTCTACATTAGGGAAGAGTGAGAGTGCTTGGACGTTGACATACAAATCGAGGCCAATCATGGTCATGGCCCTAGCACCCGTCCCGTTGTTCGATGGACACGTGGTGTTCAGCATCAGGCGGCCTGGGCCGTCGCTGTCGGGAGGACTGAAGACGCCCCGTCTGACGAAGAGAGGCATATCGCAATATTAGGAACTCAGCACGAGAGCGTGTGCTGACTCATCACAGTGGGTTGTAGCGGTATTAAAATTATTTTAAATATTAAAACTTTTTTATTATAACTATTTCCTACTTAACCTTTTGTATTTTGTATACGGCCTTTATTAGAGGCAAAAAGAGCCTAAAGCTTCCTTAGAATTAGCTGCCAGAGGATGATAGAAAACTTGAATTTTTGGCCATATCCCGCGCGTAGTGGTTATGGGCGTACGGCCTATAGCCCCTTTCGAGGGCAGATGTAAAAGGGCCTACTTGCCAATGTTGTGGACCAATAGCTATCGATTTCCACAGGGTTGATCCGATTGGCCGGGAGATCCTCCATTAAGTAACGAAGTAGGGAGACTATAGAAATTTTTGGTACGTATATGCGACAAGAGACCCAAAGCAAGTCTTAGGCATAGTGGGGAAAGAGTTGATGATTTTTCTTATAGATTAAAGAATGGCAAGCCCTAAAATTTAAGGCAGTAGCGTAGGAGAAAACTAGAAAAAAAGGTGAATGAAAAGAATGAAAAAGAGACCGATCATGTTAAAGGAACCCAAGGTGATTTGGCCCCGCTTGAAAGGAGCGACGCAATAATAAAACAACTCGCAAAGCATATGAGAAAAAAAAGCAAAGTTAGGACACAGAGCTGCTGATAGCAATAGCTGCTGTCAACTATTTCCCTAAGTCCCTCAAGCTCAAACTACCTCTACTCATGCCTAATTCCATCTCTGTATCCCACAGTCTCAGGGTTCCACATCTCAAGAAACAAACGGAAGTTTTGGAGGCCGGAGTGCCTGCTACGCTGTCGTTAACGCCTGCGACTCGCTCCCACTACTTCTTGAAGTAGAATGTTTGGGGATTTGCTTATCGCGAGAAAGTAGCATCCCGATTTGAAACATAGGAGGCGTTCACCACCCGAGCGGCCCTTAAATCGAACGATGTCTTTGGGCTTACGGTGTTCACGGCATCCCTGGCACATAGCCACTAGACGCAACGCATTAATGATCTGGACGAAATACCTTTCCTATTAGGTAAATAATGATAGTAGATATTACCTCCACCTTGTAGGTCTCTTTCCTCCTTTTCCGACAAATAAGCGAAACGTTCACCCTCTGCTTCTTTATAGATCTGTCCTTCCCAAGTTCCCTGAGGCCAAGTTGACTCCATTGATGAAGCCAATAGCGCTGTTCGAATTGCTATGGAGGTTGAGGTTTGATAGAAATATGGTTGGGCTCGATTTTTGGATGATACCGAAGCACGATAAAAACGTCGAAACTGCGCAGCTTGGGACGTTGACGTGAATGTAGTCGAATAGGGGGAGCAGTCCAAGAACTTTTTTCCAGGTAAGCAATATTGCCTGTCTGGAAGCTGAAGGGAACTATGTGATGCTATTCCAACGGAAAGACAGTCAGACAGTGCAGATCTCTGGCCTTTTATGCTTTTCGTCCAGACCCTGAATCTGTGTCAAATCGCAAAGGCTTAAGACCCGAACCAGCCGCGTGACAAGCAGGAAAAAGTACCATCTGACTAGGAACGGTGTGCGGGCTGGACAATGGTCAGGGTACCTATCACATCATAGTACCAAGAACCCTGTGCGGAATGCTTGATGCTGCAATCTCTTTGTCGGCAGGCGTTGCCAACAAAACACCAAGCAAACACGTTTCGAGAACTGTTTGCCCGATAGCTCCATCAAAGTTCTTGGAGGTGGCGAGTGTCGAAGCCACATGTTATGTACTTCTGCCAATTTGTGAGATCGTCCCGGCAAGAAACAGGATTTGACGGTGTTGAGTCACGGCGGCTAACGACGAGGAGACAGCAAGACCGAGTTGCGCGATTGTGTCAAAAGTAATTCGGGATGTAAGCGGAGCGCCAATAGTAGACTTGAGGTCGCTCTTGGGTAACGAGCGAAGGCTTAAGTTAAACCTAGAAGATACGTAGGTCTGACCTCTGTTAGAAGTGCTGTATGAAGTATTGCGGAAAGCAGGGGGTTTGCGCGGGCTTTGAGTAGGGGAAATTTGGCTGCAAAAAGCTACTTCGGCAGCTTTGGACGAATTTCGCGCGCCTGTGCGTACCTGGTTCGTGACCTGAGGGTAGTACTTCTATCCTCGGCCAGACCTCCATGATCAATGAGATCGAGATTTCCTTAGATAGCCTTCATTCTTCCTTGGCATTATCCCTTTGTAAAGCCGTTGTGGCGTTGGACATGCAGTTAAGACAGGGTGATTGTAACTGAGAATCGTCCCGTTCAGGTGTTCACCGACCGATAGCGCTCTGTTATCGAGTTATCATGTGTTTAAGTCGGTTGGTGACCTTAGGATGTCTGGCCTCACTTCCTATCCGTTTGCGCTTGGATGAGTTTCCCGAATCACCCGAGCTTTTGCGAAGACCTGATAAGTCCAGGATATTACGATTAGTAGAAAACATAGGAGCTAAAGTCCCAATCATGTTTGTGATGACGGTACCTGGTACCTCGAGGGCACCTCGCGTCGAAGTACTCGGGTGGCAATTGTCGGTCGATGAGTGAGGGGCTTGGTCTGTATCTACTTGATAACAAATTTTGCGACCGGAAAATAATCCGCCACGCAAGAAAACACTATAGAAATATAGGAACAATTTAGAGTCGAAGTAGGGCGGAGGCAGTCGGAAAGATACTGATCCCTTCGATGAACGGGCTGTGGCTCCCGTTTCCGTGGTGAGCAAAACCTGCTTCGGGTACATGGTTTCTGTGTTTGCTCAAGTTATGACTCATTGAAGGTGAGGCATCAAGCCCGAAACACCATTCAGGTGATCGAGTTGGCAGTTTTGAAGACGAAGAATGTGTTGGCTTTGGGAGTGAGGTTGCGTTGGCAAAGAGACGGCATGTTATGTGCTTGTTGGACCCACCACTTTGGATCCAGGGATGAAAACTGCCAAAACCGTTCTAAGCCTTTCCTTTGACTTCGATAGCTTTCTGAAATGGTCGGCTGACTTGTCCCTTTGAATGCCGCCTCAACACCAACACCCTGAGTACTTAGTGGTGGGTTGGAAACTAGAATGCACCCAGAATCAAGGCTGCACTCAAGGATCCAACTCTTTTGATTGGATGTATCTGTGCGTTATTGATCATCAATGTTCTCCCGACATTCTGAAATTATGTGGCTTCGGCCATGTTTCGAGGCGATGGCATTTCCATCCGTACCGTGGGTGCTCTCCTGCTTAAATGAACCCGTTCCTAACCCGCCGTTGGTTAATTGGAAATAATGCAAGCCGTCAGAAGTCGGCCACTTTCTCCTCCTGGCCCCAAAGTTCTGCACAAAATAGACTTCAGTTCTTGTAGCTTCGACATCGGTATCTCAATATCTCAACGTCTGCTAGCTCACACAGCTACCCATCGTGAAGCAAGGCAATTCAGAAGACCAAGGCCGATGGAACTACCTAAAGCGCCTGTCGGAGTCTACTCAGAGTATCAAAAGACGGCGCAATGAATATCTTGGAGAGGAAGAAAATCACCGAAATACTTTGACTCTTCGGAATCGGAATGCGACTCGCGGATTCGACAGGCAGTCGGAGCAAGTAAAGAAAGGTGATGCCTCCATCAAGGAGGCTAGCGTCTCTAATGCAAAGAAAGTCTTCCCCTGGGTGCAACTTGCCTCAGGGATCCGATAGATCTTTTCTCATTCGTGTCCGAGATCCGTTCCAAGATCTGGTTTGAGTCTCAGAGCACCAGTGATAAGTCCAGGCACTCCACAAAGACCCCGGATTGGAATTCGATGTTCTCCAACATAGTAACGGATGCTGGCATATCACTGACATAATACCGCTACCGGACCGATTACTCGATTGGCAAAAGTCCAGAACGACCCATTTTTCTTCCCGGAGCTCCCACTTTCGGCCGTTTTTGCGATGCGCGTTCGAGTGGATGATCCCATTAGGAGCCGTCGAGATCATGAACTGTACGCCGCTCGAAATGAACAACGAAATATTATACCTGCGCCAGGTATCTCATGTCAAACATTCTCAATAAAGTTCATTTAAATTCCAGACGTTGACAGAAGATTGAGCACTGGCGAAAGAGACACCTAGTTGGTCAAAGACATATGAATCGGTCGACCCTGAAACTATCTTTCGGGATGCAAACGCTTCTATTCCCGTCGATTATCCGCATACTGGAGCAGAACCATGGAATATCGAGGTTAAGGGTGGGAAAGCAACGACCCCGCCTGTGTTTGCAGCTACGGATTGGTTTTTTATTGATGAAATGGTTACAGCGTTAGGTAGTGAAGAGAACCACGCAGCGTTGGCCCTTACTGGCACGTTTGGGATCCGATTCCGCAGACTTCGATTAATGGGCGCTGGTGATTGCTTCTTTGGTACAAAAGTGCAGGCTCTCGTTTTGCAGAGAAACAGTCCCTTAGGCATAGCCATGCCTAAGTTTCGTGGGGGAAAGATCCTGTGAGCGTCTTCGGTTAGTGGAGCGAAGACGGGATAGGAGACTCCAATTTCGGAAGCCATAACCTCTAGTTCTGGAGGCTTCCATCCCAACACTTCCACATTTGTATGCAAGATGCAAGGCCTACGGTGTCTCGTTTCAGATGGCCGGGTTCAGCAGACTCGCCCATTCCAAGAGATAGAAAGGCCGCGAAGGGAGCCAAAGTGGAAAGGAAATACATGTTGGTTATAATCAAAGGTTGTAGATTGGGAGCCGGGTGGTTGAACAGCTTGTGGTGACCAACTTCAATAGCCTGATGAGGGATGGTGCTAAGTGAAAGTAAAATGAGTGGTGTCCTGATAAGCTAAAAGGTATAAGAACCCAAATGAACAAAGAAACGTGCTTGCTGGAGCTTCAACCAAGAAGCTCCTTCTTTGGAATATTAGACAAAGGCGGTCATGCACCAACAATAGGTAGATACATAGTGTTGGAAGGGTGGTAACCACTGCATCCATGATCCCTCAGTACGTACATCTTAGGTACTTTATGTACTTATCTCACGCCCCTCATCCAAGACCTATCCGTTAAACCGAAGCTCTCTTTGTTCGACCTCAATGCCGGAGTGGACGCTCATCAGACACCATAAAAGATGTCAGCACATTTAGACAATGAGATGGTGGACATGTAAATCGGAATCCGCTAAGGACTGTTGTGACAACAGGTCACCTACCAAATGTGCTGGCCATCTGATGTACAGGCAGTGGATCCACTAAACGTGCCATCACCATAAATAGGTACAGGTCCACTACAAGAACACTCCATCATAATCATCGCAATCTCAGATCGTTCTGCACTTTGTAAGCTGACATCCCCTATGACTTGCCGCTGCTTGTCGAGAAATCTTATTGGCCACTGTGGATAAATACAAAGACGGATTGCAAATACGACCTAGGAAAACCAGGGCCAAGATCATTCGGGTTCGTAATCCACTGGTATTTCACGGGCACCTACAGGTCTGTCGACAACGATATCAACGGCCCAGACCAACGCTGGTCTTCCGATTTTTGCAATCTCTTCATCGTCAAAAATCAGACGAATAGATATAGAAATACTGTAGGAAGCTGTTCTGAAGTTCACCTCAAAGCCCCCATCGGCATCTGTACGTAGTGTTCGAGAGTCTAAAGAGCACAATTGAAATTCAGGGGGTGCGGAGATCATTTGTTGTGACCAAAGTTTATCGAGTTCCTTGGGAGTAGTGGATGAAACGGTCTCCGGGAAAATCATCAAACAAACTGGCCGATGTTCCTGATTAAAGCCTAGATATATCCATCCCCTCTGACTTCGACGAGATATGTTCCAGAGACGGATGGTTCGTATAGGACCAAGACTCTTGTTCGTCAAGAGAAAGCGCTGGCCATGAGCGGGTATGGAGGGATAGTAACCATCCAAATCGTCAACAGGAAACTTGAGGTTTCGCAACCAAAGACCAGAAAAAAGTGGTAAAGGCTTTGCTATCGGATCCATGGAGACGGTTAAATTCTTCATCTCAGTTATTGTCTGATAAGACATTATGATGCTGTTCCCATATAGATCGGCTGAGCGAGTGTATATATTTTTTGCAGTAATTTTGGCGAGAATGATTTTGCACTGTTCATAATAACGGATTCTTCTCGCCTGGAGAGTACAGAGGTACACTCCTAGATCGTACAGCACTGTAGGGAGTGCGATCGAGATGCCGAATTGATTTGCTTGAAACCCTTTCGAGTCCCCAGTACATATAACATCACCACATCGAGCGAAGCATGCTGGAGAAGTAGCCAGAAGACCACAGCCAACGCTTTTAGGGTCTCTTGTTGAACCCTCAAGGAGATCAAGATCCAACACAAAGATTGATTCATCGGCTGATCGGGCTATGATGTGTTTTTGTAGACGTGTGAAAGCTCTTTCACGCTCTCCGTATATTAAGGGCATATTGATATCAAAAAGTCCTATCAGACTGTACGCTCGGTCTTCGACGCGCTCGGTTGTCCGCTTTGCAGCCCAAGACATCCGCTGAGCGATAGAGTACTGCTGAGGAGGTATCTTGTTACTCAACGCCTCCTTCGGTATGCCAGTGCTGTCGACGAGGACATCCAGTAGATCGAGCTTGTCGCCCAAGAATTTCCAGTCTCTATTGAAGAATAGAACATCTTTTGGCGCGAGGAGCTCTTGTAGAGTCCATCCTCTCTGCAACCACACGCTCTGGTCGATATCGCTTAGAGTCATGACATCTTGCAGATATACGATGCAGACTGCGGATTCGGAGTACCACCGGTACATGGAGTTGATAGACTCACTCAGCTCCGCCAAATCCGATTTGTTTATACAACATGTATCGTTCCATATAACCTCGAAACCTAGACTTTTCGCTACAGAGCAAGCCCCCGCGAACTTAGCATAGCTGTCCCGAGATCGAACGTCAGTCCCGGTGGCCAATATGTCAGTGTACGAGATCTCATCGTCTCCATATGTCCAACGATGCGACAAGATAGCATAGCCTTTCGGAAGCGCCTGCACCGCGGATTCTGATAATCGCCGGAGCTTTAAAGTCGTAGTGTCAACAAACAACATTATTGATTGAAAGAATGAAGAGAGATGGAGTGTGAGATGCAGCCCGTTCCAGTTCAACAGCCTACCTTATGAATGTGCCTGGTATTCCCCACATTTCTCCGTCGGCCAATCCCGAACCTTTCTCATAGCTTCGGGCTTGGTGGCGCAAGGCAGACTGAACCGCGGTGTTCCCACCTAATGTGACCTCCTCTTCCGGATGCATGCAGGGCGACCAATGATGGAAGACATCCGCCCTTGTCTTCAAAGCCTCTTCCGCATGATGACCATATAGAAGCCGTTGCAACTGTTGCCACCTGCTAATTATCTAGTAAGGTAATAATTAGGCAGACGACCCCCCAATTGCACACTTTCATTTCCCTTTAGGTAATAACTTAATCTTCGTTTCCCTGATTAATGAACAGCATTAGCCCAACATGACACAATTAGTAGAGTCATCTCTGCGACCGGGGTTATTGACAATTCCCCGCGAGATTCGACAGAGTATCTACAATCTCATCCTCCGTTCGGATCTCAACTACACGGTCATAGAAGTCTATCGGGATATCTGGCTCAAAAGCGGCGGCTTCGCCACATCCTTAACGCATCGCCCTGACGATAAACTTGTGGTGCCTTGGCTCAACCTGCTCCTGACTTGCAAAACTATCAACATAGACCTCACGGCATGGATGAATTCGCCGACGATACTTCATGACCCAGCCTATCGAGAGTATGTCCTTGATATCGACGGCTTGGCGCGAGGCACTCTCAGTTGCGCCACATGGAGGCGCATTCCCTGTTCACCTGCCCAAGTTAAGAATATTACTGTAAACACTCGATTCTCAGACGACAGGACCAAGAGGTCAGGGTCCTTGTATCGCTGCAAGTTTTGGGGTAACGGCGGTCCCATGCCAGTCGTTAGGCAGCTTTACCAGACCCTCAACCTACTCTTACACAACGGTCCTCTGCTGAACCGGAAATCCCCACTAAAACAACATTTGAAGCTGGAGGCCTTGACTGTCAATGTCTCAGCTCCGATGCACCATACGGATGATCCTGAACGTCGAATTCTCTGGAGTACGGCTTACGGGGGAGTGACCATGCTGGTGCAGCGCATTGAAACCACCGGTCTGCTATATGACTATATCGACAAACTCTGCATCTTACAAGGCGATGAACATCAAGAGCGTCAGATTCAGGAAGTCGAGAATGCTAGAGCGCCTGCTCATTGGGATAGGTATGGCTTTGAATGGGGGTGTCCTTGCCCGTCAGTGGAATGGCACTCGCCGAACGAGCAGGAATCTGGAAGTTAGATCACTTTGCCGTAACACAGGGCCTGAGCAGCAAATATATCATATGCCAAGATTTAGAACTAACTATCAATGGTTAGAACCGGGTATGGCCATGTCATATTTCGTTGGCTGTTTATCAGTGTAGTCTATCGCGCTTTTGCGATATGGTAAGTATTGTCACGAACCATCAACAAGAAACCCTCTTCTCAGTAGAAATAGAACACAAAACAAAGTGTTTGTTTGTTACGTTGGGTTCTGTTCAGTCACGCCAATCGTGACGATGTTGAATGAAGCCACATATGGCACAGCTGGGTTGGTTGTCAATGGGATAAGAATATTCTGGTGCAATATGTATCTCAGATACCTAATCTAAGCTATAATGAAACAAATTCGTTTGAATAAATGGGACAAGCCACCAGTTATGCGGTTTATCAATCCCAATAGTGTGTTGCCTTGTTCATTTCTGATTGTCTGGTTCTGATCTGATTTCTGCAACACAATTTGGCTCTTGAATAAGAAGAAGAGAAAGAAGATAAAAAGGTAATGCAGACAAGATCGGACAGTCAACCCAAAAAGACACCCTCAACAGGTGGCACGCCCTTTTACGGGAGACTTCAACACCTTAACGTATCTTCTTCGGCTTCCCTGGTTGGAAAAAATGGTTGCCATCTAAAGTCATACGTCTACTCCCATCTGCGTCTACCAGCCCGTAACAATGGAACCTGTTTGCCATTTTATTCAAGCAGCCCACCACATGCAAACAACTGAAAACAGAACTGGTTTGGAAACACAGCAGAGTTGGTCATAGTTGTTAAAAAGAAAACATTGATGTAGGAGTCATACGTCCCATGTATGCTCTATACAACTCCCCATTTATATCCCTTCTCCTGTCTAATCTCTTAACATCACCATTGACGTTCAGTCTCAACTTCAACTTCAACTTGACTTCACACTAAATCAACACGAAACAACTAACCCTAAACACCTTTCCAGATCTACCTACTAAAAGGCCTGAACCCAGAATGGACCCCTCAATCCCCAGAACACTATTCCAGTCCTTCACAGACACGCCCCTCCCGGCCTATCTCGACCCCTCCGGGCCCCCAGCCCAAACCTCCTCCTCTTCCTCCTCATCACTGATCCCTCAACCCATCCCCTTCCCCCTACCCACAACCCGGTACCCATCCAGCCACTACATCCAACTCGGTCTAGCCACCGTGAATCAAGGCATCATGCGCCTCTCCCTCTCCAACGAGTACGTCTACCTCCGGGAGCACACCATGGTGCACCTAACAGGCCGCGACGTCCTCCTCGCCGCAACCCTCCACCTCCTGCACCCCATCCACCAAGCCTTCTCCTTCCTCCCGAGCAGCCACTTCCCCGACCAGACCCAATCATCGAGCGAGGACTCGACCTGGCGCGGGTACAGCTCCATGCTCTACCAGCGTGTCCCCTCACTGCCCCGTACGGACCTAGACCGTCCCTTCGCGCTGCTTTGGTTCTTGCCTCACGGGCACATCGTCAAGCGGGAATTCACCGACGCCATGGACTACTCCAGGACCTTTCGCGGGCGTTCAGCGACTCTCATGCGTGACGTAGCCGCCGATTCTGCCATAAAACACCGCGTGCAGTACATAGGCCTGTTCAACTGGGATTTCATGGTCCTGATCAAATTTCCTCGACTGAACCTCGATCCAAAGCTGACTCTGAAGCAGAGACGGGATAATGGTGTCGGAGACTCCTGCCAGATCGCCATGTTGGAGTATGATAAGGAATCCCACCATATGCGTGCGGCGTTGCTTGGGTTCCTTATGGAGGCTTACAGGGATTGTCCCCCGGTCCAACAATCACATTAAGAAAAATGAGTTCAAGATCTCTTTGAGTGACCGTTGCGGTGAATGGATCCCGGAACACATCATAAGACATCGTGAATGCAAATGGTTTCGATGCGAGTAAAATCATGTCTACCTCCCAGCATGCCTTGATAATTCTATACATGACATTTATACTGTAACTGATCCATTCCCTTCCCGCCTTTTTTCACTATCCATACATCATTCCCTTCACATTGGAGCCTTCCACCGCATATTAATCTGTTTTTTCCGCACCTAAGTCACCAGAAAAGTTAGTATCAACTCCAAATAGGAAAGAAAACAAGGGTTCGAAATGAGAAGAACTCACCATAGGCCCAACACCCATAACACCAACCAAAAGCGCGAAGACAGTCGCCAACAGCGTAGTCTTATTAAACCCCTTACCCAGCAAGTCAAACGTCTGCGAAGGGGCAACTCTCGTGCCAAAAATATCAATGCCGTAAGCAAAGACAAGGCATGTTGACTCGAGAATTGTAGGAGCGGTAATGATGTCCTTCACACCAATTACGTCTCGTACATGCGTGATGGCGAGACGGGAATCGAGCTCGATAAGGGCAACGTAGCGGGATAGACCTTCTTCGAGCTCTTGTGGTGTCGGATCTCTGCCAACGGGTCGTCGTGGTTCGAGTAGCATTCGCGGGATGCCGAGGATGGAGTGTGCTTCGGGAAAGTAGGCTAGGAGTTGACGGACGGTGATACCTTGGCGAGTTTGAGTAACAGCGAGGGATGTGATGGGTCCGGAGAGGACATAAGTCTTCGAGACGACTGAAGGTAAGGCAGGTCCTGTAGGGGTGTCGACGGGGTCTAGAGACGAGAAAGTCTCTGCGTCACCAAGCACGCCACGGTCATTGGCAAGTTCAGACTCGTACAGATCAAAAACAACAACCTGGTAGCCCTTGAGGTTCTGGTCTTCAGAGTCCCGAACTTGATACTGGCCGTAGTATGTGCACACGAACCAATTCTCAGCTATGGCGCAATCAATGTCCTTGTTAGAGTCGACGCCTTCAAAGACCGATGAAGCGAGGACCTGCCCCGATACAGTATCCAGTAACGAGACAGACAACACAGATTTCTTGTCATCCACAGCAGCAACCACGACTGTATTGGGGTTCAAGTACTTATACTTGACAGTTCGGTCACCAAGGACACGGCCAATGGAAGCGATGGGATCATGCTGGGAACGAGTAGCAATGCTGACGATGCGTTGGCCAGCTAAAGGAGAGAAACCCCAGACCTGGACGGGAGAAGCCATCTCACCATTCTTTTCGAACGACAGACCCTGTATTTCATTCTCACCGGTACGAGTAACAATTGTCTGCTTTGGTGCCCAGCCGCTCAACACATCAGCCAGTTTTCCATTACTCTCAATAGGAAGTAGCCAAGGGCCAGCGTCACTGTCAACAAGAACTGCACCGTCTATGTGTATCGACGGACTACTTGGCGGTGCAGACCCAGTCCCCATAGTGATACCGGAAGTTGAATTGACAACAATAGACTCGCCCTCTGCCCCACGAACAGTCACGACGCCCTTGTCGTTATCGGCGTAGATAGCTTTGACATCCAAAATGTTACCAGAGGAAGTCTCGCTAGATTTCTTCGACCAGATAATCTGTCCATGGTTGCCAGCATCGAGACCGTAAAGCTTTCCACGTTTGGTGGCTAGAACAATAAGCTTGTTGAACCCAAAGCTATCACGCGCTAGCTCGCTAGTGGGATTAGTCTTTTCTGCGCCAGTGATGATGCTAACGATATGCTGTGGAAGGGACTGGAGGAAGGCGGGTAGATACTGAAGATCGTCGATATGGCGATTGACGCGATGTATGTATGCTGACAACGGATTACTGTGTGCTTCAGCCTCAAGAGTCCTCACGAGATCTTCAGATTCCGGGATCTCAGCCCAAGTAGCAGCAACGGCACCGCTGAGACCTTCAAATCGAGTCCAAGAAAGATCACCATTGACGATTTGAGACCAATCGTCAGCATCAGTGACCACAGCTGTTCGGACAGCATAGCTATCTCCAGCTTTCTTGATAACTTCAGAAACACCGTGCAAAGCGCCGGGTTTCTCAGCTCCTGTCTTAAGAGGCCATCGACCGAGGATCCCATGAGAGGTAGACGCCGTTAGGATCACCTCGTCATCCGTGACTCGTGTGAAGTAAACATTGGCAGCAGATGAACTAGTCGAAAAGGCGTTGCTACCTTCAAGCAGGGGTAGTTCATAAGCCAGAGAGATGGCGTTGCTCTTCAGATCAATGTGGTAGACATCAGCCTTACTGCCAGATGACGTTCGGCTGTGAACCAGGAAGTGCGGAGATGATTGAACCGTATTGGGTGCTTGGACTTCGACCTCAACGGTATCTACCGGGAGAGTAAATTCCTGCTTGCTCTTTGTGCCAAGAACATTGACCTTGAGCTTGTTCATATTGTTGTCCGTCCAAGCGACAATAGGGGCGGCAGAGTTGGCGCCAACAAACATGACATCCTCGGACTTCTGCACCTCGCCTTTCGTGCTGACGACAATCTCATCGATCTTCTTTCCCGTCAATGTATCCAAGGCCACGACCTTGAGGGTATAGGAGAGCAGAGAACCATGTAGCGTCACGACAAAGACCTTCTCCTGGTTGTTGCTCACTTGCAAGGGCACATCATGGGTGACAGTCTTAAATTCCCATACAACTCGTCCTTCAGCACCATGTATCCTTCTTGTGGTGGTTGCGCCATCTTCTTCATAGAGAACGAGAACGTCCTTGCCGCCGTTCTCGGTTATCTCCATGACCTCCAAATCCTTCACTGTGCCGGGGAATGCCAAGGACCAGACATTACGGCCGGTAAGAGTATCCCAAGAGCTCACAGAGTTGCCGTATGCACTCGCCAGCCATGTCTGATCTTCGGCAGCACGCAAATAGCCACCGCCATCAGTGGCATTTCCGGCCAGCAGCTGTCGCCATACGATAGCACCATTGCTCGGGTTGACGGCACCGAGGACACCTAGATCGCTGAGGGTATATAGAAGGCTCGCTTTTTCCTCGGTTCGCGGTCGATGGAAGAAGGTAGTGTCGGGTTGTGGGACGCCTAGGAGCTCATGGTGGTAGTCGATATCGCCGACCTCATCCTGGAAGACGGCGCGGACGGTGGCAGGTAGGGCCAGTAGTAGGGACAGCGAAAGTGTCCGTATAGACAAATACATTTTTGCTAAGGTTTATCCATGAAAGCCCCAACAGATAGTAGTGTTCAAAGACCTCAGAGCATTGGCGACAATCAGCTTCAACACAATAATAAACCGTGGTGACGTTTTAAAAGTGATGGAGCTTGTTGTCTTGGCGTCTGGGGTTGTTGTAGGTGGGCTGTCTGCAGTGCTTGTTCAGCTGCCACCAGCTGCGGCTAGGCCAATCCTCGAGAGCTCTCAGCAGCAGGCCCTTGATATCTAGTGCAACTATTTTAAATATATGTATGTCGTAGATGATGAGATTTCTGTCAGAAAAAACAAAAGTAACTCTCTTCTCAAAGTCAAGCCAAAAATGAGCAAATTCTGTGAATAGATCAGAGAAAGCTTGACTTAAGGAAGATACGGGTGGAAGTAGAGTAATACGAGTGAGCATATTAAAGCAGAGAGCAAATTAACTTGATTATCATTCTGAGCAATCATTACTTCTTCCTATTCATGAAGCAAGCTCAGTCAACCATTTTTCGTAATGTACACACGACGTAGGCCGCCGTAACTACCTGCAAATATGTCGAAACCCCTTTTGCCAAGCTGGTATCGACCCATCACATTTTTTTGGGGGCTTTGCAACATTATTCATGCCGTACAGTCCACAGATTTTCAACGCAGCGAATGAACGATCGTGGTAGCAGCATCGCAGCACTCATGACGATACGAGACTATGGGAGTCTCTCGACAATCGGAAACTCGAGGTGAGGGTGAGGGACTAGACACAATCACTCCTCGTCATCCGCGGTCTTCTTACTGAAGATAACATCATTAGTACTTTGTTCTGCTTCTAGTGTGAATAAGAAACTTACGTTCGAGATCCACGACCACGCTGCTTGCCATTGGCCTTGGCAGCAGCGGCACCTCGACCACGAGCTTTCTTCGGAGCGACCTCCTCCTCGTAATCGTCCTCTTCCTCTTCCTCTGCCTCATCCTCATCAGTGGAGGGAGGAGAGGGCGCCTTCTTGGCCGCGGCCTTGCGAGCTCGGCCCTTCTTGGCAGTGACGGGCTTGGCAGGTTCCTCAGCCTCATCCTCATCCTCGTTCTTGACGGCGGCTTTCTTGGCCTTGCGGGCACCGGCCTTGGCAGCCGGCTTCTTCTTGACTGGCTCGTCGACCTCCTCCTCTTCGGCATCATCGTCCTCGTCTTTGACGGCCTTGGCGGACTTCTTGGCTTTGGGAGCAGGCTTCTTCTTCTTGGCTGGCTGTGCCTCCTCCTCGTCATCGTCATCATCCTCGGCCTTCTTGCGACCACGCTTGGTACCCTTTGGAGCAGCGGCCTTCTTCGCTCCCTTCTTGGGCTTGGCACCGTCATCGTCCTTCTCTTCGTGAGTATTAAGAAATATAAAAATGGGATTTATATCGAGACATACCTCGTCGGCCTCGTCCTCCTCACCGTCCTTGGCCTTCTTGGCACGGCCGCGGATAGCAGACTGGCCAGGCTTATTGAACTCGGGATCCTGTAGAAAGCTCAATTAGTTTATGTGATTTACTTTGACAACATTAATGATAATCATCAATTTCTAATTGCGAGTCACTGTGGCTCTACGTCGATAAAAGAGATGGATGAGACCGAACTCGGTTGCAAGGTGGAGCTTGTGTACGCCATGTTGGCGAGACACAGCTTGACAAGTGATACGCCACACACAGGTGAGACATCAATTGATAAATCCCACACATTATTAACACGCCCGAGGTGTCACGCCGTGATAGATATGAACAGTTAAAAATGGAAATAGAACTTACGCCCTTGAAGTCCTCAGCATCGATGTGGCCCTGTTCGACGACACGTCGGACCTTGGTCTTGAGGTCCTCATCACTAAGCAATGTTAGCAGGAATATGAATTGTGGAATAAGGTGAAATCCTACTCAAGCTCGTCGTAGCCGTCAAGCAAGTCGAAGTCGTAGCCATCTTCCGCACTACCGAGGGACTCCTGGACGTGCGCGATGGTCTTGCCAGAGACGCAGCCCCTAAAAAATTAATATCATTAGTCATTGACAAATAAAGGACCGAAAGGCAAGATCAACATCAGGGTGACAACGTACCAGTGGCGCCAACGCCAGGATGAATGCTCCTTCATAGTGACCCAGACTCCGAAGCGCAGCTCTCCCGCGCCAATCTTGATAGCATTGGCCTTGCATTGACCGTCCTGGCAGCCGGCACGGCCTTGCTTGGCGATCTCTATAGAATATTGTTAGGTCATGATGTGTGATTTAGAGTGTCATGTCAAGGTGTGGACAGGGGTTGAAGGTGAGGATGATGATGTAATGTGATGAGACAAGGGGATGTGCATTGTCGCGGATAAGAACCTGACAACAACAGTGTATGCAGGCTTCCGACAAATAAGAGATCGGTAACATACCAACACGGTAGGTAGACATCTTGTGTTGATTCGATAAAGAAGGAATCGGCGAAGATCGAAGATGAATGTGAACGGCGTGTGTGAATTAGGTAGGCGTGAGAAGGGATGGAGTTGCTAATCTCAACGGCGGATTTGCTTTTCAGCGCGATGCCTGAAATGCGACGCGTCCACACAACCACAGAAGAACACGATGCAGGTGCGGCGCAAGTCACTGTGATGGAAATTTCAAGGAGAAGACAAAAGTCAGTATTCACAAGTGACGCGCCGAAAACAAAAACACAAAGAGGTGAAGAAATGCTGAGACAAAAGCAGCGGCGAGTTTATTATTTGGGTGGGGGGGGAGGGAATGCAGGTAGGTAGGTGTCTGCTCTTGGTTGCTCTGCAAACACACAAATTAAATCGGCGGGGGTTCAGTGGGACAAGCGCCGAAAACACAGGGGACTCAATGGCCTTTTAGGCTTCCAAGGTTCTACCTACGGCGCAATTGAGCGCTGGGAGCCAGGCAACAGCGGGGCCAAGGTAGGTAGATTTGCTGGAGAAACCTGGGAAGGTAGCACGCCTATAATCAGGCTGCTCCTGCACTCATTATTATCATTATTGATCAGAAACCAGAACATTGAAGCAGGCCAATGTCTTTCTTAATCAATCATGTCAGCAAATCAATTCACCTTTGAACAAATAAACATTTCATTCTGTACTAGACTTTGTTGATTGCCACTCAAGTACTATCAGGGAAAAGAAGTCGTATGATCAGTCGTGATCTATCTACCTGGGCAGTTATTGATATGCTACCATTCCCTAAAGGAAGGGACACCACCCAATATACATAGCAGCAAGGTTCTTCGGATCGACAGCTTGCTTGATAAGCTCATCAACCTGGCCTTCGACACCCAGAGGAATACTCTCATTAGGTAGTAGACCCCGTACCTTTCGTCTGATACTCTCCACCACGCTCTGCGGATTGAGCTTTACCACCTCATGCTTCTTTTTCTTTTCCTTCTGCAGATCGAGCGTAGGGTCGTAGATAAACGCCTCCAAGATCGTCATCAGTGTTTCCTCCTGTTGACGGAGGATACTCAATGTTAGCTCAGAGCACTTTCTGAACGGTCCCTCATATCCATATATTCCCATCGCAGCCACCATGTTGTGAGTGAGCCTGAACGGCACACGCTCCGGTTGCGCAAACGTCAGACCCTTATCAAATAGACAGTTGAAGTCGACGTGGAATATGCCGCCGTTACCTTCTTCAAGCAGCACGTTTTCACCGTGACGGTCTCCGAGTCCAAGGATCGTGCCAACCATGGACATGACCGCAGTCGATCTTGTGTATCGAAGCCTCACATTGAACCACTTTGACGGATCCGGGAACTGTGCTATAAACCAGTGAGGGAGCACTGGCGGAAACATTCCCAAGACACCTTCTGTGAAGATCTTCGTGTTTTTATCTCCTATGCAAGAATCTTTCAGCATTTGTTGTAATTGCGTGTAATTGGGATGGATTCCACGTGAACGGTAGATATTGAGAAGGATATCACGCATTGTCTTCAACCCCTCCATCCATTCTATGATACCACATTCTTCGTTGAGGGGAGTAACAGCATAAGTACGGATGTATAGCTGTCGTCGACTCGACTCGGCATCTCTCTTGAGGGATCGATTGATCATACTGTTGAACTCCATGAGTCTTTGATCCGTTCGAAGATCATCTTTCGGCTTGATCATTAGTCCATAGTTGACACCGTTGGAGCCACGAGCAGTAAGCTTTCGAGGTTTCGCAAGAGACCCCAACACCAATACTTCATCAAGGAACGAGGCAATAGTGATTACATCGCGGGAGAATGCTTTGTGTCGTTTCATATTGTCTGTCAGAGTAGGAAGCGTCGCAGTGAGACAAGCCTCAATCGGTACTACCAGAGGACAGGGTGTGCATTTGTGATTGAAATGAAGATCTCGAGTAATACTGGCCGTTGTCGTCCGGTTACTCTGAAAATCGCCATTATTGCAAGCTAGTAGGAGCTGTTCGGCCAGTCTCTCGCCCTTTCGAAGCAAAGACGGGAGGCTAAACCCGCCATTTTCGGATTTGACACTCTTGTTGTCCTTCAGATGCAGCAGTATCTGCTGGCCTCTCGACCGACGCTCAGATGAAGCCTGTTTAGATGTCATAATTGCAAATAAACTCCAAAGTGCTTGACTTGGGTAGGCTTCAACAACTTTGCATATCATTGCCTGTAAGATTCTGAAGACGTCAGGACTCGGATGGGCAATTCTGGCAACAAGTTGAGGGATCGCAGTATAGAAGATGTATGCGGGTAATCGACTGAGGTTCTTTCGGAGAATGCCATGCAGTGTCTCTAGTTGCATTTTGCGGCGATGATGAAGCTCTCGGGATAGCGAGACTTTGCCTTCTGGTGCCTTGTCGATTGATGCTCCAAGTTCAAGCCATAGAGTTAAGATCCGAGGTAGTGTCTGATATAGATATTTGGTGCCATAATTGAGCGATCTCAGGTAATTCTCGATGACGAGTTTCGCGACCTCTCCCGTAAGGTATTCATCAGTTTGATCGTCTGGTTTAAGCGTCTTTTCAGACTCGAGGACTTTCTTATACCATCGCCCGACATAGTAGTGGCCCTTCTCCCAGTTAGGAAAGATCTGGGGGATTGCTCTATATTGCTCCTTCAAGGTTGTTGCGCTTGTCTGGCCTGCATTGTCTAGCCATTTTGCTAGAAGAAGTTTAGCACGAGCGGTGAGAAGACTCTGTTGTGTGCCAACGTTCTCGAAAGAATCAGAATCGTGAAAGCTCTGACGAGAAAAGACTTTTCGGTCGATAGCACCTTGAAGGGTTTGAATGGCCTTCCGGTTATGACCATCTTTCCAGAGTAAACGGGCATTTTCTATCGTGGCTGACTCATCTCCAAATTGCGACGCACGAAGGACGGCATTGAAGGACTGATGCATGCTGTTCGCTTTTCTCGCCAGGCGGGCACTTGACAGCCAAAGAGATGAAATATCCGTATCATTGAAACGAGGCCTGTCGACAGTTGTTAGCCTAGAGGTCAAAAGAGGATTGTGTGACTGACCTCAACAAGTCCATGGCTGCTCGGCGAATTCCCAAGATGTATTGTTTATCGCTGACAAAAGAGCCAACGACTTCAAGTCGCCTTTCGAGGGACTTTAAAATCTCTTGGGGATGTTGATTTCCGTCGTGGTTCATCCCGACGATGAGCCCAAGGTCAGTTAACACATGGGCTCTCAGCATAGGCTCATGGCATGATTCCAAGTTTGTTGTGGTCGATGAACTCAAGGAAGAGCCAACCCGGTCTCGTATGTTCTTCATCACTTCGAAGAATCGTTCCGTCCACCCCTTTTGTAAGCAAAGGAGGGCGCGAGCTATAGACACGTTGAAGTCTTCTGTATAGTCTCCTTGGTATTTGTTAATGAACTTCTGCATCACCTCCCATCTACCAGTCGCCCATGCTGCTTCTACAGCATATGGGACAATTTTGTTGATGGAACCGACAGCTGTATGTTTTTCAATACCTTCGACGTAATTGAGCAGGACATCTATCGTGATATTAGCCTGATCAACAATACACCAGCATCGGGGCTGGTACTTACCGTGTTGACCAGATTCTTTAAGGCAAGTGAGCAGATCGAGTTGGATGTCTGTCCTGTTAGGATCTTCGGCCAATTTGATCTCGTACCAAGTTTGAGCTGCTGCCCATCGCCCGGCTTTTCTGTGACTCAAGACTTGCTGTTCTATGTCGAGTACATGAAGATGTGCAGAGATGCCCTCAAGACCATCTGGCTCGTCGATTTCCTTGTAAATCTCTTGCACTCGTTCAATAAGCCGGTCTCGGTTGACAGTTTTGTCTTTGGATTCGTCAACATTGTGCACGTGCTGTTCAAGATGGAACAGTGCACGTGGGTAAGCCGAACAGTCCATCGCCCGCTGGGAGACTAACTCGGCGGGAAACGATTCTAGAAAGCCAACAACTCTGTCGGCTTTACTAGTCTCTTTAGTGTTTAGTGCTCGCTCCAGCATAACCCATCGCGAGGCATAGTCAAGGAACTGGAACACAATCTGAAAAGGGTTAGCTTTCATGAGTTTTCTGCTCTCTATCTTGACTTCTCACCTCGCAATAGCGCTTCCTATCTTCCCGGTCATTGTAAGAAGCATCGGGCGGAAGCTCGTGTTGCAGGGCCAGGATAAGCTCGCTCAGAATAACATTGCGATCATCTTCTTTGATATCATCGCCGAGTATTAGATGAACAATGACATAAGGAAACAAGAACTCAGCTATCGCAACATCCTTGACCCGGATGAGCCTGCACAGGGGCTCAAAGATGAGCGTGGCGAAGGGAGTTTGCGGCCGTCGAAGACAATCGAGTGTAAGATTTCTCAACCAGTTGCCGTAAGATTTGCCAGGGTGGAATATCGGATACTCGATCGGTTTAGCAGTCATGGGGGCGATTGTGTATTTGGATGTCATGAAAGGAGAGAGAATTTCTTGGGCGCTAGGGGACACTTCACACCACCTTCGATATATGGGTTCGGCGTCTTTGTAATTAGGATTCTTGACGGCCTCTGTGATCCCACAGCGATCAAGGAGTTCTTGTATAGCATATGACAAGAATCCCTGAAGTATTGTTTCGGTGACCTGAACAAATTTTGGCACTAGTACATTCTCCAGCAAGAAAAACACGAACTCGGTGACCTGGTGTGTGTCTTCAAAATTGCTTGTAACAATCATGTGGTTCTCAGCTCTGAGGATCTCGATCCGATTTGAATCGAGACATCCAACTAGTCCAATGCATTGTGTGCAAAGATCGGAGATTTCGCTGTTGTATGGGTTGTTGTGTCTCGCAGCGCAATCCAGGAGTGCTTTGACGAGATACCCGACAATGGTATCGGGCTTTTCACTAACAGCAGAGGCTTGTAGATAACCCTGCTGTCTTTCGAGGTATGACACCAATTCCCTGAGAGCTTGCAGGACAACACCTGAGTTCTCGTGACACACTCGCTGTGCTAGAAGAGAGAACGCAGTGCGGCTATCCACAGGGGATCGGAGTTTGCTCAACTTGGCCTCAACATCAGACAGCTCGTTAATATGACTGAAGGAGGGTAGTTTTCTGATATAACTCTCAAGAATATCTTTCTGTTTAGTCAAAAAGAAATCAATGATCTCTCTCGACAGCTGCTTAGATGAATCATCAAAGACGGCCCAGTATTGACCAATCAAGTAAAATATGGTTTCGATGAGGATCTCCAGCTCGGACTCGTCAAAGTAAAAGATCATAGCCGACCAACATGAGAAGGCAGCTGAGCGGAGTTCATCGTGGGACATAGCTGCAATCGTACACGCGGATATCTGCTCGCTCATCAGCCTTCGTGAACTCGACCTAAACTTGTGTTGTCCAGTGTAGATTACCTGCGGACGAGCAATGCGAACATCATTCTTTCCTATTCGTATCATCTCTTCCATCGCCCTGATACAACGTTTGCGTTCTGACAGAGAAACTTGAGAGACCAATGATATATCATTGATGACGTCTATCAGCCTAGCCATCAGACCCAGTGCATGAGTGTGTAAGAATCGTCCAGCTGTATGGCTCTTCCTCACGATTTCTCCGCTAGAAATGAGCACTTGACCAGCCATCTGACTCAACGCATTACGGATCTATATACAAGGTTGATCAGTTTCATCGAGACCGGTGGATGTATTCCAGTTCAAAGGGACTCACCTGAGGTTTCCGAGATTCGTCAGCATCAGCTGTTGCTTTCAAAAGGTTGAGGGCTGTCGGCAATGGTTCCATCTTGAGTAAATCGGCTAGATTGAACTGATTAAAATGCTCAGACACGTTTCTCAGAAGGGTCATCGCATGTTGCTCAACATTCGGTGAATCGAGCGTAAGGAGGTGAGCCAAGATTGGGCCAAGGTTAGCACTGTCAATACAAGACTGCCATAGATCATTCTCCTTGCGAGCCTCAGCGAATTTTTGTATGACATCTTTCTTTCCATCAGAAATGAGGAAAGGCAGGGCGTTAGTCTGGATATGAAGAAGCATCTGAGGCACTGTGGTATCTATGACTTGAGCAAGGAGTTTCGTTAACTGAGGTTGCTCTATCATGTCTTTCACAGCCATAATAGCTAGTCTGGGCCAGAATGGCTCGAATAGTTGCCTCGTAGTAACTAAACGGCGCTGCGCGAGGTTAATGATCTATGTATGCAGTGAGCGATAGATTAAATGTGGTTTGTCACAATCACAGTGGCAGAGAGCATTGGACTGACCTCGGTAAATGCTGTGGAAGAAGCAATACTATTCGAGTGTCCTAGAAACTCTACTAGCTTCCAAAGGAAAAACCCGAGTAGATCATCGGACACGGCTCTTCATAAAGTTAGCATGATGGTGGAAAGTCAGAATGAGAAACAACTTACGCTGCTGCATGTGACCATGCAAGGATACATGATTCTACTAGCTCTGGACGAGTCTGATTCGAAAGATCGTTGAGAATGCTTGCCGCATTTTTCCGGTTCTTCTGGATCAGTTCTGGTTTTAAATCCGAAGATGTAGGTTGTGTGAGGAAGACGGCGAGCGTCCGGCTAGAAAGGCGTTAGCTAAGGGTATTCCAGACGTTCAAAAGCGGTACGTACCCTGCGGCGATACGCAATTCCCTGTTTCCGCTCTGAAGAGAATTTAAGCAAGACTGAGCAGGCTTCGAAACTTCCAAATCATAGAAATCTGCGGTAGCATAATGTCTAGCGATTCGCCTTAGATAGACCATTGCCGTAACTCGTGGTTTGCGAGATTCGCTAAACCCAGGGATTGCTAGAAGAGATGCGAATAACTCCGTGGCAGGCTTCTTCGTAGCAATATTGGCATTGGGCAAAGGAGGAGAAGATCTGCTCTGTGATGTACGACAAGCGGGACAGTCGAATTCAGTCGGCGGTGTGTTATTAGTAGATACCATCACAAGGGTTTCATCCGCCGCACAACACAGGTGGGCAATCAAGCGGATGATTCGAGCTTTATCTGCATCATTCAAATTCAGGTACTCGTTCCTAGTCACAAGTTAAAATGGAGCTCATCAAAGGATTGAAGTGACATACTGCAGTGCTTGCATGTAGCCAGTGAGAGTATCTTTTGGCTTTTCACCAATGGTCTCCCAGAGTACTTGAATCACTTTTGGCAACAGCTGAGGCTGACCAGTCTTGGTCCGCTTCGATTTCGGCTCTTGCTTTCCTGGTTCGACCGGTGTATGCGGCAACAAAAACTGTACGAATTGCTTAATCTCTGTGTCAACAAACTGATCGAGTTGAACGACCGAGGTAAGGTCTGTCGCAAGGGGGTTGCGGATTATCCGGCGTATCAAATCCATGCTCCTCTGTATTCTGGTTAGAGCCAAATCAGAGTCTACTATCGGGAGCACGTACCCATAAGTCAGTCCCTTTACCTGCCAGGCCTTCGTAATCAGTTGACTTATCTAGGATTGGGATGATGTGTGCTGCGACAAGTTGCTTTATGGGCTGGAATTTAAGGCACGCAGCCGATAGTTTGACGAAAGCAAGACTCAATGCTCTATCTTCGCCAATTGCTGCAAGAGGAGCTGATCCAGCTGCTTGTCTCTTTGTCAATAGGTCTTTGCAAACGTAGGCAAGAAGCATGAAAGCCTTCTCTTGTACCAGGTCATCCACATTATAAGCCTCGTTTATCGTTCCGACTATTTCAGTCAGGACATGGAGGAACTGATCAGTGGAGAATTGAGAATTATGAGCCCATTGATCTTGGAGTGTGTAGATCCGACTACAGGCATCTATAAACCATGGGATAGTGTCTTTGAACGAGACCGTCACAGAAAAAATCGGCTGATCAGCTTGCAGAGGTATGGACAGCAGTGATAATAAGTCCAGCGCATGCTGTAAAGCCTGAGATACCAGTTTGATATCATATGTGCATCGTTGTTGGAATGACAGGGGGTCATCATACTCCACGACGTCAAAATATGTGTCTTGTGGAAGCCGGAGCTCGTCAGATGCCTTTCGATCAACGGAGGACGATCGCAGCTCTTTCAGATGATTTTGTATAGCTTTAGATGCCATTAGTCAGTTGATAGCGGAAGTCGTGTTGAGGCACTGTACTCACCATCAAGATTATGGCGAAGATATGCCAAGAACTGCGGGATGAAGGGCCATAATCGACTTGTTTGGGAGGCCGAAAGGTAGATTTGTTCGAAGAGAGCCTCTACTGCTGTCTGTATCTCAAGACAAGAGCCATTCACAAGTACTTTCAGCACCTTAGGAAAAATCCAAAGCCATAGAGGCTCACTACCCCGAAATATGAAGGCTCCATCATCAGGGACAACAAGAAGCACCTCTGGTTCTTCATTGATAGTCAGTTTCAAAAATTCGATTGCTCGTATGATTTCGGCCTGCAAATGGGCTCTATCGGCGAATGGATCGTCCCATTTGAGTCCCTCGAGCCGAACGCGTACACAGACATATATCAACAAGTGGTTGTGCTCTATGCGTTCTGATTTCCTGACGAGCGTTTGATTTTTGGCCTTCTCGATGACAGCCAGGAAATTTGAAAGTTCAGCGGTTCCATCGGGGCCGGAAGATCTGGCCGAAGTCGATATATTCTCGACAAGCTGAGCTGCTAGCGTTGAGGGTGGGGGAACCTCATAATCCATTGAATCACCGTTGTGGGAATGTCCGTTCCTGCCGTGCGATGTAGGGGCCATGACGATCCGGTCATACCCCTAAGTACCGCCTGAGAGTATATACATCGATTGTGGCGATCAAGGACAAGAAATGGGAGGTGGGTGACGCTAAATCGAAAAGATAGAGGGCAGCGCGTTGATGCGCGAAAGGGACTGTCGCGGAATCACGTGAAATTTCAGGAACACTTTATTTACGGTAGCACTAGCACTCAGGTGCCAACCGTTATCGCAGCTGGTGATAAGCTTCCAGTATGTAGGTAGGTACGGGTAATAGACTTACTAGAGGGTTAAACCTGGCGGTGGACCCTCTTTTACTCGCGGGCTCCTTTAGAGGGGACAAAAACCCTGCTCCAGACAAATACCTATGCTCCAGAAATCTCCCATACAAATTGTATGGGAAGGTACTTCTACTCGGAGACTTCCAACTTTTCATTTTTTTTCACCCACTTGGTGCGTTTCCTCACCTAATCGTTGAACGTTTGTATCAAAATCAAAATCTATCCGCTACGTACGAATCAAAAAATAAAAAAAATATCGCCTTCGTCGCCTACTCGTAGCGATCATTTTCCTTTTTTTTTGTTTTATCTCGAATTTGCTGTAGAGGTAAATTATTTTGTATAGAAAGAGGCACTTTTGTATGTAAATTTCTGGAGCATGGTTTTTATCTGGAGCATGGTTTTTGCCCCCTCCAAAGGAGCCCGCGAGTGAAGGAGGGTCCACCGCCAGGTTTAACCCTCTAGTAACCTTGCACTCCCCAATTCTGACCGAGATACAATCATCGTCATTCATACTCCCGTCGCGTCCTACGCAGTACTCAACCCCAATTCAACAATTATCGAGCTTATCGTGCATACACCTCCGTCACGACCTGCACAAATGAGATTCGCAACATAAACACTCAGCCGTTCAAATACTGCACGAAAGAACCATGCCTGTGTTTTCATCGAAAAAGTATCGCAGCGCCGTCGATGCTGGCAACTTCGCCGTCAAATATCGCGCCATGATGGCAAAGCACCCATTTCTACTTTTCGGTCTCCCATTCATCACCGTCATAGTAGCCGGCTCTTTCATTCTTACCCCCGCAACGGCCATTCGCTACGAAAAGCACGACCGCAAAGTCCGACAACTGACTCGCGACGAGGAATTGGGTATCGGCAAGAACGCCAGGAGAGTTAACATGAAGGACGAATACTACGTAACACTCCCCCAAGACTTTTCCTGCGTCCATGACATCGTAGATTAACCAACACGACCCATAGCGATTGGCCGCGAAAGACCTCGACGACTGGGAACAGAAACGCGTCAAGAGACTTCCCGGAGAGAACGACGGCGTGCTATGACCTTTTCTCCACTGACCAATGTCGGATTCGGCTCTTCGCGCTCGCGAACCATCCCAATTACTCGTACCAAACCCAATTCCTTACACCGGTGCAATTATATGTCTAAAAGTGCAGCTGAGTCAACTTTGGCTTGGCAGTTTCGTCCGGGATATACGGCACACCGTTTGCCAATTTTGGGAAAACAGCCAACTTGCATGGAATTTCAACGGTAAAACCCAATTGCAAAACTTTCTTTTCAGAAGTCATGCACCTCAACACCCATTTGGGACAATGGTCTAGACATGCATTCTAAAATCCCATGTCCGGAAGAGGGTTTAGGGATTCCAGCTGTCCTGAACTAAGGAATCAGCATCAGCGTAGAGTTCTGCTGAAACGACACTTCAGGATTAGCAATCAGGTAATGAGGTGATTATCTTGTCCTTAGATACTCTCATGATAAGGAATCTACCGTCTCATAATCCTAGGACAATCAAAGAGAGCTCTCTCTCTGACAATTCTTAGAACGACAAGGTTACATTATCCGTCGACCTATGGAGGAGAAGGTCCTCAGAAACCCGAACAGGTCATCCCAATATACACCGGTTTCCTTCGTCCGAGGTTTTTACCTGGATTTCACGAGGTCAGCACAGACTTCGAGCTGACATATTCGAGAACGTATGGGTCATGATCTATTTGGCGCCATGAAGTGAGATAGGTACTACAGGTGCACCCTTGAAATAATGGCACATTCTCCACTGCGATTCTACCTCCGACCGTCTTGAAGCTTTATTTTCAATGATTTCCAAAATAACCATAAAAATTGAAAATGGGCAACAGTTTGACAAAATCTTTAAAAAAATTCAAGTCTCGAGTTTAAAAAAAAAGGTATATCTTTTTCGCGTCGCAGGTTCTTATAATAATAATTTATATATTGGCACAACGGGATAAAGCCGCTGTAAATCTCCACTGCGGAAAGTGCCATTATTTCAGGGGTGCACCTGTACAGCCATCTCCAACAACCAGCCATCTCGCAATGTGGCGTTGTGTCAACCCAAAGAATCCTTGGTTTTTATCATAGCTTATACATAGTTGAAGCAATATCATAGAATATGTGCATACCACCTCTGACGTAAATGCCCTGCGATTTGTGGTACAAGCAGGATGACAGAAAAGGGCTCTTGAGACGAGGTAACCGTTGATCTCCGTCTGATCACAGCTCACCATAACCTGTAACAGGTTGGTTCTTAGTAGCAGATGACACTCATTACGCCTCTTCTATCAGACTAATCTCCACGTCGTCCGTAAAGCATGCCAAGCCAATTTATACGTGCTTACAAGTGTGATTATCGGACTCACGACACATGGACATCGGCAAGCATAACAGGGCTCCAAAAAAGGAAGCCGAGGGATCAAAAATCCTTCATGTGCTGATGATATACGCATGGGGTACGCTCGTATGATGTGTCTGATTCGGTTTGCCTCCGCAATCTGATTGGCTTCATCCCAACGCTCTCTAGTGCCTTGGCGCTATCACGAGGGCGAACGCCGCCATCCATCGTTGAAGCTCAGCCCTAACGCGCCCCTGATGGATCAGAGCCTAGAGGGATTGCAAGAATGATTTAGTATCTATCTATTGATGTTCTTTTCCCGACTGAACAAGACCACCAGGTACCTAATCAGGTTGATTCAAAGTACAGAACTCTCATTGGCCTCTCTTTAAGACAGATGCGGTTCGTTAACAGAGCAAACCCATGGTTATGGTTCAGTCTAGAGGGCTTTAAGTTCGTTCTAGGGATCACGCCAGGCATCCTCTGTCCCGTGCAAGCCCGTATCTTATCGTGGGGCATTCGGGACCGATGTTGAAGAACTCGCGATTTTGTTCGGACTCGGGTTCATCGGTTGATTAAAAATCTTGCAGTAGCCTTCTTCTCTTAGTGTTGTCGGCGTGAGCCTTATCAATGATTTTCGACAATCTGAGAATAGCAGCAATTAAATGAGTCGACAAGGTGCCGACTCCCTTGCGGCGTCTTATTTACATCATCCGCCAGCCTTGCTAAAGAATGCTGGGGTTTACAGTGAGGTCAGTCAAACGTTTGAGCCACTGGTTGTTTCTCTACCGGCACTGGAGAAGAGACTCCAGTTAATGGCAAGCGTGGATGTTGCATCGTCCCGCACTCTGCATATGCACAGGCTGCATCGAAGCTAACTGAAATACTACCTTTATCATCATTCTTCATGCCGGCTGCCGGCACTGCTGAATCTACCCCTCCCTCTCTTCCTCCCTACGATGATTACTGACGATATTTGTTTCGGAAAAAGAGGTTCAGTACTGCTGGGTGACACAATGTTGCCCTTAATTTATGTCTGCCGACGCCCGATAGACCTCACGTTGCTTGATCTCGAGCGGGAAGATTGTTTCATAGCCCGCGGCCGACAGCTACCAAAACCGGCTTTGATCCTCCCCCACATTGACCAACCATCGGATCCAGTCTACAGGGATCTACATGATCTGCTCAACCAAAGACGTGGAATGATGCCATCAGGAATGGTCTAGCCTAAATTTGTGTTGTAAAGTCAACCGCCCATTTACAGATGACGTATATATCCAGGAACGAGGCGTTCGAGACCTCTGTAACATACAACATGAGAGGTACAGAATTGGTCGAAGGTGACCATTGATGAATTCTTGAAAGAAGAAATCAATTGAGTTTAAACCAGGGCAAACAGAAAGCATAACGAAGCTCACAACTCGCATGTCAGAAAAGCCGGTTAACCGTAGAAAAGTAGGCAACCTTTTCGGTGTCTTCGGTCACTCGCGTAAAATTCTATGCGCGTGCGGCGAAAGTAAATAACCTTCGCCCGCCGAAGCCCAACCCCATCCCACCATCAAACGTGTTTTCCCCGCTACTAGTCAGATAACTTACGAGATGGGATGGACATGGCATGTCCTCCACACACACCTATTGGACGCAATGTGCCTAGAATTATTTTATTTTAATTTTTTTTTTTTTTTTTTCGCTGACCACGCGGCAATCCACAAGCAAAAAAAACTTTGAGACAATCCTTGGAAAATCATAGTGGTTCTCCAGTACGATGCCTGGCCCGCAGGGCGTAAAAACCTGTCACTAGTCTTGAGGGATGACGCATTCCGACTATCCCGGGTAATGGTTGATCTGATTCAACGATCGAAGATTCAGCAAGAAGATCGCATATTATACATACTCAACACCCCTGAGTCTGTAAGCTTTTACTGCTTATTGTTAATAACCGTCTTTCACCCCCTTCCTGACCATTATCAACTGAATTATGAACCAGCCGTGCAAGGCACCGACCAGACTTAAATCAAGTATATACCAGGGATCTTTCTATCTGCAGGAACCACCCGATCGGAAACCGGCTACATCGGAGAGGATATATTAATAAACCACCCTGCCCCCCCAGGACGGATTGCGTGCCTTGTCTAGCCTAGGACCTTATACTCATATCCATCTGTCCATGTCTGTTCGACATTGCTAGATATTCCCGTCTTTTCGAGGAGTCTACGCTCTGTCTTACTGTCTTTACTTCTGGGCCATATCTAGCCACGCCTTGAAAGTCTTCTTCGACAGAAAGACCTCTTTCTCTTCCACCTTACAGTCCTTACTACCTTTCACTCATCACGATGGCGCCACTCTTTAGTCGAAGGCCAAAGGGCAACGTCCTCATCAAGTCCCAGAATCTAGAAGACCGGGCACACATGCGCAAATGGAGCTCATCTAGCACCATCTCTCAATCGTCTACCTCATCGGAGACATCTCACGGCAATAGGTTCAACTGCTATGACCCTCTCGCCTTACATCCTCCCTTGCGCCTCAACACATCACCACATATCACACCCGAGTACACCATCCCCGAATACGACATTGCTCGATACCAAGAGGATGAAGCCCGAGAAGACAGGTTCTTCAACCAGACACGCCATGCCGAGGACCATATTCAATCTATGGCAGAGTATTCGCCGATCAAAGGCGAAAACTGCTATTTCGAGGGGCCTAGGGCACGGCCATATGTATACGACCAGAACGCTCAGTGGCCATTGAAGGATTGGCAGGCCATTCCTCCTGGCATAGCTGAGATCGACTCAGTGTATTCTCCTCGTGTCCGGCCCTCGGCACCACAACGGAGGAATACCGACTGGATGGAAGAGAAAGATGTCTTCGTCAAGCGTGGTGCCTGGAAACGCCAGGGTATCATCTTCCATCTTGATCCGCAAGATCAAGAATTCGAGGAACAACATTTCGAGCTTCCGGAGTAGAGTTTCTCTATCCGTACCACTACTACTCATTCAATTTCTCAACACTGAGAGTTACACTCATAACCTCGTCACCCAACTAGCTTGATCTCAGAATTCAATCACACTACATCTACATCACGGCGTACACACGCATTGTATAGCTCATTTCTACGAACGTTTCATGACATGACGACATACGAAGGAGGTGGTGACAATATTTCTTATACTTTTCAACAACATCGGCCTCGATTACTCATGCGGTTCATGAGTGATCCAAAAAAGAGGCATCGCCAACTTATACTCACCCATCAATCCGTCTCCCGAAATGTGCGATCATGGGAGGAGGGCACTACCATTCATTAACACGCTTTTGTAATACTGGGTATCTGTATTCTATTGGGGATTTTCTTTTTGGGTTGGGAAGGAATATTTGGCCGGAAAAGGCTTTTCGGCGTTTTCGCAGGGCGAAACGGATGGGAAAGGAACAGGAAAGGACTGGACAGGGCATATGGAAAAAGGAGTTTTACCCAAAAGATACCAATTTGATTTTTTACACTCTATTACCATAACACCGCGTCTCTCATGAATGCCAGGTTTTGGCAGTGACTTCGTTCAGTATGTGTGCGTTCACTCACCCAGTCGCCAACACACTAAACAGCTTCAACTGACTTGGGCACGCTTAACTCCGGTTCTTCTAGAACAAAGATGATCTAGATGATTTGAGTTTACACAAGTGATAAAAATCCGATATGTTCTCTTGACCCATTTTACTTTTCCGTTCTCTGTCTCAATGAACCTACTGCCCCTTTTCACTTTTATCCCCACCTCACCAGCCTCTCATCTTGCTGTCTCACTCAAGCTGCAGGAACAAAAGCCATTCGACATGTTTTTGTTCCGATCTTGTCTTAGTTAATCTACGTCAATTTACAGTCACAAAAGTCTCGGAAGTGTTCATCGACCGATCGAGACCTTCTTGGGTTGCTGAAGAGGGGTCTGCGTATGAAGGTGGTTGGGGTATTTGACTGTAAAGCTTAGGTACCTGACACTCTGCAGAACATCGCGCATGCCTTTTATTCGCTGGTTGAAGATGAGTGAACAAATTCTATCGGTCTTCAATTGTCTTGTTTTATGTCTTCTCTACCCTAGCTGGAGCTGAATTCATCAATACATGCAGATTGCACAGAACTCAACGATGCTATACTCCTATAGTGAAGCTAATCACAATTGCTTTAAATCAAAGATGAGAATAGGTAAGAACATGCATGATGCAGCTGTAGACCTGAACGATACCTTCAAAGACAATCAGTAACAGAGGTGTAGCGTAGTGGAGAATGATAGGTAACATCAGGTCCATCCCACCCCTCTCCGCCCACCAAACCCTCCAAGCGAGCCCCGCCATGCCTGTCGCCGTGTCGGTGACTTCTATAAATCATTTGTAGCAAAGCTTCAAAGTGCGGCCATATTCAAAGAAAAAACAGGATTAAAACCCAGTCCATCATTCTTTGCCCTTTTGCGCAACCCAAAAACCTTCTCATGATGTCAAAAGTCTTCATAGTAACAGGCGCCAGCCGCGGCCTAGGCCTAGCCATCACGCAGACCCTCTTGAAGGAATCGCACAAGGTTTTCCTAGTCGCACGGTCTGAAGAGAAGCTCCAGGAGCTCAAGTCGCAAAATCCTGGTTCGGTCGATTTTCTCACTGCAGATCTGGGAGGTGATTATCAAGTCTGTGCCACTAAACATTCACTAAATCTTACGGGGCGAAGCTGATGATGGCAAGTAGGTCGCATCGAAAATCACTACAGCTACGGTCAAGGCTTTTGGGCAAATTGATGGTCTTGTTGTGAATCACGGCACATTATCGCCTGTCATCAAGATTTGCGACTCAGATGTTGAGGAATGGAGAAAGGCTTATGACGTTAACGTTTTCAGCGCTTTGGCTTTGGTATTTCTATTCTATGCTAAAGTCAGAACCCAACAATCTAACGAGGTATCTAGGTCAAAGAAGCTATCCCAGAGCTACGAAAATCAGAGGGCCGGGTAATATTTGTCTCTTCCGGAGCTTCAACAAGTGCCTATCAAGGCTGGGGAGCATACGGAACATCAAAAGCAGCTTTGAATCACCTATGTTCCCATTTGGCCATTGAGGAGGAAGCTATTACGACTCTGTGCATATCACCAGGCAAAGTCGACACAGACATGCAAAAGCAGGTCCGGAACGAGGGACTGAGCGGGATGAGGTCTGACATACACGCCGGTTTCGTTCAGGAATACGAGTCTGGTCGCTTACTTGACCCAAACGTTCCGGGCGGAGTTATTGCCAGACTCACGGTGGCAGCCCCGAAGAGCCTGAATGGCAAGCACTGGAGGTATGAGACAGACTCACCTACAACAAACAATCTGTACTGACTTCAAAGTAGATGGAATGCTGAAGAGCTCAAGGAGTTTCAGTCCAGTTAAGACAGTTACCTAGACAGGGTAGAAATTCTGTAAGCGGTATTAGCATGCGTAGTCGTAACATGCAGGCAAGAACCATTAGAGGCTGAAAGCTTCAGACGAAAGATGAAAAGACTTGTTGGGATTTTCCACATTCAGGATTCAGTAATAGCACGAACATCACAAGCAAGAGTACACCAAGCAGAAGAACAAACGTACCTTTTGGAAAACCTATCCTTAAACATCTCATGTTTGTACGATCTTTGCCTTCAGGATCTGGTCGGACAACAAGTCAGTTTCTGTGATGTTCGATGTGATTCACAAGACGATATGTATCGAAGGGTATGTATCAGGGAAAAGGTGCTCCGTCATGTAGTGTCGGTATTTGATAGTACATTTGGATAATAGACATCATGGGTAGTCGTAGGGAGTAGAAGAGGTTTGCGCATTCACGTACGTTGGTCTGAGCATCTTTGTGTATGTTAGCAAACGGTCGCGTTGATACACTTGTGTAGGGTTTGAATGAAAAGGTGCTTCGATCAGGCATGTCATTTGGCTTGACGTGTCATTCACCATATTGCCATTTGTCATTAGGCAGTAAGTCTGGGGCGACAACGTGTTCATCATGGAAGAAAGGGGGTAAAAGATAGGGGTGTGACATACCAGTTGCAGATTTTAATGCACTCAAAGATGAAAAAGAGTTGGTGTAGGTGTTAGGGAGTTGTCGTCAGGGTTGCAAACATCTTGTGATCTCTCACTGTCGAGTTTGGAGCTTTGCCGACACTTAAGCTTCCTAGACGTAAGGTAATTCGACTGGACATGATTGTCTCAAGCGGGTATCATGTCTACTTGAATAGTATTCGTCGTCCATCAGATATTCGGCGTGGGGTGATCGTGCTCGGAGAGCGGTAGAATTCCAAAGGCAAAATAAAATGCAGTGCAGAACACAGGTTGATGAAGGAAGAAAAAAATCTCTGGCGCCGTTCGTTATCGCTATATCCCTCCACTGGAGGGCTTTGGCAGCTGTACCTGTTTGGGTTGGTCTTGCTGTGCCACAAGCCGCTGAGAACAGAAGCTACTACCGCCACAGGCAGGCATGCAAGAGCGCGGCCCCACATGGGCCCTTGCCTGATCCTTATCCTGATTCGGTACTTAAATCAACTTCACTCCCTTCCTGAATGGAGTTCAGGCTCCACGTGCCGCTTCTCACAAGCCTGTATATCGAAACCAGTCATCCCTCGACGTCAACCTCGCAACAACTTTATTCTTTCCATCTCGGCGATTCTCACTCAGCACCCAAGCTTCGTCGGTCCACCGGTCTGACCTCAACCATTTTGACATCTCCTGGGCGGCATTCTATCGATAAACATCTTAACCGGTACACACACGGCTGCTTCACGATGTCTGATCACGAGTACGGAGGTAGGTCATGTTCTTCCAACTTCAACCTTTTGCATCACTACTCCTCCTTCTCCGAGCATTCCGCACTCGGTGGAGGGCTCTATAATATTTGTGATTATTCAACTGCACTTTACATCGTCCGTGTTCATTTTCCATGGTTCCTGGGCTGCCCCATTATTCCATCAGCAGGTATCTCACATCACTGTGGTGATTGTGATTATTGGGCACTGCACTTGGAACGATGGTTGGCATCATTGAGACAGTCACTACCATTGTTTGGAGCCCCGAAACCCATCACAATGTGCCCATTGTATCCCAAGATATATTGGCTGTCTCCTGTCACGTCATCACAACCACTCCCTTCATGATTCACAAATGTCGAATTTCTGAATTCAAGCACCCCTTTTTTCATCACCTGCGACCAAAACTGTTCATAACATCCTGTCCTCTGCGTTGGAAATTTGGTCAGCTGGCGATTCATTGGTCTAATTGCCTTGTCATTCACTCACGATGGCGCCAAAGTCCAAATCAGACCATTTTTGGGCTGCCTATGATGGCTTAGGTCCTAGCACTCGATATGTTTCTATCGTATTGAACAAGTTGCTGACTATCTAACTAGGTAATGATGATCTGTCTTTGCCCAAGGGTATGTGTGCTCCTCTGCGACTGCTGGATACTCATACTCCTATAGCCATGCTGACTAAAACCCCTCTAGCAACCGTCCAGAAGATCGTGAGTGAGATCTTGCCTGCCTCCACTGGAGTCTCATTCTCCAAGGAAGCCCGTGACCTGCTCATCGAGTGCTGCGTCGAGTTCATCACTCTCATCTCGTCAGAGGCCAATGAGATCTCAGAGAAAGAAGCTAAGAAGACCATCGCCTGCGACCACATCACCAAGGCCCTCGACACACTCGGATTCGGTGACTACGTTCCAGCCGTTCTCGAGGCTGCCGCACAGCACAAGGAGACTCAGCGAGTTCGTCCATTTCGCCCCATAGTCCCTTTGATGTCCTAGCTAATGTGTTTTCAGGTTCGCGAGAAGCGAGGCAACAAGTTCGAGGACAGCGGCATGACGATGGAGCAGCTGCAGGAGCTCCAGGAGAAGCAGTTCGAAGAGGCCCGACGTAAGCAGCACGGTGAGGCTTAGAGAATGATGGATGTTGTGGGCGACAGACAGTTGTTGTTGATGTGCATTGGCCGGCGTTTGGGGCTCTACATGACGGGTACGAATGGCGGCGTTCGGGGATGACTCATGGACGCTGGTGATCTTACCTCTATCAAGTTTGAGAGGATAAAAATGATGCTTTTCATCGGGCAATGCTAACCTGATCACGCATCTTCCTACTCGCGCTTCGATCTTGTCAGTTGTGAGTTGTAACTGCAAATGACTTGCGATGGGGATGAACATTGTTACAGTAGACGGTTGCTTGAGACATGAGAAAGCAGTTACATCTACTTTAAAGGTAAAGGGGGTATTTTGGTTTGAATCATAGCAAGGTGAAGGATAATCCTGTCTGCTTAACAAGTTCACAATCCGTCCCTCTCAAGTACGCCGGCCCAGGTAAATATATCCACGTAAACACTTGTCCGTCGTCAATGTCATCAGGTAATGTCATTCCTCATCAAGTCATCGCATGCTGTTCTCACCCCTCGGTACCAAATTCAAAAGTCTCCATCGACACAACGTCCACGCCCATGCCACTCATCCAATCATCGACCAAGCCGGGGATTACCGGTACCAGCGGCGAGTAAGTGATGCCGTGGGTAGTCATCTCCTGCCCTTCATTCTGGTCCTGGTCCTGGTACGAGGAAGATAGCACATCATCATCGGTCAAGTCCATCACCGCACTAGTCTTCGCATCGTAGGCGTGGCGCATCTTCTCGATAGAGCTTATCATCAAAGCCGTCATGTGAGTACGAAGTTCAGCGCTGATACTGAAGTCCTTGGCTAGTTCCTGTTGGATCAAGGTTCGGGACTCTTTCAGTTGGTACTGGTGATAGTCATCGAGGCTGCGAGAGCTGAAGTGAGGTATGCAGTGACCACAAGAGGACTTACGATCTTGAAAGTGTGAGTTTATATGCGATTGAAGACGTAGGGTGGCACTTACAAGGGCTTGGGACATCCCTATCGTCAGGGAAGATGATTTGGTATAGCAAAATCCAACTCCCTTCCTTACTATGGCCTTTCGACAGGGTTTTATGCCGTTTCAATTGGTCTTCTGTGACAGTGACTAAGAGCGGGTCGTTTTGAATGAGGCATGGCTCTAGGACTCGCTGATGAGACGCAAGTTCAGAAGGGTCGTGGAAGCCTTGACGACATCGATTGCATTGATTCTTTGACGGCATGTGACATCTACGAAGATGCTCCCTGCAAATCAAGGTGAGTTAAATATCAGCGAGAGCTTCCTCTGCCCATCTGGACGTAAATGCGGACAACATACTTCAATCGAGGAATCGAGTCCCATCCTGGACCCCGACATGCTCGGGAAATGTCATGGGATGTACAGCTGTCTTTGCGAAAGAAAGGACATGTAAACTTCTTGCCAAAAAGTGAGCTGCGCATCTGTGGTTGGCGAGGTTGTGACTCTTGAGCTGTATCGGATTCGATTGTCGAAGTCATTGTTGCTGCTCTGGGCTCGATGTACTCTTCTAAAAGTTCCTACTCGAGCACAAAGGGGCAAATTCTATCCTGCTGCGCGCGACATTCTATATCTCAGATGGAAACTTATGATCGAGGGAAAAGAGATTATGGTCTTATAAATACATTGTGCCCAAGATCTCTACATCATTCAAACGCCGCGCGAGACAATCTCTCTAAGATCGCGCGACGATGACCCAGAAATAGTCAGGAAGTCAGGCAAACCTTGCGGCTCGGCATAATCCATCAACGGACGCACTAACCGCCCTTGCCAATGGCGTGTGTAAGAATCTCTCTTTCTTTGCTACGTGTCTGGTCGGAAGTAGGGTCCGACCCCAGTAGCTGCACGGGTTGCTAGTCTAGCAAGGCCGCGTGCGTCATGCAGGAAACACGTTCGGGTCGCAGATGAGCAGCTCGGCCCCCCCAAAAAAAGGCCAGCTGAAGTCTTGCGTTGATCCCTTGCAAGGGCTTTTGGCAGGGGAGGTTTGGCTGCAAAAAAGATACTTCCTCGAGCCTGTTTGAAGTAACGCGTCTGTGCACACCCAGTTCGCGACTTATGGTATGGCCCTTTTTCTAGGGTTGAACCTTCGTAATAGGCGAGTACGGTACAGTACTCAGGAAGACTGTATTGCAGCTCAAAAAGCCCTGATGACCAGGGCGAACCTTGGCGGACCCAGGGTGAACCGGGGTATGTAGGCGCTCTCGAAATGTGCAGACTCGGCCGCCCAGGCGGTGGAACAAAAAAATGACACACTTTTAACATACCCTTTTGCGAAATTACTCAACATAACCGCAATATAAGACGTAGCTTTGTTAAATCTTGAATTAAATAGAATTAGAACATTATTAATTATAATTTTTAAGAAAAAGTAGATTTAAAGCTGAAATGCGGCTATACTAAGTGACGCCATAAGTGGTGATGTTAGTAGAAGTGTGCCTTTTTTTTTTACACCGCCTGTCGCCGTTGGTGGTCTCTTCGGACATGTCTCATCTCAACAAACGACTCCCTTCCCAGAGCAGTAGGCTCCGAGTCAGCTAGTCTATTTTCTTTTAAACGTATTGTGCTCAAGATATTTACATCGTTCAAGGGCCGAGGCTGCTTAGTGGGATTGAATGCTCACAGTCCTGCCTCAACAGATCGACTCTCAACTCTACTATTTTCCAAATTTGAAGAAGCCAGATACAAAATAACAGATAAAGAGAAAACATTCAAGTTTCTTCGACTAATAAAACCATACGTCATGCCTCGTACTTACATAATCACCTATTATCAAATCGCATCCCGATCTCCCCATCCCAGCGCACCCGGAGGATTGAAGATTGCCTCATCGCTGAAATTGAAATCATTCCAACCGTCATTGATGCCAGACATTTCTGGAGCCAGTAATGGATATGTTACCCTTTGATGCATCACATCAGGAAGACCTTGGCTCTGATACGACGAGGTCAGCAAGACGTGAGTTGAGCTCATCGGCGGTGTCGCCTTTTCCTAGAAGTCTCGGTAGAGCTTCTTTATCAATCGCAGCACCATAGCGGGTAAGCGAACTCGAAGGCTATTACTTATACCATCGTCGCGGGCCAATTCCTGTTGGAGAAGCGCCTCGACTTCCCTTGATTGATATTGATGATACTCATTCACACGAGCATCAGCTTGAATGGAGCAATTCTCACACGGATTTTCGCGGTCTTATCGTGAAAGCATTAATCATCTCAACTGTTAAGTTGCGACAGTGCCGTGTGAATGAAAACTTACAAGGACTTGGAACATGGCGATCGTCGGGAAAGATCACGCGATAGAGCGAGATCCATTTCTCCTCCTCGGTGTGACCTCTTGAAAGCCTTGCACTCCGCAACTGGTCTTTCGTGATGGTCGTCGTTAGGGGAACGTCCTGTACTTGGCACGGATTCAAGGCTCTCTGGTGAGCCTCAAGCTTGGCAGAGCTACCAAAGCCCTGTCGGCATCGATTGCATTGGTTCTTCGTCATGTGAGATCTGGAGATATGCTCACTAAGAAGGTTGTTAGTAAGCAAGACTACTTATTCGCTGCAAGATACTCGACTTACTTGAGCCGGTGCATTGAGTCCCACCCAGAGCCCACACATGCTCGGGAGCTGGCAGTGCCTTTCTTGAAGAAAGGACATGCAAACTTCCTGCTGATCGCCGGGGAATTGTTATCTGAATGCTGCGATTTTGGGCTGCTGATTGTGTGAAAGTCGACGTCTGAGCTCATTGTAGTAGTCCTTGACTAAAATGGTTTCCCTTGAGATGTGCGAGCACGCAAGCCGCACACATATAGAAATGATTGAGGCATTCAACGCCGATCTCTGGGTTACTTGTTGGAAGTCCATAATTACTTTGAGAAAGAAGACACAAGTTTATATATATTTCTTAAAGCTGAAGATGAGAAACATTTCATAGTGTGATGCCCGTTTCGCCTTGTTCTCTGAACATGAATGCGGGCAACAATATAATAGGTCGATCGGCAGACCTCGAAAGTGTCATGTCCAAAATCCCAATGATCCAACCCTGTTGTGCTCGGTTTTATAAATGTGGTTGATATCACTTAAAAAGTATATCGATATGACCGCTAGCCATTCATTTCCCTCTCAGATATGATTAAACATTTTTGTGATTTACTCTGAATCTAAGGTGGCCGAGTGACGAGACGAAGGCTCGAACTTTTATATGTACGAGTAAGTGACACTCTGTCATATCTACCTACATGTATGTACCTACATAACTATCAGACCTCAACACAGGTGTAGTGATCACCCATAGGTTACCCTATAAATGCATTTCACGCCTATAGCCGCCAGGATTTCTTATCCATCAACTGAAGTCTGATTCAAATGAGATAACTCCATGTGAGTGGTATTACTACATTAAAATCGCAATGCGATAGATTCCTTGTGCGATGAATTTGGGAATGACATTCGTAACGGGCTAACTTGCAATTGCACATATGACTAATCAATAACTCCCTCCTTTGCGATAATTTCTCGTTGTGATGGATGGCTGGCAGCTTCTTAAGCCGTCAGGTTTTTGTTCCCCGAGACATGCAAAATCACTAAGGGGGCTCTACCTGTAGGGTTCGCGACTAGGCTTGAGCTTGGCGTGTGCAGACGCGCAGGCAGATCAAGTCTGGATGACTGCGCAATTGATCACGGACCCAAGAACAATTTCTGTGCTTGGAAGAGATTGAAGGCCGAGATTCCTACTCAAATGAATGTCAACGCATGTTTGAAGTCAATACTCCAATGTCTATCGGAATAGCCATGCCGCTCTGAGGTTAGCGGTCTCGAGGTAACACCCTGCACGGCTAATTCTATATTTACTTTTTATGGCGAGGTCTTCATTCTATACTGGCTTCAAAAAGACGTTATCAGCGGGCAAGGGTGCCATGTCTCGTGGATTCTGACCCTTATCTAGCAGGTCACAGCCGTCGTAACAGACCGCAAACATGTAGGCAATTTAGAACCCGTCAGGCACCTGTTTTGTAAAGCTATATAAGCCTTTTGCAGCCATTTACTTCTCATACAGACCGCCAGCCGTCCCATGAGCGGAGGATAGAATCGCAATGCGAAGTTTTCCTTTCGATATGCTTCTGGTAAGACCATTCAAGGTTGAAATACTAGCGATTCCACGAATTATCAGCGATACCTTGGTTGTGCTCGCCTGAATTGATTACGAATAGCAACTTCAGGGGTTGACGTCCTTTGCATTGGAACTTGGAAGTCCTAGGTTGAGGGTGGAAGGTTAGGTACGTAGGGAGTCAAAACTAGCTAGGCATAGGATTTTTTTCCGGCGAGTGTTCCAGTCTAATAGAGCTACCGACATGCAAGTAACAAAACTACAGATTTAGGAAGCTTGTGAGTGCTATGGATGTCAAGTCCTATCAAAAGCGTCTTAAGTTGAGTCTTGTGAGTTATTCAAATCGAAAACACTGTTCATATTGATCACTTGTAACTGACCTTACGACGGCTCTGGCAAGTTTGATTCATGACGACTCTTTTGCTTAACAAAAAATGTTACCCAAAAAACTCTACTTATGGTCATATCTGACCCAATGTGACCAGTACAAGAGCCGCGCAGCATACATGTGACCCCTTATCCCTAACTGAGACACGGCTCTCCGGAGGGATCCGGTACTTGGGGCTAATGAACGGAAGGACCGATCCGGGCTGTCGGCACATCATTCCTGCAAGTCCAGCTTGACGACACTTCATTGTTTTTTGTTTGTGTTCTGCAAGATGTCAATGAATCAAGATCTCCAAATCGCGGTATGATGCTCTGCGCCCTCGCGAAATGCGTTTCCTGCTGCATAAGAAATCATCAATATTATGCATGTCACACGCAAGCCAACCATCCCATTCGAGTTAGTCAACCCTCAGGTCTATACAATGTCACCTACTACAATATTGTCAAAGCTGTCTGCTCTCAAGTTGGCCATATTTTCTTCTCTACAAAATCCATGTTCAACGGGCTTCTCATCATCAAATCAGTCATGTCTGCACTGAGTATTATATGTGCAGACAGAGAATGGATGCTCGAAGACGATGTCTTGGATTCCCTGGAGCCCACATTGCGAAGCTCTCTTTACGATAAAGCTCACGTCAGTTGCCCCAAGCTGCTTCCCTTCCGATTTCCAGGATAGAGATTCCTCATTGTCACGTCTCTACTTCTGTGGGATATTTACTCTGGTTCTCATACGAATGAATGGCTAAGGATTTATTAGCAAGAAAACGAGCGTCATATAGTCGAGATCAAAGACTTTGAACCGGAAACCGTTGAAGCCTTTGTTACATGGATCTACACTCAACGCAAAGTCGGGTTCCTCGAGGCCGTCTCATCAACACATGGCCACGTCCTCCAGTCATCGCTAGCCATCCACAAGCTGGCACACGCCTTTGCAGTTTCACAGCTCAAAGTCATCATAGAAGCGCACATCGCAGCCTACCTGCGCCAGACCCTCGAGTCTTGGCTCTTAATACCCGACAGTAACGACTGGAGCACGGCATTTGAAACAGATCTCGCCCAGGCTATTAACGAGGCGTACCGGAATGAAGCAGATGGTTACGATGAACAGAAGCCATTAATCCGGGTCTTCGTCGACGCCGTTGTTGAACGGGATTTCTCAACTACGCGCAAGCCGGGGTTCAGACGGGTCCTCGCCCAGACGCCAGCTTTTGCGATCGATATTTTATGTCAAGTAGATGAGCGTGTGAGTGAGTTGAAGAGTATGATTCTTCATCCGACACGAGGACACTCTTTTTGGGAGGTATGAGTTTGGGATTGGTTGCTGGCTGACTTGCGTGAGCCCGAAGGACTTGGTGCGGCTTGGGCACCTATATTCTTTGGACTTACGACAATAAATCATTCTGGTCATACATTAAAGCTACCCGACAACTTCTTCAGGTTGAGCTAGAATCAGGCCCATCCATAGCACTATAGAAAGAGAGCCAGGTAGTCTTGCCTTATATGATTTCTGCTGTACAGAGTAGTACTCGATCCCATCCCGGCCCGACCCGCTAACGTGAAATTCGGCGATGAAATGAACCCAAGAACCAGTGTGAGTGAAGTGAGAGTGGTTTCTTGGAGCTAGGGTTTGAGTGGTGGAGCTTCACATGCACAATTGCGTCACGTTTTTCCAAAGTGGTTCGCGGCCTCAGTCCTTCTTGGCACCTTACTCACTGATAGCGAACAGGTTTGCCTCGCCTGCTTGTTTGTCTACGAATAAAAATTTTTACATCGTCTGCCTAGCAGTAGGTTGGGTGTTAAACAGTTACATGCACGTATGAATTAGTTGCGGCTTATGCGATAGCATATAAATCGAGAGTGGTGCGAAACCAGGTTGGGATCATCCCCAATGCGACATACAAGCTCAGATTGACAATAGAGGGGCAAGCACACACAAGAAATCCCACTCTTGTTGAAGAGGATATGCCCAACTGTATCCGTATGAAAGAAACTATACCCAACCCCACGATAATGGGCAATTTTTTGAGGCATTAATACTTCGCAGAGTCGCACGAGGAGGCGCAGTTTTAAAGCAGGCTGTCACCACAATAGTTCGGGGCCTTACCGAATATTGCTGGTTGCAGCAAAGCCACCCTATGTACTCCGTAGACTCCAATTGTTGGAGGGGTTACCTCTCTTTCAGCACAATACGATAAAAAACCAGCCCCCATGTTCAGCAATCCCATAACTGATGATTCTAGGCCAAGGCATTTTCCAAACACGGGTATATGAATGGGCATTTGTTAGAGTATTAGTATTAAATAATAGTGCCAACCTGAAGAAGCACAAGAGTTGGGAAGCTCCCGAGCTCTCAATATAAGTACTGACTACAACCCTGTCTGATGACGGAAGAAGAGAATGTCCACTTGACCTCGACACCCAACTTATGACCCTGTACCTGACCTACTTGAACCTTATGACCCTTCTTTTCTCCCTTAGACTGACAAAGTGAAGACATTTTTTACTCTAATTCATTTTTGTTGATTTCTCTTTTGTTACATTACACAATCTCATCGTCGCCTTGAGACCTTTTATACCACGGCGGCTCTAGACGGGGGGTTGCGACAGCTTCCAGATCCACGGGCCGTTGCATAGCGTCACCGTTCCAACTTTCAGTTTCCCCCCCTCCATTTTCCGACTAGTAGACAGCCCCCGCTATCTCTCTCTACCACCCACCAACTGCTCCGTCATCAGCCGCTACAATCTCAACTACATACTCACGAACCTCTTCTCAACTTACATATCTGTCTTGAATATATCGAAGAGAGTTTCTTGTCCTCCACAAAAGGACACATAAAATGGCATACAGAAGTAGTCGCAGCGAAATAAGCGAGCGGGACTACTCTCACCGAAGAGCACCACCCACCCGCGAGTATGACGAACTCGACGTCGACGTCCAAATTCGAGAGCGTGACCGTGCAGACAGAACACCTGCGTTTCTGCGTGAAGAGCGTCGCTCAGATGCTGGTCCTTTAGTCCTCCGCACTCGCGAAGTTGAGACGCTCGATAGACGACGACCCCGCAGCCCCAGCCCCCAACCGATCCGATATCGAGAACGCTACGTGGAGAGAGAGCCATCACCACTTCCCGAACGCAGACCCAGATATATTGAGCGAGAGAGATCTCCCTCACCGCAGACAAAAGTGCGTGTCGAGGAACGATTTATCGAGCGTCGGCGTGAGAGGGAAAGGTCGCCTACTCCTGAAGATCGCGAACGTGAGCAAATTAATGTTCGTATTGAACGCGAAAGGAAGAAGGAACGAATTCCCTCTCCCAGCCCTTCTCCATCACCCTCTCCTCCGCCTCAGTTTATTCGGGGACCTACTATTGAAAGGGAGGTCATTACCCACTACCGAGACATCGATCATGGTAAGCCGCTGCCTGCGCAACTCCTCAATGAGGTCATTTAGTCCAGAATTAATGATGTACGCATAGGCATGATCAGAGCGAAACCACCATCTCCACCTCCACCGGCTCCACGCCCCAGAGAACGGGAATCACGAGAGACCGATATCGATATTGATATCCATCGCGGCGAAACCGATATTGATATACGCAGACGCACTCGATCTCGCTCCCGCCCTCGTGAAAGACCCCGTCCCAAACATCGACCCTCCTCCTTTGATGAAGATGATCTCGTCATTGTGAAGGGCAAAGACACCCTCAAAGTCTCCGACACCCACAGACGCAGAGCTCATTCTGCCGCTCCAAAGCCCGAATGGGATGACGAGGCTGAGTACATCACCAGCAAGATCGATTCCCGCGGGCGCATGGGTGAGGCTTGGCATGGCGCCACTAAGGACTGGACCATTGTCGATGTCCCGCCCGGCACAGAGCGCGTCAAGATGGACGGCGTCGGAGGCGGCGGTGCGGAAGTCACGTGGCAGCGCTATAATGGCGTTCGCAGGTCTAAGTTCATTCCTGAGCGTGAGCGCGAGCGCGATGAGTCCGTGTCTGTTGTGAGTGCGCCCAGCAGAGAGGAGCCCGAGCGTGATTCTCGTGAGCGACTGAGTGTCGCCATCTACGACTCTAAAGCCCGAGATAAGTCTCGGGATCGCGAGGTCGAGGTCGAAGAGATACACGACCGCCGTATTTCTATTCGCGATGGAGAACGCATGCCGACTCGAAAACGCGAAGGCATGTGGACTGAAATCACGAAGGATCTCGTTCTCCGCGAGGCTATTGAGCGAATGGGCTACGAATATGAAGAGACGGAGTGGTTCTTCTATGTCATGCAGTATCTGCGATATGTAAGTGTCTTCCGACGGAACCCCATCACACTACCGTCAGTTCGAAGCAGAAGTGGCTAATTTCCACAATAGGAGGATGTTCTCGAGCTCGTCAATCTATCTGATGATATCCGACGACACCGAAAACAGAGAGCCCGCGAAATCGAAGAGCGTGATTATTACGATAAGTACGAATCGCGACACCGCTCTCGCAGATCCGGACATTGGGATAAGATTGATGACGAGCGGATTGTCGAGCGCGAGGTTGTCTATGATCGCCCGCCTCGGTACTATCGCTAAGCTTGCTCATACGAGGCTCTGTCTGACGATTTTTATTTCACGACACCCCCGACGACAGGATATATGGATATATTGGTTAGGTCACGGGCTATGGAAATAGGATCCTTTTATTTTATTTATGTTTCTCTTTTCATCATCATATCTTTGTTTATTCTTGTATGCCAGATGGGGATGATCATAGCGGAAGCGAGCTACGAGCTACGAGAGAAGTTAGGCTAATATCTAGTACCTGGGCATTTTATGTATCTAGATCGTCAGCGATGCGTATTTTGTGATGAATGATGACTTTTATGAACTATACTCTGTTGGGAGACTTGATTCAAATGATGTGTTCAGTATGGCGTCCGTGGGGGTCTGGTGACTCAGTGGTGATGATGTAAGTCCTACATGATGGTAAGATGGGTAGTTTCTTTGAGGTCATTTGCGCTACTCGAGGACAAAGGGGACAAAGGGTGCTTGCAATTAGTCGTTTAGCATTTTAGTCTGTTTTCTCGAGTCCTTCGAGTATCTTAATACCTAGGTAGGTAGCTAAGTTGAGACAATAGCAGTGTCGGTAAACCAACTTGATCTTTACCCCAACTTGAACATTAGTCTCTCGCCTCGCTTACATGCACAGCCCGTTCTCAAACTCACTAGACAGACAAATTTTTTGGAGAGACTTAAATCAGGACTCTTATTGAAAAGTCAGCTATTCTAAAATTGAGGTCCCTCATTTTTTTTTCTTGTTTTCTTTTACTTATCTACGTTCTATATTTCTTTCTTCGCTGCTGCGAAGGGGCGTTTCAGGCGCTAGCCCTTCGGAGAGGAGGATGGATTAGTTAGTTATAGGGGTACCAGGAGACTTACCGTCCTGCTCTTCACATCTGCAGGTAACAGCTTAATTCAGGTAGTGGTTCCCATCACTGTCGTGAGCAACTCTCGATTGGCGCCAACTCGGCTCACGGGTCTCACTGCCAAGCCATTCTTCACGATCAAAGTCCGAGAGCCAATCCGGGTGAGCGAGCTCCTGCTCGGAGGCGAGCCACTCGTCCCACTGCTCTGCTGTAGCTGGGACGGCAAAGTGAGGAGTACGGCCAGCTTGAAGGTCGTCTAGACGCGTCACTCTCAACACAAGATACCCACTGTATAAGAAGTGAGCCCGGAGCCAGCAACGGATGGTCGCCTGGCAGTCCTCCCAGGCGGGATCTGATTCATCTACCACGTTGGGCAGGTCGAGTAGCGCATCCGAAGCTACGTCCGCCTGGAAGAGGGACTCTTCTAGCTCGCCGTCGAGAAAAGTGGCGATTCTGAGGAGGCGGCCGTATGCTGGGCTGGACTCTGGGAGGAGGGCGCCGATCCGGGCCCCGACGGTGATCAAGAGGGCACGGGAGCGAGTTACATCGGCCTTTATAATTGCTAGGGAACCTTGTTTAGTGTCAACGAAGCGCTGGACGGCGTCGGGGCGGGTAGCGGCGCTAGGGCCCTGGGGGATGTGCGAAGACATCGTGATAGGGGTTGGACTTACTGGTGGGTCTGCGGTGCTGTTGAGATTTGAATCCAACACCTGGGTATGTTGGAAAGAGTTGGGGTTTTTTTGTAAGTGTCTTTGAGTAGAGTGTTGTGGTGTGTGTCTATCGGTAGTTCATCGGCTATGATAAGTCCCCTCGTTTATATATGCTTGTAAAGGCTTGAGAAACTGTCGACATTGTTGTTCAAGACAATGATATCGTTTGAGAGTATAAAGGCCTCTTTTGGAATACAAAGATATTGTTTTTTGTCATAGTCCAGTTAAGTTATTGAAATAGGGGTAGTGATTATGTAATCACAATGCGTTGCATTTTCAACACAATTAGATTAGCTTTAGCAAAGTAGCAGACCCAGAGAAATGAACAACCAGAGGCACAATTAATAAATTTCGCGCTGAGCTTTTACACATATCAATTTCTATACATTAGTGTTCAAATTACAAGAATTCATTGATTTTCCAGTTCTCAGTGCCTTCCAGGGGCTTGCGCGCCTCACCCTTGAGTGGTGTTGGTTGTGTTGAGCCCTCATCTCGGACCCGATTTCATTATTCCTCTAAATGGTAGCAGTTGTACTATTCATACTTTTCTTTGCAGTTTCTTCCTTGGGCCTTGCGCTCTTCCTCCCCTTTTTTTTTCTTATCTGCAAACAAGCCTCTAATAATTAGGATCTCTTAGTCGATTAAACTATGATAGCATTTAACTTATCGCCCTGTTTGGTCTCTAAAATACAAGTGTGTGCTTTGTACAAGCTGGGCAAGAAGGAATCGACCGCAGTATCTGCTTGCACATGATATATTCCAGATCAACTCATCAGGACTAAAGTAGCTAGAAGAAATCCACATAATCTGATATCATATTGGACTTGTATTAATTAGCATATATTGCCTCCTAGCTTAAAGCCTATGATCACGTGTCAAGGTGAGAAGCTGGATTCCTTAAATAGGAGTCTTAACAAGAGTCTTAGAATATTCTGCCTAGTGAATTGAAAGCAATATTGAATCACATAGCTATGTTCAAGAGATATGTAATCAAAAGGAATATGAGGCAGTGAAACGAAGTATGAGCAACTGACCCTTTAAGCATCCCAACCATGGAGCAAGCATCTTAAAAGTTAGTTGCGATATTATACTGTGGCGCGTCGTCCACAAGCGTTGCTGAAGAAGGACCTGAGGCGGAAGGAGCTGAGGTGGAGGCCACTGAGGTTTGCGTCTCTGTAGGCCAGGTTTTATGCGATGAAGGGGAAGGCTTAGGACCGGCCGGAGGTGAGGACACAGAGGGGCCAGTGGCTGTCCACGCTGGAGAAGTAGCAGGGCTAACTTGCAATAAGCCTTCTGGGATATCAGGGAACTGCCCTACAGCGTCAAAAAAGGTGCGATAGCACCATTCAGCCGGCCACACTGTGTACTGGCCTACGTCCGCCTGGCTAACAGGGAGCTTATCCAAAAGGGCATCAGCAGAGTTGAGAACAGCCGCAGCGGCTCTGACGTTTTCCAAGATCCAGGGCATGAGCTCGGGAGATTCTGAAATAGTGCCGTTCTCAGTTTGGACGAAGGCTTCGGCGCGGGCAATGATCTGGACAAGCCGTCGCAGGTTGTCCCAATCAAGGTCACGCGTCTCGAACCCCTGGGTGTCAACACCAATTTCAAGAAGCATGGTTAGATGCCGGATAGCCATCCGGGCATCTCTCAAGCGTGCCCACAACCGCGCTACGTCAAACTTGTAATGACTAAGATCTTTGAGACCACCATTGACGGGGCTGCCAGAATTGGAAGGACCATAAGGTAGACCGCCAGCGGGAATACTGCCACTAGGACAACCTCTGTTGCCACTACGAATAGGCGAAGCTCCTAATTCTGCCAACGGAGTAGATCCACCCCCATTACAAGGAGGAACACCACCAGGAGGGCCACCATTACCACCGCAAGGAGGAACACCACCACTTGGGGGGCTGCCGTTCCCGTTACAAGGCGGAACGCCCCCAGTAGGGCCGCCATTACCGCCACAAGGGCCGCGAGGAGGGTTGCCAGGAGGACCGCCGCTAGGGCCGTTTCCACCAGAAGGGGGTAGACAAGGCCGCCAAGGGCCTGAAATTGCGACCGGGGCAACGCTCAAATTCAACGTACCAGTTACTGGAATTTGAAAGGACGGGGCAACCCAAGGACTACATGCAATTGCAGCACATTGAACCGGGCATTGACAAGCTACCCAGGTAACACAAGTCGGTGGGTAGACGCAAGCAGGTACACACTGGCAGATCCGAAAGGTCGGACAGGTTGGTGTCAGGCACCGACAACGTGATCGATCTCCGCACATCTCGATTTGCTAAATACTCAAGTTGTCTTGAATACGGGTGTAATTTTGTAGATCGGTGTGGTTGAGAGGCAGGAGGAGGAGGCAGGTTGTTGTAGCTTGTGATGCTGGTGTAGCTAAAGAGAGTTGGTAGAGACGGATGTTTTCATTGTTTTTATATACTTTTGGGAGCACAGGGAACTATCAATATCTTTGCAAGCATAAAGATATTGTTTCAAGGTACAGCAAAGTTGTTTAAGTTGTGATACATTAGAACTGTGTCTTTATTTCTTCAACAACTATATACTTTACGGTCTAGACCACCATGGCCAAGAATGAATTCCTTTGTCGTTAAGCCGCGCATTTTTGAGTCGAGATAGAACTACGCTAGCTTCATTGCGCTCCTTGAAGGTTATGGTAATGCCTCTTCGCATTCGATTCTGGATATTCGATGTCCTCGACGAACTATAGGGGTAAGCTAAGTATCCTCGTCAAGACGTTGTAGCGGAGAGAGATGGTAGACGAGCAATAATATATCAAACAGGATTCAATAATTAGGCCCTTACATTACGAGAGCCTTAAGTCCATCACACGGACGGGCTTTTCATACCTTACTAGTTATCAAGTGAGTTAGCTAAAAGTCAACGTACTTGGGTAATGTTTATTTCTACAAGATTGAGGGCTACAAATTTCATATTAGGGACGTAAAGACATTCACATTTAAAGGAGTAAGATGATTGAAGGTAGTGGTTTTAGTTCATTAGATACTAAGCTATGTTTAACACAAAGGAGATCTATTCATTGTGTAGTCTATCTTGGATTACTCCCAGTACAAAAAAATCTAGTTATTGATCGTCTTTGGATTACTGCAACCCCCTTAAATTGTCGTAGCTAACTCGCCAAAGACGCGTTTAACCACATGCAAGGCGCTTTGTTACCCGTCAGCTTGTCCAGCCCCAGTATTACCGTAGCAAGGCGCATCTGCGGCAAGAGGCTCCAACAAACCCTTGGGAATATCCGGGAACTTCCTTGCCTGTTCAAAGAAGCCCTTGTTGCACCATTTTCCCTCACCATCAGTCGGCCATTCCTTGTAGTTACCAAAGGTAGATCGGCAAACAGGGATAATGGCAAAGAGCTTGTCAGCAGCGTCAGCAACATCTCCAGCAGCGTCCAAATTACCAGTGACCCAGTCCTGATGCTGGGTATGATGAACAGCGCACTCACTTTGCGTGGCGAGAACCATAGCAACAAAGGCCTCGGCCCTGATGATGGCGTCTCGGATACGCTCTAGTTGATTTCGGTCACATTGCGTCGCAAGTAATTCGGGATTTTTAAGAAGAAGTAGACGAAGATGGCGAAAGGCTACTCGATCCGTGGTCAGACGGTCCCTCAAAGCTGTCAGTGGGCAAGGGGGAGAGCCAGAACAAGGCTTCGAACAAGTCGTACAAGTACCGGAGCAGGGCTTCGAAGCAGAGGTGTTAGCGTCTGGGGCGGCACCACTAGAGTGCTCTGAGGCAGCACCATCAGATGAAGGCTCGGAGGTTGCATCATAAACATATAGATTAGATGAATCCTTCGAGTCTGCACACGTGCATGGATTCTTGACCTCCGTGGGGTCTCCCAGAAGGTTCAAGAGAGGCTTGTTTCCTCCACAAGTTTCGCACTTCCCACCCGAAGTCATAAAGGGGGGAGACACAGACTTAGAGTCCGAAGACATCATGTCTTGAGTTGAGTGTGTTTCGAGTTAAGATGTTTGAAGGAATGAATTGGGCAGTTAGAGTGGCTGAAAATACAGAAGATTGTGGTTTTCTGACTTTGTCGTTTGCGACTGGTGGAGAGCAGAAGGAAAGGAGTTCTCTACGGTCCATTCCTCTCGTATTTATACCTTTTCGTCGTCAGAGTTGTTTGTAAAATATGATACTCGTTTCCCTCGAATAGGAAAACTGTTCAAGTCAATAAAGATAGTGTTTGGAGACATTCTATGAACACTTCGAGTGTTTCTTTGTTTCAATACTATATCCGGTCGCCCTAATGTTACATTCGGCAGTTGAAGTCGACATGTTACTAGAGAAGCACGAATACCATTGTTAACTATATGGGTTAGATAGAAGTCTTGAGTCCAAAGGAGTTGGAAGCTCTTATACTGTCCCTACATTGGGATTTACTTGAACAGATGTAGACGCAGTTTTGTGAGTACTTGATATGTGTGGTGAAAGTACCAGCCCTTCCTCAATGTAATATTATGTGAATCGAATCTTGAAATCTACTCAGGATCTTGGCACACATAATCTTATAATCTTAGAAATCGAAAACCAGCAAAGTCACCATAGAACAGGAACCCCATAGGATAGGCTGGCTTACCAAGTGCATCTATACCGGAAAAGGTTTGTGAAGATACATCTCGTATTATCTATCCCCTTTTGAGGTTCAACGACTGTCCAATAATGACAACACTATTTCCTAGCCACACCTGACTTAGTTAAACCCCTGGGAGATGATAAAACTTTTATCCCCACCGCATTGCAAGTTCTAGAAGTCACGGATTTCTTTTGTTACGACGGGCTGCAGGACTTACTGGCACATTTTCCTCGAGGAAGCACGCAAATCCAAATGGCATTGCTTGTATAAACGACCAAGCCAAGTTGCAGGATAGATCTAACAAGGTCGCGTCGCCTGGTTTCATCGACCAGTTTTACTTAGCCGAGGGTAACTACGCCAGCCATAAGCTCTCAACAAAGCTACATAAAGCCTTCATGGAGTTCTTCACTTTTGACGCGGTATGCGCTTTTCGATGTTCCTAAACAGCGAGATAGGATTGAGAGCATCCCGTTCTTTGCCGCAAGTATTTGCTCTCATATCATATCAGAGACATATATATGAAAGACACGTGGACAACGACTGCACGAAGAGCTTTCAATGCAATGCTATGGATGTGATACTGTTTATGACGAGGAATTATCTCAATTCTTCTACAGAAAGCTTTGGATTGATAAAATGGCGACTTTCTCAGTGGGTATTATGCTGGATGCCCTGCCAAAATTCCAGACCTTTGAAGCTGCTCTGTGTGTCTATGTGGCTATGTAAAATGAGACACGTACATGAACGGAACTCCTAATAGATTGAGTCATGGATACCAGAAAAACCATAAAAGCATGAATCTACAGAGCAATTCTCGATAAACCCCACACAAGGAAAATGTTCACTTTTTGAGTCAAGGGCTTTAGGGGTAAAATAAAAAGGAAGTGCCGAAGATTGCGTTGTACTCGTAAACAAGACATTTTGTAAGACTCATAAATTCTCCCAATATGATTGATCTTACCCTAGTGGGTATACTGGCTACCCCTTGCTGTCATACCGGCTCTTAGTAGTACGATGCGACTCAAGGATACAATCATCTATGAACATTTTGAGGATTTCTTCGTTCAGCTTTCAAAATTGTGTCTGGCGACGCCAACGTTACATTTACTCAGCAATTAATGTCGATATGTTGTCAGGGTAGGCAAAAATGTCATACGGTGAGCCGCACACCGAGAGGACCTGCAGTAAGCAACGGGATGATATCACAGATGAGAGGCAAGTATCAATGGTAGAGAAGACCGTAACATCGTTCACGAAGCTATCATGCATAGGGGTGTCATAGCAAGTCGGAGTGTACATACATCATTCGCTTCCAAATCATTCGTCGTAACAAGTCGGTCACGATTAGAGATCGCCTCAATTGATACCATATCACGTTGTGACCGCATGAACATGAGATGCATTGCTGATAAAATGGTAAGCCGGCCTATGCCGGGCCATGCAAGGCTAGACTCTCTAAAGGCGATGCGTGAGAATAGCGGGGGTTGGGATTTCGTCATTGTTGTGTCTAGCGTAATGCAACATGAAGGTCCCGGATGACAACAGCTCCAAAATAGAGCGTGGATGGGATTTCTTGGGTAATACAAAAACGTCTAGAAAAGAGGGGTTCATTAGTTCGTATTACCCAAGGTAACCAGACCTCTGGGATTCGGTAAGGGACCTTCCAAGCCTGCGGTAGACCTCGTGACAACATCGATGTATGTGGGGGAAAGCTACAGTTGGATATCGTCATGTTTTGCGATTGATCGGGTATCGTGGCATGGGCAGCTAGCTTCCCCTCTTCTGAGTCTTCTTCTCTCTCGTCTAGAATTGGCGGCTGCATGTGCGAATTGACATGTTCTGCATGTTCTGTCCGCTTTTGGACGATGATTTCCTGATTCATGATGTCAAAAGATGCCAAAAAATGTGCCGGCCTCAATTAAACCCGAAGGTTGGAGGTGGGGGATTAGCTAGGTTTGGATGCTAATGATGCGCAATGACGACGATGCTTTTGAGAACAAAACACAGCTGTAATTCAAGCTGTTTGGTTGTGAACCATAGCTACTAGCTACCTCGGCTACTAAAATCATCGGAGAACTGATGTGACAGATGATCATTTGATTATTATTTTCCCTTGCAGATAGCTCGTCTATTCCCAAGACTCAACGAGGTAATATGTTTCGACAGGTAGCTCGTATATCCCCAAGACTCACTGAGGCAAATATGATCCGAATAATCCGTACGAGCAGCTCCTTCGATAGTTATATGTTCGTTAGGTAATGATGCCAAGATACTAAAGAATAGCGGGGCGACCACGGCTGCTTGGCATATCGAAAGATCCAATCGTCAGATCTCTTCGGCTCACTGTTGCGACACATACGGATAATAAGGGTCTAGGCCAACGCCGTAGTGCACACGGCCGTCCACATCCTATCGTCTTGGCGACTTGGCAACGTTGAAAGTATGACAGCGGCTATTTTCAATGAATAAGCGCTGTGTTACTTCTATACTTCCATTGTATCTTATTTGAAACGTAAAAAACATCTACAGATGCATATCGTAACCGCTGCTCAAATTCGCTCGCTTTTGTTGTCCATTTCACAACGGATATCGGCACACAAACGGCGAATCGGCATACAAGACGGTGGAGACCTAAAAAGTACTGAAAATCTGATCGGCCGCTTGAACGATCCATGAGATGGCATGGTGGAGATGGGTTCAGACCGACACCTGACGTAGGATCCAGCTCGTATTCTGTCTCCCGACATCATTGAAAAACAGGAAAAACGGGTGAGAGAAAAATCATTCGTATAGATGATTTGGTCAGCCCTAAGTAGCTGCACGCGCGATGCACGTACAACAACAGAACTGCAGGCGGTCTTGTCGGGGTTTTCTGGGCGCGTATGACGTTGGATCGCCAATTAGAGGGTCGCTGGCCATTGACCACTCACGGCGGCAGGAAGTCAGGATGTCGGTCGCCCACTATGTAGCAGCATTCAATCATGTGCACGGCCGGGTGGCTGCTGAGCTGAACAAACAAATCCCAGCCCTTCATGAATTACGGACTTTCCCTTTCGGAAAAGTTGGGTTTGATTAATTGAAGGCACGATTTTTGTTTCACGTGTTTCAACAATCCCACAAACTTGTATAAAAAGACATTATTACTACGAAGAGCACCTAGTTGACCCATTTGGTCATCGGCATTATCACGGACAACAGAAATAGGAGGTCGAAGGGGCAGGGCTGTGGATTAGAAAAGTACCCTAGCTGCCTAGCTGGCGGAGAATAATAGAGCGGAGCACACTCGCTGACTAGCAGAATCGTAGGAGCCGTAAAAGCCGTGTTAGCCGTCCACGTCAGCATCTTCCAATTCTGCAATACGGATGGATATACGGATAGGTACCAATTGGCGCGCGATGCGGCCGACCAGCGAATCCACCGTTTACCCACGCGCCAGTGTTTCCTGGATGGAGACTCTGGAATACTACTTCGTAACAACAGCGCAAGTAATTAAAATCTAGTAACGTGCCGAATGCCGATATAGGGGATATTCATAGTACAGTAGATTCAGGTAAGGACATGTAGGGAAGGTAGGAGTAGGTACAGTATTCCTAGATGGGTAAAAAGAATCGCATTGATGATGAGTCCTGACTCAAATCATCGCTTTTTGAGGCAATGGAAAACGTTGTTTCGACATAAAGTACCCACTGTTTGTGTTAAGGCAGGTCATGTAGGACTTGCTTCCCAATTTAGAAGAATTGTTCCTGAAGTATCCAGCACAAAGCTGCCCCGACCTACCACTGCAGCATGTCTTACCTGCGAGGTTGTCTTACTATGTAGCAACTAGCAGTTTTGATGTTTTACACACAACTCCAGCTTCTCTCCCTTGTGTACGAGTACGGAATACTTCGTATGTTCTATTTGTACACAGTTGCAGTGGATGGTCTGGCCGAGAGGGACTTGACTGACCTGAAGTGTCAGTAAAATATATTAGGGGGCGCAGCAGTTTCGAGATATGTAGCCATTCCCGGTTAGTTGCTCCAGTCTCGCTCTTTATTAACCAATTGGAGCAGGCGTTGAACGATGGAATTGGTTGGGGGCACAACCGGTAATCCGCTCTGGTGCATGGCACTATGATGGATTCGGGTTCGTGGCTCGTCGTGGAAATTACACCAGATCCCTGCTCTGTTGATCACTACCCTAGCCCCCTCTGGGAATAGGGGAGCATCATGCCTTTTTAAACACTCCGTCACAGCCTTTCTGGCGATCTTCCCGATTCCCAGTTTCTGGTCTTCAGCACTCGGCTTCTTTATAACGGCTCGTTCGTTCTGTCACTCGTTCCCGTCGCTCGCTTTCCCTCCCCAGCCGCGTGCCTTTTGTGCCCTGCCTCAACATATACGTTAATAATCTACCACTAATAGTAATATTGGTATAATATCTTTGGACTTGGAAAGGAAGAAACCAACAACAGACATCATGAAGTACTCCGTCGTCACTTCGGCCCTCATTGGCGCCGTCGCTGCCCTACCCAGCGGAATCAGCAGTCTCGAGAAGGATATTACAGACGATGTTGGTGATATCCTCAAGGACTTCGAGGGCACTCTCGCTCCTCTATTGCAACCTCCCGTCAATGGTCACAGCAAGCTCCAGACTCTTGAGCAAGCTATGCAGGTATACGCGAACGCCCCCAAGGCCAATTTCGGGACCCAGAGCGACCGTAAAGATGTTGCCTCTGAACTCGAGCTCGCTTTCAAGAACGGCACTCTGGACCTCCTTCCCCGTGAGACTGCCGCTGCCTGCTCTGCCAACCCCAACATTCGATTCGAGTGGGACGACTATGCCGAGACCGACCGACAGGCCTTGATGGCCGCCTTCAAGTGTATGATGGACAAGCCCTCTAAGGGTTACGCCGGTGCAACCACTCGATGGGAGGATTTTGCTAGTGTTCACCAGCAATACACCCCCAACGTTCACAACAACAACAAGTTCTTGCTCTGGCACCGTCTGTTCCTCTGGACTTTCGAGCAGGCTCTACGCGACGAATGTGGCTTCGACCGCGCCTTTGGTAAGTTATCCTTGTGGGGGTAATTGTACTGGAGATTTCGAAATTTGCTGACTAAATCAATCAGTCTGGTTTGATGAGACCAAGCACGCTGGTGACTTCTCCGGGTCCGATCTCTTCAGCAGCGCCTACCTCGGTACCTTGGGAGGCACCTCCCACTGTGTCACCGACGGCGCCTTTGCTGGTCTGACCTGCCACATCGGGCCCGGCACTGGTGACACCAGCCACTGCTTGAGCCGACAGGGCAACGCCCAGGACACTGCTCAGTGCAGCACCAGCTACCTCAACTACTGCGATACCATGGCCGACTACAAGAACTTCGAGCCTTGCCTCGAATATGGGTGAGTAATGAGAATCAGTAAAGTTTTGAAAATTTTAGCTGACGTTTTGGTAACAGTCCTCACGGATACGGCCACAACGGTCTTGGTGGCGTCATGGAGGATGTCTACTCCTCTCCCCAGGAGCCCTTCTTCTGGTTCCACCATGCCTTCGTCGACCGTGCCTACCGCATCTGGGAGCTCGCTGACCCCAGCGCCCGCTACGGTTCCATTGACGGTACCGATATCAACGGCAACGCGTTGACCTTCAGCACCCCACTCTACATGGACAACCTTGCAGCCGCTGATGGCGGTGCCGATGGTACTATCGGCCAGGTCATCAACACTCTCGGTGGCGAAAATGTCGGTAGCATTCCTGTCTGCTACCGCTACAACTACTAGAAGAGTTTTATGGTCGTTGGTGGTAATGGCAGGAAGGTACCCGCTGTTCATATTCATCCTGACATGCACTGGTAGTTTATTAACGTATATACCCTCGTCATCATCATTTGCTTTTCTGTTGAATTTTTGCTCAAAATCGCTGTCCTCTCCTTATTTTAGAACGGAGGTGTTTGTTATTGGAAGCAGAGGAAGGTCTAGACAGTCTTGTTGTATATTCTCCGCGATGCTATTACAGCTCTGTCAAATTTACGTCACTATTAAATCATGAACAAATGACACAACACTTTGTATTGTAATTCAATCGTAGTCAACAATCTCTATCTCTGCGTCTTCCTTGTCCCCAAACTCAAAAGGTCCGTCTAGGCCATTTTGAAAGCTACCTACCTAAGGTACATGGGTGCATGCTTGGCAGTCAGGGCTAGTCGTGACACAAAACCTCGTAACACTGCTTCTTACAAGTCATACGAGATCTTGGAAAATTTTGCCATAGGACTGGAATGTGCTGTGCTACGAGTACATCATTTCATTCATAGAATGTTCTTTTCTTCTCGGCAAGCTACCGAATTCGCCGTTTTGGGTCAGTCACATGTCTCATTCTTTTTTTGGTCTCTTCATTTCGCACGCGGTTCGGCGTAACACGATAGCGGATTGAATATCGTACTCCGTAATGACACGAAAGCTTACACGACGTATTCTTCTCTTTATCCTTGCCCCATGCTTACCGCCGCTTTGATCACAATGAGCAAACATATTTTCGTCTTTTATTCCTATCAAAATGCAGGCCAAGAACACCATCCATCGTCATCATGTGGGAGGTACAATGTCAGCATCAATGTAGTAGCGAACCTTCGACTGCTGACCGGTTCAATCGTGAGGCGGAAAAGCCCCTGTTGCTTGGCTTTTCTGACACGAGCTGTATATTTCATCAACTCATCATGCCTTTAATTACCCGAGAAGGAAACTTGGAAATTAGCGACGCCTTTTTGACAGATGTCCGTCCTCGTCAGCATTTCCCGCGGGCGGCATGCACTGTTGGACTCACTGCAAGGAACCGGGATTGCATTTATCACTGACTTTTCGTAGAAGTTATTATCTTCCATCAAGAGCCTCAGGCCTCAAATCTCAAGACTGTGAATGAAAGCACCTAATTCTACGTCTATTCGTGGACAGAATCCTGGTATCGCGTCAGTCGACCTACACTGGTCAGGGAAAACGTGACTCAGGACTCATGATTAACTCAGTACTGAGGCTGTTCCTACTTTGAAGATGAATTGGTATTTGTGCGAAATCCTATGGGGCTGTGTAGGCTCCTCGTCTAACTGGAAATCGCCCATGTTCCTGGCCGGTGATACTATTATCGATTTTTGTAGCTGTTAGGGTTGAGAGCTATTTGAAGATGTTGAGACCCTTGTCATCAAGCTTTATAACTCACACAGCCCCATCCTCCTAGAAAAGCGACCGATGCCCTGTCGCGGACGAGCTTTGTGCTATTTAATTTTTTCAACATGGCATCTCAAACCGACAGCTATTTGAAGTGAACCTGTTAATTCTTCGATATCGTAGACTTATTCACTGATCCATCTACTTTCCGGATGGTCTATGCCCTAGGTAATTAGTAGTACACATCCTGCCGCGGCGGCTCACTGCATGTGCAGTGGGTAACAAAGTTTCATGGATAACCGCATAGTCTATACTAAGCTTGATAGAAGCATAATGAATTGATTGATACAGACATAAAACTACCTTTTTGCTTATCAATCATCTCGAAGTTCGAGTCCTCATCAAAACAATCTGCAATACCTCCAATCTTGTGAGCATGAATAGTACTCACGTTAAACAGATCATTTCTGCTTCGATCCTTCTCGCATGAGAGGATCATACTCTCCTATGACTTCATGATCCACCATCTCACTTTCGACGATGTCGGCAGTTTGCTGGGCTCGGCGCGCCCAGCTGACTCCTGTGTGGGGGTTCCGCTTAGGAGCTCCGCCGATGAACATTCCATACCACCCAGTGTTCCACCGAGAGATGGCGAGCGAGACCAGAATGGCCAAACTGAAATTGGATGGAAAGACTAAAGCCATTCGCAAGGACCTGTCAAAGGTGACTGATCCACGACAGAAGGGGCAACTATTTTCCACGAAACTGGACTTGGCTAGCCAAATACGCAACCAACCGGATGGGGCAGAAACGAAGATAGAAGGCGACAATGAAAGCCAGGCGATCGAGGAAGACCTCCAAAATGTAGAGGACACTGCAGCCTCCTCACCGTTTTCTTTCCGGGCTGATATTTTCCCTCTGGACGAGGATATTCTCGCCGCGGCATTGGCTACAAAAAACGTGCGGAGAGAAGTGAGCAAATTGTATAGCGACATAAAGAAAACCCTAAAGAAAAAAGCAAAGGGTGTCGAGAAGATGCGGGCTAGAGGGGAGGCGGAAGTCAAACCGATCAATGAGGCTCTTCTTAGCTTCAAAGGACCTGAGAATCAATGGGTCATTGATGGGGTCATCGATCTCTCTTCGACGATGACTCACAATCCCTTGAAGAAGCCAGCATCAGAGTCGGATTCAAAGGCGAAGCCGGAGCCGGAGTCAGCTCTAGAACAAGAATTAGAGTCTGACCTAATTGCCAACGAGTTCTGGTCGGCTCCGGAATCTACAATTGATCGACCGGAAGACGGGGAGACGACTGAGCAAAATACAACAGATTTTGGTGCAACGATGAAGCTGTACGTGGAGTCTTGGGGCTCAAAGTTGAGTTTCACCACAGATGACACCAAAGCCATCAGCTGGGCGGTTGAAAACGAACTGTTCAGCCGAGCCTCGCCTCTTTGGCGGTACAGGGTTCGAGAGGACACAAACAGCACACTGTTACCAAACCTGACAAGGAATGTCCTGAGACACGCTATGGTCCGGAAGTTTCCCGACGAAGAATGGGATCTTAAGCTGTTTCGACACGCACGGGATGACCAGATCAAGACTTTGACAAGAATCCTGGACAAAACAGCGTTGGATCTACAATGGCGGCGCGAACCCGAGGAGAGGAAAGATATCATAATGAAACAAAACGACGTCCCACGACAAAACCGTCCCAGCTACGTTCAACGCGCCTTGGTGCCACGTATCACAAAAGAAAGTAGCGCTGTAGCAGACCACATCCTCACAGTGAAAAGGTTGATCCAAAACATTGAGAATGAACCCGAGAGCCTACAAAATCACAAGATCAACCACATGTTCTTCCATACGGAAAAGATGTCCAGTCATGTGCGGCGAAACCTAATTGAGATTTGCGACTTCCGCGCCATGTCCCGCCTCGACACCGCACTACGTCAGGTGATCCAGGGAGATAACAACAACAACCGGATGATGACCGTGGTTGATCGAGTTCTTTGGGAGCGTAACAGGAATACAATCACAAGACGAGAATCAGGTATTACTGATCCGAAGAAATCGCCGTCACAGACATCACGGAAAGCGTTTGAGGCATTGGCCGAGCTTGATGACGTCTGCCGAATTCGCAAACAGAAAGGGAACGAACTCCGAGCCAACTATCACCGAGAGCGCATGCGGCAAATAGTGAAGGATGTGTCGCCGTTTTTTGAGCATCTGAAGGAACCCTGGGAAGGCGATGAATCTGCCGCTTCACTTGGGGCACATGCTACCCCCTGGAAATACGAGAACATCGATGTCCGGTGGATGAAGGAGTATAAGTCGCCTAAGAGGAACTTCGAAAAGGCCGTAACCCTCCTCGCCGAAGCCGAGACCCTTGCTGTGCGCCAGAAGCTGCGCAAGCTGATACTCGCAATTACTGAGCTTCAAAATATGGCGGTTGAGCCCGATCTACAGAAGCAGCTCAGCCTTGACGTTATGGAGGGCTTCACCCTTCCAGAGGTACCTACATTGACCACAAACCCTCCCGACGCAGTCGACATCGGTCGAGAGCGCACTGGCGGGGAGCACACTGGGGAAACACTCGGCGATTCCCTCGCCCTTCATAAGCCGCGCGAGGAACAAAAAGCCTCATCATCCTGGGCCGAATTCGCAGCAGCCATGAGAAAGCAAGAAGCCGAAAAGACCCAACGAGCCACTCATAAGAAAACATCCAGTTTTCAGCCGCCAGCATCACTCAGTCGATCCACTAGTCTCGCTCCGAAACCGAAAGGGAAGGCTCCGCAGTATTAGAGCACCGAGGAATCTGGACCTACAACTATTTGAACGCATGCAAGAGCGCGACAGGCTTGAGCTATGGGAGGATTCCAAGAATCCCCGACCCCTAGAAACAAGAAGGGAAACAATGGATTGATCTAATGAATCCTAAGCAACCTAGGCTTTGAAATATCTTCCCAGAAGTATCTAACAAAGGCAGAGACCCCTTGTTCCGCATAAAAAAAAAAAAACCTGGGGGGATTCATTTATTTGAAGCATGGCTAGTGCTCAATCTGCTCTGTATAACATTAAAATGATAACTCACTTGTGAGATAGATACGCATACCGGCTCAGGCTCTTACTTGTACGTTACCCGGCCCTTCTGGATAGACAGATAGACGGACGCCACGGGCACATTTTTCTGTATTATAGACTTCGCGATTCTTGCGAATGATGTACAATACACTAGCCGCCAGTATGGCCACGTCCTGATGTGACACTCACTTGTACTTTCCTTTGCTACTGGGAGTGCTTATAACACTTATCGAATGATGCCACGTCAAAGATAAGGCAATTTCATGTGTGATATAGCATATCGCTTACATCGGAAGCCGCATTACAGCTACGAGAAGCTCAGGCTGAATAGCACGAGTGCCTAATAATCTGTAATACCCGGATGGCGAGACTGAAACATGGCAGGACGTAAAGCCTTGAATGCATCGTTAATCGTCATGAGCTGGCCCTTCCCATCTCCCCCTTCCTCTGTCTTACGCTCCGGGGGTACCTCATCGTGCAAAGCAGCATACACCTCATCAACCCCCAAAACTTCCTCTGGTCCCTTCATGAGTTCCGGAGGTAACTTGCTATGTACAGACATGTATCCCTCTTCGAAATTCAACATTCCATCCTCATCTCCCTCTCTAGTCTTGGTCTGTAGCGGTGAGATCTCCGTACCTCTGCGAGTACCAGAGGCTGCTTTCAATTCGGGGGTATCCTTTCCGCTAGATGACTGCCTCAGTGTCCGTGGTGATGATGATAAGATGTCGTACTCTTTCAGTGTACGGGGTGATATCTCGGACTTTCCCAGTGTATGTGTCGAGGCACTGGATTGTCGTGTTGAGCGTCGCAATACTCCAGCAAACGACGCGTTCTAGTCGTCTCCTTGCTTGAAGAAGTTTGTCAGACTTGCATGGATGCTTTCGCCTCCTATGTTATCGCTGCTCGGTGTCCAGGACCAATTACGAGAGCTGAGGACGTTGCCATCGTAACCCCTGACTTCTGTTTCCACTCTGAGGTTTTTACCCTCATCCTCGGCCCCAACGATGAATCTGGCTGTCTTCCCTTTACTATTTGTGATGCCCGCGCCTCCGATTGTATCAGTCCACTTGATATCGTCGCTTCCTAGTTCCTCGGAAAGCGTTGCAGCGAGTTTATAGGATATAGCTCGTGTCACTGCCTGACTGAGGTAATAGATAGCTTCTTGGACATTTGGATATGGTTCGTTGAAAGGAGTAGCAGGGCAAATATCCTCTAATGGATTAGGTGGTGCTGCCTTGTCCCCTCCGGATGGATCTTTCAAGGCCATGAGATACATGGAACTTATGATCGGCTGGGCCAGGCTTTGGCCGCGGCACCAGATCCGTGCTTCGGGGGTAATATTGAGAGTAAAATTGGTAGCCAGGCCATTGAATAATTGATGAACCCAAATGAGTCCATAATTGTTGTCTTGGCGACTCTGGGCCGCTTGTAGATTCGGGAACGTCGAAGTATAAGAAGCTGTGTGAATGCCTGCCCGCTGTAGTGTCGCAACTACGTCACTGAGGAACTTGCTGAGGATGCTGTTGTTCTTGACATATTCTAGTCGCGAAATGAAAGATCGCAAAATATTGTGGGTAGCAGTGGGGGGGTTTGCCTGTCTTGTCATGACGGATGGAGAAGTACGACGGTTGTATGTTTGTCGGTGAGTCTGGAATAGAAGGAATTGGAGAAATGTGTAGTTGGCAAGACAAGACTCCGTAGAAGCCTCAAGATTTACGTGCGCACTGTCTGCCTCGTCCAGATCCTCCAATGTGAAGATGTATTGGGTATGGCTGTCTTGTTTCCATACGACAGCCGGTCCGTCATAGCATACGTTTGAGGCAAGGAGGATACGGGCTTCTCGGTTGAGTTCATACCATAATTCTTGATGAAAGATGGTGTCTCTGGCCTCACGTACTCGAGCCTTCATGGGGACATCGTCGGGTAATCGTTGTGGGAGAGGAGATTGGTCTGTGATGACACCATCCTTCTTGACCGTAATGCGGATTCTTTGAGAGCCTCGGCCCCATTTTCCAAATCCGAGATCGATTGAACCGTCATCTTTGCGAATCAGAGGTGCAATACTGCTATCTCGGAAGCTTGGTGTTGACTCGGCAAAACCAAAGCGTACACCTAGGACATGTTTCTCTTTGGGTAGCGAGCATACAGACCATCCGTCATCACTCACGGCCAGGACATCGGCCCAGTATTTAGCCTCCAACTCCATTTCCTTTTCCAAGCGCTCGGCGGCAGCTAGGACCGAGTCGACCGCCTTGTTGATACCGACCAGTCTCCATCCTATAGCGACTGTCAGTTCATCTTGTTGTTGTGCCTCGGTGAAAGTGGTTTCATTGAGTTTGGAAGCGCCCATTGTGCCGATTCCCACAAGATCACGTAGCATGGGGGAAAGGGTCGTGCTCGCCTGAACCGGGGATTCCTTGGACAGAAGGAGGGAGACGGTATCGAGGGCTAACATGGCAGACTGATGGGCAACTCTAATAAGGAGATACAGAATTAGTGACTGCTTGACGTGCTAGATATTGAAAGAGGAGAGGGAGACAGACTCGATGTTTTTCAAGAACTCATCACGAGCAGCAATAGCCGTCTTGGGTTTCTCGCCTTCGTCCGATTCGTCCTCGGAAGGGCCATCTTCGTCACCTTGGCCTTGTTCTTGAGCATCGATGTCGCGTTGTAGTTGTGCTTGGTTGAGGCCGCGAAAGCCACCCGGTTGGGCATTTAGACGTGCGATAAATTCACCAATGGACTTGGGTTTCTTGTCGCTAATAGGCCACGGGCGCAGAGAGAAGGGAGACTGGTTGTCGCTCGACATTGTCGCGTTGGTCGTGCCGCTTTAGGGAAAGGCGGTAGCCAGAAAATGATTATTTCAACTGCGCCGCGTGTAAATAGGATTTGTCTCAAGACTTCCCTACCTCTGTTACTAAGGTAGGTAGGTAGGTAGGTAGGTATGTACGCGTATACGCAAATGAGAAGGCCAAAAGATTGCAGACTGAGGTAGGATGTCAAATTCCAAGGGTGCAGTGAAGCTACTGCTGTTATTAGGGATGATGTATCATCGTTGAAGGTGGGGCCTCTGTTACCTCTAGGTAGGTAGTGCTCCGTCAAGGTACCCGCCACCCCTGTAATTTTGACCACTATCACTAGGATTTAGCTCAAACGGACGCTGAGCATAAGAGGCAAACATAAGCATGCCATTGATCAAGACCGAAGATGCCCCCAAATCACGAATAGTTATGCTGAATGCCATGTCATGTCATGTCATGTCATGTCATGTCACCTCAAATTGTTGCAAGGAAAGAACTCTTTCGGAGTCCACCGCCTTGCATCCAAGATTGAGAGGTGCATCTTTTCAGCATTGTCGGTGCACCCCACCAACCGCCGGCGCAGGAGTCCTCCGCTCAGCTCCGGAGGGGTAATGAATGCTTCGTTCTTTGATTTAAGGCAACCTCTGCTGCTTGTAGGATATAACAAGAAGGTCTTAGAATAGAGAATTGAATTTAAAGTAATTTGCGGTGTTTTTTCTAGGTATAGTTGTCTGGGTAAGCTCACCATTGAAGCATTTAAGTCAACTTGGTGAGAGAAATAAAAATAAGTTGAGGTCCGGTCCGGATGACCTCGACCTAGGAGCTCCCCACACTAAAACCAATAGATAGGCCTGATAAGAGCTCTTGCTCGTGCCATCCCACTTCCATCCCACTTCTACCAGCTTAAGTATTGCGTGTTTTCCAATTCACGCCACTCCCTAATAATATATATATATATATATGAGTATCATCTTCTCATTATATTCACTTACCTCGAAATATTACGTCACAACATTGTCAAACAGCTCTATCTCCCTTTTATTAACCACCTACCTTTTATCCTTGACGAAGTCTGGTCTATCATTTCACTCTTCTCACTGATCTGAACCCCTCCATCCCAGCCTTGACTAGCCCACTGTCTCACCATGGCTCAAGTCAAGAAGAAAATCGCCGTCATGACTTCAGGCGGTGACTCGCCCGGCATGAACGCTGTTGTTCGTGCCGTAGTCCGAATGTCAATCCACATGGGCTGCGATGCCTATTGCGTCTACGAAGGCTACGACGGTCTAGTCCGAGGCGGCGACTTGATCAAGAAAATGAACTGGGAAGATGTCCGTGGATACCTATCTGAAGGAGGCACCCTCATCGGTACCGCGAGATGTATGGCCTTTTATGAACGCCCAGGTCGACTCACGGCCGCCAAGAACATGATCCTCAACGGCATAGACGCCCTCATTATATGCGGTGGTGATGGTTCACTCACTGGTGCAGACAAGTTCCGAGCTGAGTGGCCATCGCTCTTGGAAGAGCTTGTCGCTACCGGTCACCTCGAGCAGAAGCAGATCGAGCCATATCAACACCTCAACATTGTCGGTCTTGTCGGTTCCATTGACAACGATCTATCTGGGACAGACGCCACCATCGGCGCCTATTCCGCCTTGGCACGTATATGCGAAATGGTTGATTATATTGAAGCCACTGCCTCTTCCCACTCTCGTGCCTTCGTCATTGAAGTCATGGGCCGTCACTGCGGCTGGCTTGCTCTCATGGCAGGTGTCGCTACAGGTGCTGATTTTATCTTCATCCCAGAGAAGCCTAGAGATGACAACTGGGAAGCCGAGATGCACGAGGTCATTAAACAGGTCAGTATGCCCTGATTTCATTTACAGTCATTGGTACTAATTAGGTCCTAGCATCGGAGTTGGGGAAAACGCAAAACCATTGTCATTATTGCCGAAGGTGCTCGAGATCGACACGGGAATAAGATCACCTCAGAAATGGTGAAGAACCTCCTCGCAGACAAGAATGGATTGGCTTTAGACACACGCATTACCACCCTAGGCCATGTTCAAAGAGGCGGAACGGCTGTTGGCTACGATAGAATGCTTGGGACATTGCAAGGTGTCGAAGCCGTCAAGGCCGTATTGGAGGCCACCCCCGAAACTGAAACTTGCTTCATCGCTATTACGGAAAACAAGATTGCCAGGAAACCCTTAATGGCTGCCGTCAAAGAGACCCAGGCGGTCCAGAAGCTCATCGATGCCCAAGAATTCGATAAAGCTATGGCTCTCCGAGATACCGAATTCTCCGACCAATACAAATCTTTCATGATGACGACATCGATGGGTCTGGCTGACAGCATGAAAGTGTCAGCGAACCAAGTGAGTCAAGAATCTATCCCGCGCACTTATCGAGTTGAACTGACGCTTACGAGAGCATGAAAATTGGGTTCATCAACGTTGGTGCCCCAGCTGGTGGTATGAACGCTGCCATGCGTGCGGGAGTGGCTTATTGCCGATCTCGAGGCCATGAACCAATTGCCATCCATAACGGGTTTGCTGGATTCGCTCGGCACCATGGCGATACACCCCTTGGTGCAGTCAGGCCGTTTGAGTGGCTTGAGGTTGATGGATGGGCTAGCAAAGGTGGTTCAGAAATTGGTACAAATCGTGAATTACCAGAGGAGTCGGGTATGGAACTCATCACCAATTTGATAAAACAATACAAATTCGACGCCCTCTTCCTGGTCGGTGGATTTGAAGCTTTCCATGCCGTTTCCCAGCTTCGCAAGGCGCGGACGCAATATCCATCTCTCTGCATCCCCATGACCCTATTACCAGCCACCATCTCCAATAACGTACCCGGCACAGAATACTCTCTTGGATCAGACACATGCCTGAACGAACTAGTGGCATATTGCGACAAGATCAAACAATCAGCCTCTGCGACTAGACGAAGAGTTTTCGTCATTGAGACCCAAGGTGGGCGATGCGGATATATCGCCATCTTAGCTGGTCTTGGTGTGGGAGCGAGTGCAGTCTACATTCCTGAAGAAGGCATCAGCTTGGAGATGCTCTATGCAGATGTGAAACATCTAAAAGACGTTTTCAGCAAGGATAAAGGACAATCACGAGCTGGAAGATTAGTCCTTATCAACGAAAAAGCCAGCAAGACATATACTGCGAAGCTCATTGCCGATATCATCCGCGAAGAAGCTCACAACAGATTCGAATCGCGAGACAGCATTCCAGGCCATGTACAACAAGGAGGCGTTCCTTCTCCCATGGACAGATGCCGTGCAGTAAGACTGGCTCTCAAATGCATTCAACACCTCGAGAGTTTTGGACCGAGATGTTTCGAGACGCCGGACAAGGTCATCAACAACCCTCTCGGCTCATCAGTAATAGGAATCAAGGGCTCAGAAGTGATTTTCTCATCTATGCAGGACCTAGAGGAGAACGAGACAGACTGGAAGAACAGACGGCCGACAAATACTCACTGGCTAACCATGAAATCGGTTGTTGATATCCTGGATGGTCGACCTGCTTATCCTTCTCCTATGAAAGACCTAGAAGGCCTCACAGCCAAAGACGTGAAGCGAGGCATCCTCGACTAGAGATGGACAGACACGACAAGAGCGCGAAAGATTACTTTTTTCATACAACGGGCAGAGGCGTAGGGTGTTTCAGAATGAATTCGGTGTGGAAATGGGTAACTTCAGGGAGATTGCAGGTAAGTCATGGTTTCGGACAGGTCTCAAAAATAGTTCGGTATAGGGGAGGGAGGCTAGATGGATGAGTATGATTTATTGATTATCAGATACACCCCTCTCAAATTGACCTTGAGATTCTTCTCGCTGTCAGTTTCATTCTGTTCGACATGTCATAGGATTCTGCTTCGCTTTGACACATTGATACATTGACAAAATGGTGAATGAGTTATGAATAGAGAATTGCATTCTACATGTTAGCGTGAACGATGTTTCTATCCATGATCTGGGAGCCACGATGATCTTGGGCGATCCCTAACGATGTTGGCTGTCGGAATCGCCGGTATTCCTATCGGGAGCAGCGATACCCAGATGCCGAGCATTCGGATCCTCTCCGAACTTTGAAGATTTGTTTAAGAGATGCATGCGCCGTCGAAGAATGAGATCTTTGATGTGTTACTATATATACTCACTTAGTCTACGGCGTAGTGGAGCTTTCTGGTTTGAGTCTACGTCATTGCGGGTTGCTGAAGTGGCCACAAGTTCTAACAGCTAACGGGTCGTATATGGAAGTAACGGTGAAGATTACGAGTTTCGAGTTCTGTGCCGCAAGGATAACCTTGGTCATGTGCGTTTAGCTCCTGTAGTTTGTAGTGATGAGTGGTGCAGGCTTTTCGTGAGAGGGATATGAGTTGTATGTACTATAGGGAGCCTTGCCAGCTGAAGTTTGACATATAGATGCAAGGTAAGTGAGAGCTGACAGCTGGGGACCGACGAATCATATTAGGAGGTATTCTGCAATCTCAAATGTATGTATATCGTGTACTCCGTACGAAGCAGTAGTTGGCTCTCAGATCCAGCAGCTTTAGACAGCTCGGACTTGGCCGGCTGCGGGAAAACGCCCGTTAAGCGGCGTTGACAAATGGGTAGTGCTCGTTATGTCCGATGATAGAAATAGAAACAAAAAGATATCTCGGAGTACTGTAAAAGGGAGTGATCCTTGTTGTTGTGCGATTGTTTGATGTGCCTCCTTCGTACATTTTTCACTGCAGACAATCGTTGTCTGTCGCAAGCTATCCGCAACTCCGCCGATGCGATTTCTAAAAAGTTCTATGTTTTTTTTTTTTTTTTTTTTTTTTTTGCTTTTCGTATTCTCGCTGGGTTGCCGGGTTGTGGGCAGATTACACCGAAATTACTTAGCCAAACATGGAGGTCAGGTTGGGGCCGTCAGCTTTCATGTGCCATAAGGGGTTGATTAAGCTTACATGCTCATAAAACAACTGCGAATGGGAAAAATCATGGATATTAAGATCCGTGACGCCTTCCATGTGCGAAGAAGAAAGAGATCTTTACCTATGAGCTAGGTACTCGTAGAACGGGTTGCCTTCCATCTTGGGCTTTGTCGTGTATGGTAGATACCTACATGTAGGTAGGTACATATGTACTTCGTATAATGTAATAGAGCAGCGAGCAGTGGACTCCATGGCGATATACGAAGATAGGTGGTATGTACTCCGTACTTCGTATATGAAAGACCGCTTGGATGACGAATCACGAATGATCAAGGCCTATCCGGGCGTCAATTAAACCAACCAACCACACCCAGATCAAAACATTCAATTGCTTGTCAGTTTAACCGGTCATTCTTCAATGGCCACATGCGCGCAGGGAACCACCACCTATCTACCTGTGACATAAAGGATCGGTAGCACTGCATATGCATCCTTTTCCAGGCTTGGAGATTCCCTGGTATGGTATCTGGGGAGGGGAGGAGATGGGATGATGATCACTGGCGGATCCTCTCCTTCCATACTCCACGCACGTGGTTCTTTATCTTGTTTCGTGCTTATCTGCATCGGACAATTAATTTGGTTGTCATACCATATTAAGTTATTATATTTCGGTCGTTCGCAGGGAATGGCACACACGAAGAACCTGGTAGAAAAAGGTCACGAGTGACGAGTCCGAGTAACGATCTGCTTGTCGTTTTCAACAACCCAGCATGGAGGGCCCTGTTGCGTTACATTTCGGCAATCACACTCTTTCCACACCGAAGTTGTCACCCATCTCGTCTGTGCCGTACGGTGTACAGTAATAATAACAAGAACCTCGTGGCCGACCAAGTCATTTTCCTGTTGGAGGTTTCCCCCCTCTTCTGCGCCTCTGTTCTGCTTCTAGCCAATGATTGTTGGGAGATCAGAGCTGAGGTCATATCGCAGTGATCGTGCATCATACAACACAAATAACCAGACTGGGCCTAGATTTCATTTGGGATTCGCCAATCTTTGCAGTTATTGTCTACTCTGGAACGATTGTACGATGTTCTGGAAGGAAAACTGGGACATGTAGCGTACCACCCCAAAGAGCCCGCTATCTAACGCCCTAGTCGCCCGTAACGCCGCCTTGGCGATGGCTTGCGGCCGCTGGTAATTGGCTCATTGGCATAACAATCTGAATCTGCAGAAGGCACTGAGGTGATGAACTCCTGTAATCTTACAGGTTCGTAAGATTTCATTCGCCTTGAAACAAAGCACACCTCTTATTATGCGATTCAGCAAATGGGAAAAGAATTTGAGGACTGTAGCAACAGTGTGTCGTAGCTAGCTGAAAAGTTGGAGTATGTCTTACCCAGATACTAATGGTGTGGGGTGAAGAATGAATTGTCGTTGGAGGAATTGGAAATGGTAACCGAGACGTAGTACTGCAGATTGGCTGGCATGCATGCCATGGAGGACACGACGTCTCATTCTGGTTATCTTCTCCGCATAGGGTGCGAAATGGAAATGGGGGGACTCCAGTTAGGTATACTAAAAACAATCACCAGGGGTGGTGATTGTAGCATACTCGATTCGGTAGGTCCTTGTCGGACCGCATTATCGTCATCAGTTAATGCCAATGGTCAGTGATCCATCCCACTTCGTTCCCGGTACCCTCTTCGATATCCTAGTGTGTTGGTGCTATTTATTTAGTAAGGGCCATAAGATCCAGGTCTCGGCCAGTGATCCATTCGAAGTGGATGCTTCTCCGGCCTTTCTCTTGTGTTCATACCTGATACCCGTCTTGTCTTTCCTACTCTTGGTTTCTTTTCTGTTTATTTGCTGGAATTTTCGGCATCCCAAGCGATTTCAAGTCCTTCCGTTTTTGATGTCGTCTGATCTTATATGATCTGCATTGGAGAAAAGGGGATGCGGATTCCCTCCCGCCTTGTAAGACGCCATTGACGAATTATAGCGATCAATTCCGACGATTCGGGTTGATCCGACCTCCACACGAGCGTAGGATGTCGCATTGAAGAGATGGGATGTCGATTCGACCTTTAACGACCATGTTTCCATCATCGCTATTTTATCTTCTCGTCGCATGCCTGTTCGTCGACAGCGCATTGAGCAGTCCAAGTCATGCGGCGCATTCGCCAGTACTAAAACCGAGGCTAAGCGAAGGAGCTAAGAGTGCCATCTCGGTCGTCGTCACACTGACCTTTATCGGTTTGGTCGCGTCGCTGGCAATATTTTGCGTCATACGATCGAGAGCTAAGGCGTTACAAAAGCCAGTTCGAGCACCAGCTGCTATAGCCGCGTCGGAAGGGATTCATTTCGATGAGAGCTTTATCAGGACGAAGGGCGAGGGGGCTTATATGAGCCCGGCATCGCCTCAGGTGCCTTACAATAATAAAAGTGTGAAATTTGAAGAGGCAGGATATTCAGGAGGAGGAGGAGAAGAAAGCAGTAGTAGTTCAGATGTGATTGGGAATATTCCACAGCCTCCACAGATATATGCGCCGCCTCAGCACCTCACTCACCAGACACCTGCGCAGTATATGGCCGTTTATCCGGGACAACAAGGCGATTATTCTCATTTGGGAATAACATCAAATGATCAGAATATGGGCATTGTCTATGCTGGGCCTTCATACACTCAGTATCAACCTCAACCCGCTCTACAACCACCACAAATCCAACCGATGCCGATATATCACCAAACGATACAACCGGATGGGACTTCTGCCGTATCCGTAATAACTAATGACACGTCAAACAACTATCTTCAAGTCCAGGGACAACAACGACTCCAAGACTACAAATATCAAACCCCAGATCAAATAGCAGGCCCAACCCCCGTTGTCTACCACTCACCACAAAGCATGCAACAATTCCAACAATACCACACCAACCCCGAGCAAGTATCCTACATAAATAACAACCATCTACAGCCCAACATGAGCCGAGAGAACAGCAACAGCGGCTCAAGCGATCACGTGTACCACCCGACTCCGACTCTAGAGCCCGTATCAACCGGTCTCTATCCATCTTCGACGCAGATGGGTCACTCCGCTTCGGATACGACGGTGGCAGCACACCCGGGTGTCAGTGCGACGATGAACGGGTACGAAGCGCTTGATCTCGACCGCTTTAGCGCCGGGTTTGACCTTGAGGATGCCGCTCCGTATTACCACGATTTCACCGGCGCGAGGGGCTATAGCGCGCCGCCGACTCAGCTTAGTGAGCTGCCGGAACAACGAAATCCGGTCGAGATGATGGGTGAGGGACATACAAGGGAATTGCCTTGAGAGGACCGAACGTGAGCAGATTTTTCGGTTTATCGTAGCGGCTGTTCAAATGAGAAATTTACAGATCACTTGAGCGATACAAGAATGGGGAGATAAACCACCCTTCGTCGACAAAGGCAGGCCACGCTGTAAATGACAACACGCGCGGGATGTGGGATGATGGCAACCTACTCATACGAAAGAGTCCTGATTCATATACGCAGCAATATGACAAGCCAGGTGATACGCATATTGAGCTCTGAGTGAGCCGATTGACGGAATTGTAACCTGCACATGCATTTGCTAGCTTAACAGACACTACCGAAGCATGATTAACGATTTTACCCCTGGGCACATTGTCATATAGCATAGTTGGAGCTGTTGTACATAACAAGCGACATGTGTATTTGAACAATATCATTGTTAATTAGTCCTTTTGTGCTGATTGCTAGTCCACGGAGAAGACCATCTCCTGGGACGTCATCGGGCGGTACGGACTTTGGCTTACCCGAGACAGAATGTACACTGGTTCACCCATCAGACCTGCGATATCCCTCTATAAGGCAGGGACAGAAAAGCACTCCGAACCAAGCTAAAGTCTGACCCGAGTTCGATCTCCCTGTGATTCCAAGCAATCCCGTATGGTCCTTCCAAACTAAGCCGGCAATGGATAATTGTCAACCTGCATCGGAAAGGATACGAATACTTAATCTCCGGGTCTTTTGAATCTAATTCTCGCCAGTTTGTCCGTGTTTGCTCCAGCCTCACGCTGGATAGCTTATAGAACTCTTCGACACGATTCGTAGCTCTGACTGATCACTCAGCATGGATAGAAGCATATAGAGACCCCCTTCACCGGGCAGCAGCATCTCGCAAGCGACAATAAATCGCGCCTTTATCCAAAAGCGCACAACAGCGGAGCCGCTTATCCCAATCCGCGCTACTCGGGCAGAGCTCAAGATCGAATGCGTGAACCAACGCCGCAAGCAACATCCGCGCTTCGTGCTGCGCGAAAGTTTGCTCCTGAAAGGCTCTAGGCCCGACGCTGAATGGCTGATGTGCGTCTCGGACGTCATTGGCATAGTACTCGGCCTCCTCTCTGTTCCTGGCACTCACGTCATCACCCTTGGAGTCGTCGCCGCATTTGGATTAGGAGCTGGAGTGAGCGTGGTGTTGGAGCCACCGTTCCGGTGAGGAGCACTCCGGATCCCGAAAGTTCGCTGCCGAGTGGTATGTTGCATAGTGGCGTGTTGAGACGCGCGTGCCGGGTGGGAAAGTATACCCCATTATAGTCTGTGGGTCCGGGCCTACGACGCGGGGCGAGCCGACGCCGACGGAGGGGAAGATGCGCATGCTTTCTTTTATTACAGTGTTGAGGTACGGCTGTTGGGCGAGGGTCTCGCAGGTCATTGCTTCGAGGGTAGAGAAAGAAGAGCGGATTTCTTGGGTTAGGCGGTGGAGGCATTGGGGGTTCTTCAGGAGATAGAAGATGGCGCCGCTTAGGTGAGTTGCTGGGTAGGATTAGTTGAAGGTAAGGGGGATTTGTTTGTGAGTACGGTGTAATGCCGGGGGAAATAGAGGAGAAAGGAGTAGGCCTACCGATTGTTTCGGAACCGGCAATCACGAAAAACTCGGCGTTAGAGTTCATCTCCTCTATCGTCATGTCTTTGAGTACAAGTCGCCACCGAAAGTTCAAGTTCAGTATCAAGATGCTCATAATCGGATCGAACTTATTCAAGACAACACGCACAAGATCAAATTCATGAGCAGATCCCTCCTGTACTTGCTTGCGGACTATCCCTTCCGAGAAAGCGCAGTGTTCTCGCCGCTTCTTCTTGATCCACTTCGGCTCAAAGACGCTGAGAAGCCCAGTCAGGACTGGGTAGTACGCGATCATCGACATGATGGGGAGGTTTCGCAATTGGTCGAAGACGGTTGCTACCCAGGGCAGGTACTTTCCGATCTCGAGTTGTCGAAGCTCTTGGCCGAAGGCTAACTCGTTCGCGATGTCGAACGTTACGAAGTTGAACATGCTGGTCATCTCTACGGGGTCTCCATCCTTCGAAAGCTCGCGCAGCTTGGAGAGGAAGAGATTGGTACTAATTCGGGGAAGAACTTAACGTTCCATCTTTTCTGAAGGGTTACATGCAAATGGGCGTCAAGAGCACTGACTCTTTCTTGAGTAGGGGCTGTTGCTGCGTCAAGATTGCGCTTTCGGAGAAAGCCGGCGAGAAAAGACGACGAACTCTGGCATGGTCTTCAAAGTTGGCAGTGAGTATGCTGTGAGCACCTAGTATACCAAATTAACTTCATGCCTGTAATCTATACTGGAAGATAATCGGAAGAGAGCGCCTACCATTTACAGGAGGAATGAAAAACTCCAATGCTTTGTCACTGTTACAAGTCGTTGTCAGTACGAATCGCTGAAAATGTTTCGTCGGAGACCCCGCTATCTTGTCGGCCTCAAACGAACTCACTTCTCTCTTTTATTCTTGACAAAACCATTCACAGACTTCCATGCCTTGGCGCTGGCGAAGGAAATATCTCGAGGGCCGAATCTCACGATCGGCCCATTTTTCTGATGCAAGCCATCAATCCAGAAGACGTCCAGACCCCTAGAACAGTCATAGAAATAGGGCATACGAGCGATGGCGCATATTTTGGGACCCGGAACACTAGTCAGAGGATGGAAAGTAATTTGATAGAGTGCTTGAATCGCAAAGACCCCTGTCAGGGTGATTCCAAGTATACAACTCATGGATGGCGACTCGTCGATGATCATCTTGATATGCATCAACATGGCGGCACGACTCTATATCTTCGTACCGATTTATTTATCTCACGAGAATAGGGTAGCATTTAGGATCTGGATGCGAGTCAGTCACGCAGTTCGGTAGTGTCGGTATAAGGGACCCCTTATCCATTCCAGCGGGAAGGCAAAGGGCCCTTAGATGGCTATGATGTGACATTTGCGTACCATCAAACTTATAGAGACGACCGTGGCTCAGATGGTGTACTACACCAACCTATGTACCGAGTAACTGGTAACCAATGACCGCGCGTTGGTAGATCAATGCCTGCCGGCGACCTAACTCTTGCATACAAGCTGAAAACATGTTCTGGCTCGCTGCTATATTGGCGGCACATCATTTGTGCCGAAGCTACTTTGGGAATTCTCAAATTGTGATCATTTCGATCAGTACGAATTTGATGGAGATGTGTCGTGGCATTCTCGATGTGAGCAGATAAAGCTTGTGTAAGGGCGGATGATACAACACGCTGTGTTACCACTATCTACTGCGAACGCAACCGGAACTTTTGTCTGAATGGGTCATATGAGTGCCAGAAATGTTTACTAGGAATGTAGATTGATCGACTCGGGGATCAAGAAGTCTTTTCTGGGGCTATTTGAAACTTGATACGTGGGTTGATGCACAAGATCTGACATGTCATTTTAGAACACTAGCTTCGGAGTTCCCAGTGGAATGTTCGGACTTACTATTGAATAGGCATGATCTTCATCATCATGATTTATGTCAGACTGCTTCGAATTGATGGCACATGAGGGATCTTTGATGATCGCCCCTGAATGATGAAATTCGATGATAAGTCAATACGCTCCCAGGATGCCATCGGACAAGGTGAAAATGGGCATAAATAATGACCATAAACAAGTCTAGCAGTGTTCCTACACATCTTCTATGACGGTCTGACAATAGCGGACATCAATGATGGATTACAACCCGCGAGCTACGATAAATACAAGGGTTAAGCTGAGCATTCAAAGATGAAGACCAGATGCGGAGATGCTGATGAGTGGCACGTAGTGATACGTAATAAGGCCACGTATTGGGATTTGAAACGTGATACCGCTCGCAAAAGTTCCGAACTATCCTCGAGACAGGTCGTCATAGGCCAGGAGGATTTCACCGACCCTATCCCTACAAGCCGTATGACCATTGTCCAACGCCAGCTGCATAGCTCTCTCACATTGAGACTTATCAAAGTAGAACCATCCCTGTCGATAGAGAAAGTCAATCATCTCCAGTCTTCCATTCTCGACAGCACCCTCCAACGGCCATCGCCCGTATATCTTGGCAGGCGCGGCATCGATCTGTGCTCCTCGGCTCAGCAACTCTGCAGCGATCCCGCAATTGCCCTTGATAGCAGCGAGTTGTAGTGCCGTCGCGCCGCCCCTGTATGCGGGCTTCTCATTCACATCGGCACCGAGCGAGAGGAGTAGTTTCACCATTTCAAAGTTATTCGACTGAACAGCATACTGCAGTGGTGTCCGCACTACACCACGTCCTGGGCTTTGATGTATGTTGGCACCCTGATCAACCATGAATCGCACGAGAGCTAGGTTCCCCGTTGCAATACATTCCATGAGTGCGGTCTGGTTACCGTCACAGTCCGGCGCGGATGAATCAACTATATCGTTGGCATTGCATCCAGCATTGAGAAACTTCTTCATCAAAGTAAATTCGGGATCATAGGGCTCTTTATAGACTCGAATGAGATCCCGGAAAGGTCTCGTATGTTCCACCGAGGAGGTGCTGATCCGGTTTGAATTGAGTAAGACGTGAAGAGAAGCGATACCTGTCGGAAGATGTTTCAAAGCTTCAGCAAACAAGTTTGCTCCAAGTTCGCCGTCCAATACTTTCGTTTCAGGAACCAGGCTTAGCAGATGACTAAGCATAAGTGGTGATGAGGCTGCTGCTTCTGCCAAGGGTCCCTGGCTGAAAGGCCCTTTAGTGTAATGGGGTTCAGCACCCATCTTAGCCAGCCTAGTCATCAACTCGACGTCTTCTTTCTCAACTGCAACCGAAAGGCAAGAGGATAGGGATTCTAACCCCACCAAATCGATATCTAGGAGAAATTGGAGGAGATTTTCGTCTCCCCTTGACACAAGCTTTGGTAGACACTTATTCCAGGGCTTGATGCGGGCAAAAGGATAAAGCTTCTTTAGGGCTGAAATTATCGACCGATCGCCCCATTCAACAGCCACCTCGAACAGTTCCGTTGATTCTCTTCTCTCATGGGGTTCTGCTCGTTGTCCAGAGCTTGAGGGCACGTAGACCGACATCAATGACAAAGAGCCCGTTGCAGGCCCTGCATCCATTATAGCGTGAACGATGTCTGGCTTCCGTTTCCAAACGGCGGCAAATAAGGGGTCCGCGGGGTGTGGACTTCCATTGTACTGTTTTCTAACTTCGGCGCCGGCTTCGAATAAAAGCCAAAAGATATCATCGTGATCCCCCAAAATTGCCAGCACCAGTCCATCCGTCATCTGGGTTGGTTCCAAGCTCGGATACAGCGACATATACTTGCGAATTAGGTCAATGTTCCCAGACTTTGCCGCAGCGCTGATAGCATACATAATCCTGGAATCGCGATGTATGTCTAAGAAACCAGAGCTGTTCTCAATTGCTTGAACGAGATCCCAGTTTCCGGCCTTGATGGCTTCAGCTAACGATGTAGTGTATCTTTGGTTTGACCATATGCCATTGAAATTATGTGTGTGACGGTCAATGGCGTGGTGGTGGGCATTGAGGTCAGGGTTTTGTTCGAGGACTAGATCGATCGTCCTTTGGTGTTTTCCCTGGATCGCCGCACTTAGGACCCTCTCCCACTCAGCTCGACAGCCTTTACACAATTCAATGACTCCGGCAAACCCTCGTTTTGCAGCATAAATAAGTAGCCAGGTTACAATGTGTGCATTATCCTTGACGCATTGGTTGCAATCCTGCGCAGAACAGTTTTCCAAAAACCGTTTTACAGCTATAGTTGCCTTGTCTTCCTCGTAACGGTCGACAAGATCTACCAAGCAACCTGAAGTCAAAAGCTTTTTATGCCTTGATGGCGGGATATGTGACATGAGGAAGTATGCTGTATCGTATTCATGTCTTCTGTCTGTAGCCACCGAGACGAATCTCACAGACACTTTGGCACCAGCTTCTACTAGGAGTTGTGCAATCGCTAGCACGTTCGAACTTCGCGAAACGTGGGAACGAGGAGTTATAAAACGGCAGATCAGCTGTGAGAGCGCCCCATTTTTGGTGAATGTCTTCTCGGTGTCTGCATTGGCATCGATCAAGATCTTGATCGTTGCATAGTCCTCAAGCATCGTAGCTCGCTCTAGCATTGTATACTTGGAGCCGCCATCGAAACATACAATGCTATCAACGTCGATTGGGCGAATATCAAGAAGAGTGCGCAAAACCTCATGGTCTCTAGCCTCGATCGCGGCCCGAAGCAAATTTTCTACCAATGCTGTCGTGATGTGGCATTGCACCTGGAGAATCTGTCGCAGTAGGAGATTGGTGTTACCGAATCGTCGAATATACTTTAACACACTCTCTTGTGGGACATTCTCGAGGCCGACGAAACCATTTGAGACCGAGAAAAGAAGAGTCCGGAAGAAATTCGATGCTGCCATGTCTTCCTCTGTCATAACCGACTGACCGCGGGTATTAGAAGCTTGTGCATCGCGGGGTGGCAAAATGTCTTGAAGACCTGTAAGTGTTGGCAGAGATGGCGGGACCATGGGCAATTGAATTGCCACGTTATTCAATAGAGATGATTGAATATCCTCTTTGAACATCTCTATTGAGCGCTCATTTTTGGCAGCCAATTGGAGTGGCGTGTCGTTAGTCGAGGATGCTGACAATCCAATGCCCCGCGCTTTAAGCTCATCTTCAAACTGATAGAATGACATAGGCTTTTGAGGAGTCGGGCTCAAGTTGATTGTAGCAACTGGGGCCTTCGTGTGAGGTGAATTGGAGCTTTCAACCGGAGCATTCAACTCCTCATCACCAACATGTGACCATTCCTGAGAATCCCAAGAAATGGCATCAATGGGCACTCCGCTATCACTATGATTAGAAGGCATTTTAATTCACTGATCATTTCTGTTGAAATTTCACGGCCCAGAGGAGAAGAATTGATTCTTCCCCAATTGATTCAAATGCCGATTCTTTTTTATAGGCTGCACAGGCACTAGTGATTGCCTTAATAGTGGTGCGCGGGGGAGGCACAGTCCCCTGTCGACTCTTAGGTAGGCAACAGTACCTGCACCTCAAAAATAGATCAGATTTACAAGAGAAGGATAGGAAGTTCCGAAGACGGATAGAATATTAGCGATATATATATAAAACCAATTTCTTAGTATTTTACTAGGAAGGGGCTGTTTCTTGACATAATCTGTGCCTATGCCGTTGAATTAGGTAGATAGTAATCCAGCATTATTTCTACCTGAGGGGATTGAAGCCTAACTATACGGAACTTCTGTAATATGCGGTTTCTAATAGAGGTTCTGATGCTGTATTCTAATTTTGCAACGAACCTATCTGAGATAGTGTAGAAGATGGGAAAAAAAATCTCTCAAGGCTTGACGGTGGTGGAGGCCTTGCTGTGAGATCTAGGGATCCCATCCTGTATGGCACTGGCTTGTAATACGCCCCTGTTTTCCTATCAGCACTACCACTCGTGATTGCATAGTATCGACATTATACTAAGACCCTACACAAGCGACAGCCGCGAGCTGCCCGTATTGAATCAATTAACCTAAGTCCTTAGGAGATTGTAATCAATGTCTACATGAAGTAGGTACTTACACACTGACATATCGAGGAAAGAGGGAACGGGGTTACCAAAGCCCCTTACGGTATGCTGGAAGGCGCGAAATAATAGAGCCTCTTAGCAATGCCTATATGTTGAGGCTGCCCGTTCCTTGTAGAGGGGGTAAATTCTTCAAGTTGAAGTTGTTGTCGTTGATATAAGTGCCTTTTACGCTGCCCGTACTAGCCGAAAACCTCCTCCCTATCCCATCATCGCTATATGACGCACATATTCATATTACCATTGACTCTAGGCTTTCTCGATGTTCTATATGAGATATGTACATGTACTGTATTAGTCGTGAGTGGAAATGTGCGGGAACCACCCTAGGCAAGTACCACTGAATATCGGATCTTACTTGAGCTCAAGTAGATATATCCTGGATAAACAACAATGATAATAACTCGTGGAGGATCGATATGAAGCGTTCTCTAGAAGGCAGTGTAGATCATCGAACAGCTCTCCAAGTTATTGTACAGAAAAAAAGCGATGCCAGAAAAGATTTATCCTTTTAACAACTGAATTAACACGGCCGTCGCTAATCGCCTTATTCAAATTCATGTGCCGAAATTCAAGTAAGAGAAGCCCCAAATGCGACTACGTATACCAGCTACAGGTCAGTCAAAGCAAGGGAATTCGTTGCGAGATCATATCCTTCACCCAGCTACATCATATCATAGCCGGCTAGAGTGCAACCGTAGCAAGAACGTCCATAATTGGTGGATGGCCAATAACGCTTCGTAGAAAGCTGAACAAGATTATAGGGAAAGGGTAATGCAGGTGCTGGACAAAATCAGTTCCAAGCTCTCAGATCGCATCTCCTTGCCCCTAGTGTAAGTATTCATATTGGGGTGACAGACGTTTTCATTGTAGGGTCAAATTTCATAACGAAGTAGCGTACCTAGATTTGAAAATGAGCGAAAATGAAAAGTTACAATTCATAAATCCCTCGATTTGCTTTCCGACTCTCGTAGACTTGTACCATAATGGGCAGACCACTTTTCAGTTGCATAACTTGAACATATTGAATGCGCATACATGACAGCACCATTATTAGAAACTACTTCCCTTACGGCGTTCAAGGCTTAGATGCTGGTTCATATTGTCAGAGTACATCAAGGGGCCGTGACAGAGACACGTTGAACAACTCACGTTCCACCGATGACTTGTTCCAATCCGCTTAGCGAGTGGCGGGATCAATCATCTCTTTTCTGGGAGTAAGGTCTCCTGAATCTTCCTCGACACTCATAGATAAACAAAGGTAGCGCATCATAACGCTCCTCGTAGGGTGATTGATGTAGCTCCAGGTTCGACACTGTCGACGCTCGTAGATGAATAGAAGCATTACATTGTAACATTCCTCGCATTCTTGTGGCCCATGGTGAGTAGTATAGCCCCAGGTTGCGGTACTCATGTTCAGTGTGCAGGGCGTCAGCTTGTTTCAAAGATGCTTCGTCCAGGAAAATCTGTCGAACGGTGTCGCTGAAGAAGGTGTTGTAGATGGGAAACTGGGCGGGAGACCGTTCAAACTTGTTAAACCTACCTACGAATAGAACTTGAGGGAGGTGACCTTCTTAACATAGCTGGTAAAAGTATTATGCCCTTTCGTGGGTTATCGAGAATCAGCTCTGGAAGCTGATAAAAAGATTGCAATCGATAGACGGCTCTGACCATTCATGAGGCTTCTTGCTCGGTTGTGACAAATATGAGATTGGAAGAAATGCCGGGTCGAGCCCAATTCAAGGATGCCTCGCCCAAGTTTTGCAGATAGACTAGATGGTCGAATGGAGCTCGGAGCGAAGTTACCTGGTTGAATTTCTCGTAGGAGCATTTTTCGTGCCCTTTAACAAGCAATCGAAGTCATGGCTAGTTCTTGCTCGGGCGTGACAGAAATGAGATCGGAAGAACTGCCAATGGGGTAAAGACGTGTCAAGCCGAAGCCGCAGTTTAAGTCAATAAAATTCGGCTGCAACTGGCTCCTTTTTCTGCACTAACTTCCCTTCTCTATTATGAGGGCTGCTCCGTCAAGGATCTTTTTGGACATAGCCAGTTGAATGGCGGCCTCAATGACGTCGAGCGAGGTGTTGAAATAGAGCTCGAGAATTAGAATACTGCCGGCAGTAATGAAGGTGTAGGTGTGTAGGTACAGAAACAGGGGCGTAGTCACAAATAAAAAGGAAAGGAAGCCTCCGTGTCGTCGGCATCTTTTCGCCGACCTGAGAGCTATTGGCGTCTTCGTGCGCAGCTTGATCCGGGTGTTCGTAGTTTCGGGTGTCGTAGTCGCGCCCTATTTTGTCTCCATCATACTCGAGCTGTACGAGTGAAGCAGTAATTGCAGCTATATGGAAGTGATGATGATTTGTAATAGGTCGTGCGGAGTTACCTGATGAATATTTAGCACAAGCAATGAATCTTCATGATTTCCGATTGATATATGCCTGACGATTAGCAAGTCTGATCTTAGAGCCCAGGACCGGAAAAACCAACATGGACCTCTACCTGTCACGCGCGAGATTGCATTCAAGGAAGATTCTTTGTCAAGCAAGTTGCTTGGAGGATCACCACATGACATCTTGTAACATTATTATTGTTCCCCTATCGCAAATATTCCTCAATAATGTGTCCATGAAAGAGTAATCTTGGATTTTTTCAATGGAATAGTACATTTACGATATCAGTAGCCTTCCACTTCTCACCCGTGACATGGAAGTAGTCGCGCCCATCACGTACGGCATTTGAAATATCGCTCCTTCCTGGCGTATAGCATCTAACAAGTTGCTTTGCATGATCTTGAATAGTGAAAAGGACCTACTTATAAGGAACAGCTCAGCGCGCAACAACATCAAATGGAGAAATTACTCAGCTCAGTCACAGGCATCGAGTCATGATGCCCTTCAAGTTGATTTTTCAATTTGAGCTACCTAGGTAAGGAAGGTATGGCCTGACTGTATGAGGCCGCATTCTCAGGAAGGTGCTATTAACCACCTGCCCGGCAGTTTCAGGGGCATTTCACCTGACTCAGCACCTTCTTGTTTACTACCATGCACTACCGAACCAAACCTTAACACACATCGCGACACACATTGCGCATCGCAGCTTCAATTACATCTCCAGCTTTGAAGTACGTGTAGGCAATTACCACAACCGCTTCATTGACTCCTTGGGTCGGTGAGATCATATTTCTCGCCAGGTCTTTCCCTTTACATCCCCACCTGCCTTCAGCCTCAATCACGTCCAATCGAGCAGACATCATGTCAGGAACAACAAACACGCTCGACGCTCATTTCGATGATGAAATTGCCGTCTTGCGCATGTCTATGTGCGTATTACGCAACCGGCGACGACGAAAACCTGACCTCAAGCGACTGGAGAAGAAGTCTAAAGGCTCCCAACAAGTGTCCCAGTATGTTTTGCTCTGCGTACTTCCTGCCCGCACTAACCCTAGTCATTCATAACGGAGAATTGCACTGTACTGATATCTCCCAGAAAATCTAAGGTTCACGGGGCAGGCCGCCCACAGTCGTTCGATTTCAATGATCCATTGCCATCACCCACTACAGAAAGCGCAAAGTACCCCGTCCGGTCTAAGGTGAACGGAATCAACGAACGTGAAACTCTGCACGAGAGTGATACAAACGGAGTCGTTGCATATGAAGCGTCGGCAAAGTCCAAAACGAAAGGAACCAGTGGATGCACCCCGCCACTCGTGGTTGACACCAACGGAAATGATGAGCATGTTGTACCAACTGAGCCCAAAATCCAGGATGAGACTCTTTGCTTCGTGCTGGAGAGACTGGAGAGGATGATGAAAACGCTCCAAAAGTTTGGCGACTCCCTCCTTGCGATGAATGAAAGGGTCAGGAGTGTCCAGGATGACAACTCATCGTCGAAATTCCACAAAATCGAAAATCATCTCGCCGGAGTCAGCATTTCTCTATCAAAGCTGCACAAGAAAGAAGAAATGGTTGAAGAAAACCCGGCTGTACTGAATAAACTTGAGAAGATAGAGGAAAGCCTTGCCCAAGTCAAGAACAGATTGGAAGTCTCAGAGGATGCCGCATTGAAACACTACCAAGAGATCGAAAAAGATCTCTATCGTCTTGATATGTCTCTCTATAAAGCTGACGTGAGAATGGATACCAGCAGCGACAACGCATCAAAGAATTTTGAGGAGATGGGAAAGAAGTTTGACCAGATGACTATCTCTCTTGGCAAATTAAATGAGAGGATGGAAGCCATTGAGAAAGACCCTCAGAAACCTGTTATCCCTGATCAAGGGCAGAGGTCGACTTCGAAAAATGCATCTTCTAAGACATGTGAAACTGATCATACTCAAGCTGCTTTTCCTCAGAACATTGCGAAATCCCATGCTGCTACCGTTCCTGCTCCTGCGGCTCCTGTTGCAGCCGCTCCTAAAGCCAGCGTTCTTCCATCGACTTCTCGGCCACCTGTCTTTTTAAAGGCAGCGACTAAGGCAACCCAATCCCAACCATGTGCTGTGTCTGGACAAAACTCAAGCGGGAGCAGTCAGCAGACCAGTGGACGATCTCAGAGCGGGACCACGAAAGCCGCCGTGACGATCAACTCAAAGACTCAACCAAACAGCAAACAGTCAAAACTTACCGATCGCTTCGCCGAATGGATGGCTTCTGTGACTTATGTACCTGCCATCCCAATGTCGAGCGCTACTCGTCAGTTCTTGAATTCTTTTCGTCCAGATTTCGACCAAATTCTGTTCTTCAGTCCGACCAACTGGTATGTTGGTTTTTTGAGCCAGTCCTACATGCCCTCGGGTTATTTCCAAGACCCTGAACTGGACCCGAAGATCCACTTCCGAACCGCGGAGCATTATGTGCAATGGAAAAAGGCTATGTTATTCGGTGACTCCGAAAAGGGTTGGAAGATCCTATATGCAGAACAACCAGCAGACGCCAATGACTTAGGGCATCAAGTCAAGAATTTCAACCACAATGAGTGGCACCGCCGGACGGTGAAGCGACAAATTGTTCTTCGTGCCAACCGATTGAAGTTTACACGATCAGTCGAGGCCGCTGCAATTCGACAGGCCCTTCTGAATACCGGCTCGCGGGAGTTGATATTTGCATCGCCTTACAATCCGCATATGGGGATCGGGATCAATGTAGCAGAGGCATCTGATGACTTGCAGGACGGAGACCGGTCGTTCTGGGGCTCCAACATCCTAGGCAAAGTTTTGATGCAGTTACGTCAGGAGCTACGATCGAAGAAGAAGTGACGTGTTGCCGAATGAACCGACTAATACGGATCGAGCGACAGCAAAAGCAAGCTGGAGGATGTTGTGCTATTGCCGAATAGTTGGTTATTTTGTCATAGGCCTTACTTCTTGTTTTAGGAGGGTTGAGAGCAATGCCATCACTGATGTATACGCGGCTGTGAAGGCTTCTATTTATCTTTGAAGTCAAATCCGGTTGGAAGGGAAATACACGCTTATTGTTGAAGATTGCGGACTCAGAGAAACAAAGATTCATGTTGCCTGATCGAGTGTCAAGGCTCTGCTGTTCTCCATGTAAGGCATTAGAGAGTATTGAAAGCTAATAGTTGAGAAGCTTGCACCACCTGTTCAGAAAAGATGACATCAGTTCTTTTATGTATCTCTCCCAGTCTCTCCCCTTCAACTTTTAATTCCTTTTGCCCCATGTATTGAAGGGTCTATGTTGAATAAAGAGTGGAATGAACACCTCGATGGTCTTCTAGAAGCAGACCTGGGTCGCTGGCATGGTCGTTGGTTAATCTCAGTGGAGGGAGAGCTCAACATAGCTCTAATTAGATAGCAAAACACTATGATCGCGGTGTCATCGAGAATCTTTCTTTCGGCCGCTATTCACACAATAAAGATGGCCCCAAAGGGAGTAAGATCTATCAGATCCATTTCAAGGTTAAATCGTACTTTCCGCAACCTGTCATTGATCCTAGTCTGTATGTTAAGGTACAAAATGACTCCACATGCCTCTTATTCCAACGGCTTTCTTCCATACGTTACATAGAGGTCGTACTTGAACCAGACGCCTGACTCAATCTCCTCCTTGCTTGCCTTCTCTAACCTCGGCAGATTCTCTCCAAATGCTGGTCCTTCGGCTCCCTTCGCAGTCATCATGCGCGCCCAGGTGTACATCAGCGTCATATTTGAATGGGCAAATGCCTTGCGAGTCTCCGGGATCCGATCGGCGCTCACGATGTCAGTTTGAACTGATACGAGACCCGCGGCTCGCATGAAATCTGGGAGGTCGCACCAGCCGTGTTGGGGACGGTTCGCCATGCTTTCTTTGAACCCTTCTGAAAGGATCGTCGTTGCTTCGTGGCTCAATTCAGGTCTCCCTTTCTGCCAGTGCCCGTTCACGAAGTCGGGCTCCTCCCATTGAAGGTACCCGCCGGGCTTCAGTATCTGGGAAAGATTGCGGACGACGGGATCCCAATCTTCCGGCAGCATGCCCGCGACTAGCAGTCTTAGATGGACTAGGTCGTACATTCCGTGCAGATGCTCCGGGAATGGCTTCTTTATATCCAACTCTCCGAGCGTGATATTCGGGGGAAGCGTATCCTTGGGCGGGAAAAGCGCTGACGAAATATCATACCCGTCCATGACGGCGTTCGGGTATTCCGGCTGGAGACTCAGTAAGAAGCGGGCGGTCCCGGTCCCAAAATCAGCGATGCGTGCGTCTGAGGGGAGCTGGATGGATGGGTGAACGATGTATCCCATGTTTCTACTCTGCTTGTCAGTTAAAGGGAGAACCGTGCTAGGGTGACAAGCTGTACTTGGTCAAGATGTCGAATTGCTCGTTCAGCCGATGGACTTCGCTCGGAAGGCGAGTCATACTGTCAGTGTATACATCTGTCATCGTGAAAATTGGGATATGGGCACAGAATGCTTTGAAGGTCAACGTTACTTTCGATGATGACATGAAAGAGCATTGGAGATGCACCCGGCGATCCGACTCGAAACCCCCCGCAAAGGGTTGCGGATCCTCGGCTAGCTTGATTTGGTCTCCGTAACACGTGTACACTAGATCCCCAATGGCATGGGGTTTAACCTGACCCCAGTCTCTTCTATTGTTAGCAACCTGGTTCGGGTATATTCTCATGAACCCACTTATACGTAATCTATATGGCAGTCTTGCAGTATCGTGACAGGGCTGTCAATGATTCGCTAGGCACCGCAATAGGTTAAGCGGGATGTCCTTTGGGATAGAAAATAGGCGAAGCCGGTTATCATGTGACCTGACACGACTTCATTCGAAACAGCGGATAGCATTGATAGCGGCATGACGCATGCCGTTCGTAAAACCAAGGGCTAGGATGTTCAAGTCGAAAGCAACCAAATGAGTTGACAACTTGGCTCAGATGTGCGTCTCAACTGTACGCTCCACAGCTATGGCTCGCTTATATGTGCAGCAAGGAATCAGTGTGTGTCTGTATGCATCAAAGGCACAACTCGGGTCGTGTGGGGGCCTTCTAAAGTACAAGGATGGGACCAAGGCAGGATTGAGGCCACCTGGGAATATATGTGGTAGATAATACGACGGCAGCGGGCATGCGAACAAGGTGTGCAGGGTGGACTAGCTGGTGATAATCTCATCTCCGCTTTCCGAATGTGCCCCAGTACCTATATCATGCGATGTGGTACTGTCCTAACGGGTCGAACGTACCCACGCCAGCATCGCCTCCGCACTCTCGACCGAGTTTCTGTCCTCGAACCTACTATTGCTATATCGACGCTTAACTTTCACTATCCATATCTTCCAATCTTCTTCGAAATATCTGCAAAGCATAGCAGAAGCGGTGCGCGAATTTCCAGCCCTCAAGGTTAGCGGGCTGTGTCAAATGAGACGCACCCACAGATAATTGTTAGTACCAACTCACGCAGTATGAGAGCTTTGAGTGCGAATTTCGGAGAGGCACTGTCGGCCCTGGCTGAACTCTCCTTGGATGAACAGTGTGTGACAAGGCCGACATTGTCGACCCAGGCGTCTCTCAAGTGTGAGCCATTTCTGCTCTCTGCAATGCCGCTGAGTTCGGCCCTTCTAAAACGGATCGACCTATTGAAGAGGGACGAGTCCACAGAGATGCAACTAAGCAAGCCATCTTCAGGTTTTCGGAAAGTCTTGGCTCAGTTGATCATATGCGACAATGATGAAAGTTGACGTATGAACTTGCATTCAATAGCAAGAACAAGTTCATGATTCGAGCATTCTCGCTAGCGACGAAGGACTATCTCTCACGGACTTTGACTGAGCCCGAGGCCAACGCGTTCCAAGATGGCGACACGTAAGTGAAAGGTGTCTTCACAATACACCTCCATCCCCTAATATTTACACTTACATTCCGTAGTCCGTTGACGATCAAGGGAACACCTGACGTCCTCATTAATAAATACTTATGCTTTGTGAATAACGCCGGAGACGTCCGCCCGCTCAGTCTTGACGTCAAAGCAACTTTCGAGGGCATCAAGAAACTCTACAGAAGCCAAGGAAAAGGATGCATTCTCCTTGCTCGAAAGGTCGTCCACGAAGCCAAACCTCCAGCTACTAGCAACGCGACTCAGTTCGAGGATGACATACTTGAACACTCCAAAACCGGCCTTACCCTCATGGGATTTATTGCTATTGTTGGCCCTCTCAGGCCGAAGATTCGTGTTGTCGTCACAGCGCTATGTGAAGCGGGTATTCGGATTTTCAGGGTGAGCTAGGCGACGAAACAATCAGGTTTAGACCACACTGTTACTGACAATGATCCAAGGTCACCAGCGATTACGCTCTCACACATACTGAGGCAAGAAAACGACAACGTGGAGAAAGATCACACACACTATTCCCGTTTGTATCGTCATCAACGGTCCCGAGCTGCTCACTTTAATGAGAGCCAGCGGAAGTGACTAACCAATTACGAAGAGATCGTGTTTGTGCACATAACTCCCGAATAGAAACTTCGTATCGCGAAGGAGTTCCAGAAGGACGGTGCCGTGGGGATGACTGGCGATAATGTCAGCGATGCTCCATCTCTCAAAGCGGCGGATGCCGGTATCGCATTCGGATCAAGCTCAGATATCGTCATTGAGGCTGCTGAAATGGCTTTTCTCGAGTCATTCTTCTCTGTTGCCGAAGCTGTCTAGTACAGCCGCGCTGTGTTCGATAACCTGAAGAAGATCATCTGCTATCTCCTACCTGCTGGCATTATCGCCGAGTTCTGGCTGTCAATACGAATATTCTCCTTGGCATCCCTCAAATCCTGTCACCATTCCTTATAATCATTACTTGCTGCTTCACCGACTATGTTGCTGCGACAGTCCTTTCGTACGAGAAATCTAAAGTCGACGTCCTTTTGCGTAAGCCTCGCAATGTCAAGACAGGCCGACTAGCTGATTGGCGACCACTGATCCATGCGTACCTAGTCATTGGGGTTGTGGAGACTGTCACCGCTTTCTTCTCGGCCTACTGGTACTTGCAGCATAACGGAGTTACATCCAGCGAGTGGCTTTTGGCACACTCCCTCCTCATGTCGATTCCGTCTACTATGCGGAGAAGCTGAATGTTGCATCATCGATTTACTTCGTCAAATCAGAAATGATGTCAGTGGCCCTTTTCTCTTTCTCCTTATCGTTCTTTACATATCATTACTCACACGTTACGACTTCACTCATAGGCAATGTTTCAACTTGACGGCGACTCGAACGAGGCGCTGGAGCATTTTCCAACATCCCCCAGTGTTCCACAAGACTGCTCAGAATCTACATATCTTTTCAGCTATTCTATTCGCTCTCTAAATAACTCCAGTTTGGCTTTACATTCCCCAATTGCACTCCATCTTAGGCATACTTCCCGTGCCAATCGAAGCTTGGATCTTGTCGTTCGCTTTTGGAACCTTGATTCTCTTATTTGATGAGAAAAGAAATTTCCTCGTACGCAAATACCGTCAAAGCATGATTGGTAAGATGGCTTGGTGATAAAAGCTGTCCCAGATCAGTCGAGGGAATAGAATGTCTGTGTCACCCTTCTCCAAAATCTGCTGGACGTCACCCAAGGAGGAGCTGCCTCGGCAATATGCCATCGTAACACTCAGTTAACGGAGTCGGACAATTGCGCTATGACTGACACTCACGTTCTACTTTAGCGCTTCAAAACTGCGTAGGGGCATAGATTGTCTCTTTTACTTGTCAGAATATGTGCTTGCAAGGCACCATTTCTTATTACTACGTAAAAGGAGGCTGGCTTCAAAGGGATGCTTCAACTAGGACCCACACCACTGCCTGAACTGAATAAATACGATAGACGTGAATCAGGTCCAACCTTGCAACTTTTTTTTTGGTATCGTTTTGGGCTGAGCGATCTATTTACATGATGCATTATTGGAAGCTAAACAATTTGTTGCAAGCTTCTCCGGAGAACCCGCCAAAAAGGCCGTAGTTGAAAAATCTTGATATACCCACCTACTGGATCCGGCAAGAAGATCGAAGGTTATCCAATCGGCGTTCATACCGATTAGAATAGAACGTGCCTTATTCATATCCCAGCTTGAAACTTACCTCAATCCCGGACGACTTGTTTTACACATGTATTTCATCTTGGTCCAAGGCAAATTTTAGGGGGTGATGGATATAAACTCGAATCTCTCATTGTGGGTCTTTTTTGCCTTCTCTGCCCTAAAAGACAACTATCATAGAACAAAGCTTCATTATCAGGTGGTCAGGCCTGCCGGCGTGGTGACCATGACCATGGCCACAACCACAACCACGGCCGCAGTCGCGAACATGGTCAAAATTACGGCCAAAAGTGCCAGGACTTCCATGCAAGTCGACTTGGCCGTGGTGGGAACTGCTGAGGCTCCGGGCTCGTCTCTGAGCTTGTCCAAGAATTTTCGCTCCTCAGCGTTCATGAGCCGTGGCACAAGGGAGGGCGGCGTGCCCTCGTATACGACGGTATAGTGTTCACCCTCGCGGAGGGTGGACTCCCAGTATCTAGCAAGCTGGCTGCCCGTGCACTTCTCGGAGTTGACGAGTATGCTCATCTCCAGGCGATTGTTCTCGATCGTCGGTGGAACGAATCGGCTCGTTCCGTTGAGGGATACTGTGAAGCAGTCTTGCAGGCTGCCGCCTAAGGCTTGGCGACGCTTGTGCTCCTCAAGGACCTGCAAGACTCCCATGGGGAGAGTCACGTTTCGATCGAGCGCCTCCAGCACGGGCTCGTCCTTTTCCTTCTCCTCCTCGATGTGGACAATGGTCTCAGACATCTCAGCATTCAATCCTGGGCGATGCGGAGCCTCGACGGTACCATGCATGAAGTCGTCGGGGGTGGCCTCGCCAGCCTCTTTGTCGTTGTTACTACTGGTCATCATGATGATTTGCAGTGTCTCGTCGTGGTTGTTGGTGCTGCGTGAGAATGAGTGTGTTGCAGAGGGGAAAAGACTGATTTATTTTGGGTGCGGATGACAAAATTGTCAACAAGTGTCTGCACTTTGTTTACCCATATAGCCCCTCTACCAGCACACGCGGTTCCATGTATTTAGGTACCTTTTTACAATGGCTTTCGGTTGTGGGATACTGACATATGTAAAGATATTTTAGGGCTGGGAAGCACATTAACCCCACGTTAGATGACATATTTCTCGAGACAAAATCACGGCCAAACTCATGTTATCGGAGGCTGATCTCCGAACTCGCGAGTTAGAAGCCGAGGAGACAGGCAGAGCACTCGATGCCAGGTCCCAAAGTCTCGATACTCGCGAGGAAAAAGTATTAACAGGTGAGGCAAGACTGACCACTCAAGACGATGAGATGAAGAAATGCTTCACTAAATCTCGTGAGCATGAGGTTGCTCTGGGAGGAATCGTAGAAGCCTTCCAAAAGATGACCATATAGCGTGATGCATTGGCGACATTGGCCCATCGACAACTCGAAGACGGCCGTGTTGCTTTAGAAAATGATAGGGCTGCTCTCAAGCTTGAGAAAGCTCAGGGAGGATGAGGAAAGCCTGATAAAAAGTAAACAGGCTTTCGCAACCGAAAAGCAGAAGGCAGAAGAAAGCCTGACCGCCAAGAAGGAGGCCTTTGCTCTAGAAAAGCGGGAGGCGGAGGCGGCCATCGAGGCAAGACAGGCCCGCATAGACGAGCAATATGCCGTCTACCAGCAAGAGGAGTCGGACTTTCAGGAGTCTACTCGCTTTTCGAGTCTCGAAGCCATTTTGAAAGACCATGTCAGGACTGCGTACAATTTGATCCTGTCTTCTCAGGACATAATCAAAACCGATGTCTCCAACGTCTACAAGAAGATCGAGTCGAATCAGAAACAGCTTGATTCGCAGGAGGAAAATCTGCGGGCTTCTCATGCTGCAGAACTTGAGAAAGTCACGGCCGGCCACACCAGTATGATCGAAAGACTCAAAAAGGAGCTCGATGATCTCAAGGTCGAGTTGCAAGACAAGATGAAGACTTCACGAGAGAAGTTGAGCAAGGCAGAAGTCGATCTCCAAGATGAGAAAGAAATTCATACCGGTACTCGACAGTCTCTTGAGAAGTTGCTTAATGATTTTGATCAAGAAAAGCAAAATCGTCAACAGGCTGAGAAGAAGCTCGAAGCCGAGCAAAAGCAACATCAAGAGACCAAGAGGAAGCTGTCGTTCGGTGCAGAGTCGAGCATGAGGCCAGACAAGAGATTCCGAGGAGAAATGTCAGAAGAAGAAGAAGACAGTGGCAAACCTGTTTTCGAATGGCTGGCAATTGTGGACGACATCCGGTCCACTCTTGCCAAGGCTCGTCAATTGCCCTCAGGATACTTGGTACTGCTTTGACCAAGTGGTCAAGTATCATTGGTCCAGCGAAGATGCGATCATTGCCGACGACGGCATCTGCTCAGAACACGGCCGTGACTGTCTACAAGTCCAAAACGCCGCTGGATCGGAAGGGTTCGGTGCCTTCTATTACTGATTTGGCACTCAAAACTAGCTAATGACGTTGACATGTTAGAAGCACTACCTTTTTGTTATCATGTAGCCAGCCATATATAGAATAAAAGATTTTCCTCTCTCTTGCGAGTTCTTGACTACACCATTTCCAGTGGTAACACCACTCATTTCCCATGTTACAATACCAATGCAATGAGCGCTGTACTTCGTGAAGTTAAGCTTGTTTTCTCCTTCAATGCCCTGCTTAGATGTAAGTGCAAGTCGTACGTGATAGTCTCTCACCTGTATTTCAATGCACTCTCATTCATCATCTTGTCTTTGCCAAATGAAATGCTTGGTACTGAAGAAATGGTCTCCAAGTCTCCATAGCATTATAACTCCGCCGTAGTATTTCTGACATTGTTAGGTATATGAATTTTAGTACGACCATTGACCGCATTCCACAAAAGCCTAGTCTGGCTGGTTGGTATTGACGGTGTGTTCCCTTGACGCCAGAGCTGAGGAAATGATCGGCTGGCCAGAGCTGGCGTCGAGGTTGACATAGACCACCACGCGGGGCGTGAACGCGAAGCAGCTGTCCTCGAGCACTTGGACGCCTGCTTGTCTGCAGGAGGGTCAGGTTGCGATAGAAAAGGCACTGAAGTTGTGGATTCGTTCGAGATCTCTCACAGAGCCACGCCAGTCAGAAGTACGAACCACTCTTTAATATTCTACCTACCTATGAAGTGACCTTAGCTACCTACTCGTAGAGCATTTTCTGAATGCAACTTCTATCTATTCTAACTGGGAACATGCACAAGACAATGGAATTAGGCACAAGACTGTGGGAGTGGACACAAATACCAGATTTTATTGAAAGCTATACTGATGCAGCAACCCCCATACATGACTCTGAGGGCAGTCCAGGCTGCCCGAAACTGCTCTCATTACGTCATCTAAGTGGCATTGAGTGCATTCCGGGCTACCCAGCCCAACCATGGGTTGAGTGGCAGAGCCAGGGGTAACACTGTGGGTGTGCTCAGGAGTAGCGACCAAGTCGCCAGTGGAGTCGACAGTGACGACGTCAGCGGTCTTTCCATTGCCAGTCTCAGCGGCGCTGAGTGGGGTGTCATTGGTGTCTTGCTCAACGACCTGAGTGTCACTGGCACCTTTATCGTCGGCGTGCGCGCCATTAGTCGTCTCCTTGTCGCTCTTAGCCATATCAATGTTGACGTCGTCATGGCCGACGACAGTGTCAGAGGGGTCGGAGATTTTGGACTGAGGCGCGCTTTGGAAGCGTGGTCAAGTTAGCTCGAGCATATGTTGAAATAGAGTACCAGCCTAGATGTACGCGAAGGGCATCAGGATCATTGGAGTTGGGACCAAGAGACCCAGACCCTCCGCCCACCCAGGGAAGAAGTCTTGTGCATGACGTAGGCCTGCGCAACACTCGTCCTCATTGCCCGTGAAGTAACGTGCAGATTGGACTCGTAGCTCCAGCCTTCATTCGACTGCGTAGGGGACTGTGACGACATGTTTTGGAGTCGGGGTTTCCCCACGCCTTCGTCCTAGATTGTAAAAGTAATTGATTAACTGGATGTCCGCCATGCTACGAGCTATCAGCCTCAAGTCTCGCGTTGCCGCAGACTAGTGGCCTCAAGTCCCGCGATGCTGCAGACCATCGGCCTTGGCAAATAAGAAATCGCCGTAGCTTCTGGCCGTGCATGCATTGGTTGGCTTTGGCGACGACCCAACCGGGTGTATCGCTTACGCCGAGGTACAGGATTTCACCTGCGTTGATCATTGTATTACCCGAACTCGAGCTTTGATTCAAGGATGCCTCGCCCAGGTCTAGTAGAACCAGTGTGAAGCGATCTTGATGAATTGATGTGGGTGGATGAGAAGTTGCAAGAAATGCAGGTGGGCGGGGTAAAGATTAGGTAATGATGTAAACAGAAGTGAGTGGGTGACGTGATCCACCTCAGAATTCAATTTGTGGGATGGTGTGAGTTTATCTTATCTAATCCATCTTATCTTGAACTCGACACCCATCCACTGGCCTCGGGTATTCATGATCACAATGGCAGAGCTTCCTTACATCAAGCCTGGCCGCAGGGGAATCAGGGATGAGCCGGAAATTCAGAAGGCTTGCTAACACAGTCCGAGAGATGTTAGACAGCACAATCAAGAGCGTTGGGTACCACCTGCCGACCTACTGCCTGCCAACCTACAACTACTAAAGACATAACCTATAAACCATACTATGCTTCCCCCTTCTACACAAACATTGGACTTTTGGCATTGATAACTCAGTACCTCGCGGCTGACCGTCAACACGACCGTCATCGCCACCTTTTCCTCTTTGAAGGGCCATTACAGATTACCAGCCGACCTACTAGATACTACCTATATCCTGCAAACCCGCCATCCGCCGTCCTGCTACCTGCCTGCTACCAACTATCATATCAGGCCGAAGAGGTGGAAGATGATATACTCACGCCGGGGCAAATGTAACTAAAAGCCCAACATCGCCGATCTCGTTTGCGTGGTGGAATACTGCCCTTTCCCCTCGTCTTGGTAGGCTATTTCAATTTTGTGGTGGATAATAACAGTCAGTACGCTTGCGGTATGTCTCGTATTCCACCCGCGTTGACCATTACGTTGAGGGATCGCATCATTTCGGGGGTGAGATGCTGAAGTCCCACCAGTGCGTAGAGCTGAATATCGGTGTCAGCATCACGTCGAAGGGCACCAAATATAGGTTGGGAGAGACTGCCACAAACCACATTAACCTGTCTGAGAATTCGCCGACGTTGCCCTTGGGAACGTATGCAAGCTCTTTAATTGTCTCGGCATCCAACCTTGAGGTCTCTCCACCATATACTGATCTTGAAGTCTAGATATCCAGCAAGAATGTCACAGGCGATTGTATCGGCAGCGGCGGCAGGCCATGATGTGACATTGTCGACACTCGCAGATAACTAGAAGCAGTACATCATAACGCTCCTCGCAGGGTGAGTGATGTAGATCCAGATTTGACACTTTGGATACTTGTAGATGAATAGGGGCATTATATTGTAACTCCTCGCATAGATTGCGATAGTTTTGTTTAGTGTGCAAACCATCAGCTTGTTTTTAAGGATGCTTTGTCTAGGTAATCGAAATCATGGCCAGTTCTTGCTCATGCGTGACGAAAACAAGATTGGAAGAATTGTCAGTGGGCTAAAGATGTGCAGAATAATAAGTGAATATGTGGTTGCGTGCAACAATGAGCGACCACAGTGCCAATTTTCTCCATTTATACCCTTTCATGAGCCATGGCTAGATCTTGTTTAAAAGCTCCCTCGACCGTTTTATCGAAATACCCTCTCCTCTTACGAGAGCTGCTGCGATCGTTCTTCAGCTGGTTCTATCAGTTTTTCCCTGGCGTCTTACAATTCCGATCCCTTTAGGATTTTGTCTCGTTTCCCTGGGGAGTCGAGTAATGCAAGGTTCTCCTTAGGAGCTCTCGCGTGAGTTTGCCCGCAGAGTTTCTGCCTTCTCAGCTTCACAGCAACAAGTGAGTGGTGGAGGAGGTGAAGTATTGATCAAGAGGTGGTGCTTCCGTGTTTGCCATCATTGCCCCGTGAAGCAGCGAGATCCAGGAACTACTTAACAGTCTGTCAGGACATTGTTATTGACACCTGTCAGTGCCCGTCTCATCAATACGTCTCATCAAGAAGACTGACGCTATCAGATCTATTCATTCGGCCGTGAGCACGCGGCTATTTCGTCAGGTAAAAGGTCAGCTCAACCCTCCACTGGGCAGGGTTCCATCCGGTCTCTGCTTTTGTCTTACATGACTTTCTCCATAGCGTTATGCTGACTCTCTTTCCACTGAGAGTGTTTGAAGACTTTGCCAACGGTCCATGTCAGGATGTGTTCATTCCACTCTTTGTTTAACATATACCCTTCAAGACATGGACCAAAGGTATCCAAAGTTGACGATAAGAGGTAGAGAGAGGTGCATAGGGGAAATAGGGACATCTTGTTGAACAGGAGGTGTCAGCTTTTCAGTCATCAGCTCTGAATATTCTCTAATACATGACATAGAGAACGGCGGAGCCCTAACACCAAATCAAGCGACATGCATCTTTGTTTCTCCGAATCCTCATTCTGAACAATAAAAATGGTCATCCGCAAAGCATCAGTCTCTCAGTAAAGGCAAAACCCCACAATCACAGGTCGCATATTCTTGTACACAGAGGCACAGTCGAAATATCACAGGCAAAAAATCAGTCATTACGATATACAAGTTCATAGGGGCACAACATTCCATTCCATGATACTAATAAGCTAGTATGTAAGCTCGAAGGGGGAGCAAAGGATTTAGATATCAGCTTTCCAATTGCATGATTGAGATATCAACTTGACAATCTCATCGCCAATTGGGGTTAACTTCCTTGAATTCGGAAGGGCTGCCGGCGCCGGAAAGGTCGCCATCACCACCCCGGTCCTTGTCATCCTTTTTGGGCTTCTTCATGGGTTCCCAACCACTGTAAGGCTTGTTGCCCTTATTTCTCTTTCTCTTTCTCTTCTTGCCCTGGCCTCCTTGACCACCCTGGCTGCTCTGGCTGCCTTGGCCATTGCGGACCATTAGCAGATTGAACTCCGCGTCCAAGAGCTGTCGGCGGGCAGCTACCACAGCCAATTCAGCCTCGCGCTCTGATTGATTGCCCGCTTGGCCACCATCACGAGGGCCGTAGCTAACGCCGAAAGAAGGGGGGCCATAGACATAACCAGAAAGCTGGTAACTGCCACTCTGATTATTAAAGCTACTACCACCATGGTAATTCCCTTGATAACCACCATAATAGTGACTAGCATGACCAGAAGGCTGGTAGCCGCCACTCTGATCATTGAAGCTGCCACCACCACGAATCGCCTTGATAACCACCATAGTAATGACCGCGGGGAGCGCCGGACCACTGGCTACCACCATTTCTACCACCACTAGCACCGTAAGAGCCATCGCTAAGTGGCCTTACGCCACCGGCTCTCGCATGGCTCTCCGATTGGGGACGCATGACCGTAGTCTGCTCCGCCCCATCTCCTTTTCTATCCCGAAGCAATTCTTGTGCATCGAGTTGAGCGTCTTGCATATTGTGCTCTTGGTCGCCCAACTTCTTCCGAGCCTCTTTCATGGCCTTGGTCAGCACATTTTGTTTGCTGGTGAGCCTGCGAGGGATGAGCTCGTACTCATCGTCGTCGTCATCGTCACCTTCAACGCCGTAGTACTTCTTAAAGAACTCGGTGACCTTCGACAGCTCCTTATGGTCATTATCCGCAGCCACCGAGGCATTGAGCTCCGCCGCCTCGGCATTGTCACCGCCCTCCATCGTGGCTTCCTCAGCTTGCGGAGCAGTCCGGACCAGCTCGTCGACGAATTGCCCGGCGCAAAGCGGGACACAGCCAAGCCACCAGTGGTAGTGGGCGGGGCAACGGCTTGGTCATCATTGGGAGCGATGACAGCAGCGGGAGGCTCTTTGGCAAGCTCTGCCTCGACCTCATCGGCCCATTTCTCATGGACAGTCTCACTGAACAAGTTGGGAATCGGTGGAATACGGCTTGATTTCTTGTGAGCCATTTGGTTCTTCTTTTTCTTCTTCTTGGGTTTGGTGTTGGTGTTCGTATCCCTGCTGCTATTGATGCTGATACTGTAGATGTTGATGGTAAGAATGTGAGTGTTTTGGTTCAGGTGTACGCGTGAAGAGGTCAGCTGGTAGTGGCGCGGTGCCTACAATTTTGGTAAACAAAGAACTCGACAAGCACTTCGACAATTGACATGTGTTTACACTACCTTGACGAGATTTAACAGAATGGTACCAAGGTACAATTTTATCGATTGTCTAGATCCCAGTTGAACCTCACTGGAAACCGGTCTCGACACCGTTTTCCCCTCCGACCTGCTCTCCTCATTTTTCTATCGCGCCTGTTATGCATATAACCAGACCATGTCATAACTCGTGAATGTTTAGAAGCTGGCTGCCAGCCAACTCGAAGATACAAAACACGGAAATAACGAAAATTCTTGCTCCATTACGGCAATGGCACTGTACTAACACATCACATCATCAATCACTGGCAGCTGGAAAAATCAACTATAGACACTATGTTAGGACCGTTACGATTGCACGTGACAGATGGTATTACTCAAGGGACGGCGGCTACGGGAGGCGGCGATAGAACCAGCCTAGGCAGGATACATTACTATTCGCTGGGCCCAACAAGTCTACCATTGCTTCCCTTCTCCTCATTCTCCGTTCGATCTAGACACGAGTAAATTGACTTGGCTACTATTCTTGTAAGACACCACCGGGCAGCTACAGCCAAGTCCTAAATGCAGCACCATCCAGTAGCGAGTTTCCATAATAAAAGCCTCCACTCCAAGCCTTACCACAGGAGCCGTTGTCGGTGTTATAGTGGGATCTGTCACTGGTGTGGCGGTGTCTCTGATTCTAGGATGGCTTGTACTGTATCACCGGCAAAGATAAAAACAAATTCAAGAGTAGCGATGACACAAGTAGAGGTGGTCACGGCTACGATGACGGCTACGGGCATGGGAACATCAACTGTAATAACAGCACCGGCCCGCTTGCGTAGTCGACGTCGTATCAGAAACCCGAAATCGACGCCAACGCTGCTTGGAATGGGCTGGAGTTGGAGGAGTTGCAATAGTAGCGACACTACTAATACTATTATTACCAGCAGCAGCAGCACCATCAGCAATATCATCAGCAGCCGCTAAGTCCCCATCTAATGCCCTTTCTTTTTTATATCGAGCTACAGTTATTTCCCAGGAAGCGACGTGTACGGATTTAATCTTATTGTAGTTGTTCAAGCACGATGTAAAAACCATGGGTCCCGACAGAAACACGGCATTAATTATGAACCCAACAACCTCCCTCCTGGACTTGAATTGCGCCAACGAAATGGATCCTGGCGATGAAACTGGTCGTCAAGGACATCAAGAAAGAGCAGAAAGAGCAGAGCAAGGAGCAAGGGGCATCGGCCATCGAGCTGATGTCCAATCTCAGCCTTTGTGGCCGAGTCTAGGTGCTTGGCACTCACCCAAGCCATGCCAAGCTATACTGGATTCGCCGCCTTGTTCCTATAAGGTCATTCAAGACTAAACATGAGGCAAAATCTATGGTATGATCGATATGGAGACATCTGACGGTGGCATTCTTCTTTTCTATCAAGTGTCAACAACTGACATTCTGTAGCTTACACTTCTAATCGTTCAACTCATTGGTCGAGCAGGCCAGTGAAATGACAGCATAGTGGTTTTGAAGATCAGGGAAGCTATTACGATAACAAACTGCACATTTATGAGAACAATAGGTTTGTTTCTCTCTCCGAGATTTCTATTAAGGTCATGTGAAATTATCTGTATTTCAGATCTTCCATCCAATATCATCAAACTCCCTAACAATTACTTACCAGCCTGTCAGACAGGAACAAAGCAACTTCTTTCACGATGTCTAACAGCAGCAGCATAGATCAGCCCAAGACTATCTCACGGGTTGCCACCACCATAACTTTTGTGAAGACAAAGGTAAGCCAACGAAATGAAGCCCCGAAAGCTACAAAAGAAGCATCAGAGTATCTGAAAGGCCATCTCCAATACAATTTAGACCCAAATATCGAAAGTCTTACTGACCAGGACGGCGAAATAACAGCTCAATTCTCCTATCCACCTGACCTCAATCTAAAGGAGAGAGGAAAGGCTGATAGTCAGAAAGATGTTCATGAAGAGGTCAAGCCAGAGGTGAAAACAGTTGTCCAAGGGGACGGAGAAATCGCGGTAGAGTTCTCATACGAGAAACATAATTAAGAGACATACAGACAGCCGGTAAAGAAAGTTAATTACAGTACAACAAGCTACCTGAGTTAATGTGAAGGTTTGGTAATGATTTAGTGCAGGTTTATAGAGTATAAATAAAGGGATATGTAGATACGCACGTTCTACGCTATTAGCCATAATATGCTGCAGAATGGAGAGTGTCGAATCTTGTCAAGACCTAGTCAAGAAATACCGTTAGGCTATCCGCTTGGGTAGTAATGAGTTTGTTATTGTTGAGTAAAATCTAGTAACGTCGTTTTCTGTTAATACAGGTAATATTACTGCTTGGAGTAGATACACGCAAATACGCAGGCATATACACAAGGACAATGATCCAGGACTATAAACATAAAGTTGTGAGTTGTCTAGATAAATGGCGCCAAAAGAGTAACTGATGTGCTTTTGCGTTGCCAAACATATAATGTCATTAATAAACTCCCTTACAAGTATCCTGTTTCATCCATGTCGATGTTCGTGTGAGTTCATCAAGAAGTAGGAAAACAGTCTTCAATACTTTGACCTGGGAGACAGACGGCTTTGGTTGACCCAGGAATCTTGATCTGGGTACTCCATAACGCCGTGTTATATTCGTCGGTAATGGCGACGAATGGTTGATTGGCTTGCGTCTGCGTGAAACCGTAGATCTCGAACCATTTCGCTGTTGTATCGGTCCTCGCATTGACACCCTCTGTGTTGGAAGACCATGTAGCGACTTGATTGGACTGCACGTAGTTTATATACTGATGTGATACATCATGAGCCGCTGATGAGACTTAAATGTATATAGACACCGAGACCTGCTGAAAGGGAGGATTGAGGACCTACCGTAACCAGGTTTCCATCTGTCTGGAATATCAGCCGACAATTGCAGGCATCCGCACATGGAAGGCTTGGATCTGAGTAGCCTGAGGTGAAATCGTATCAGGGTCCGTAGTTGGGTGTGTACAGCACCAAATTGCCGTCAGATTGATAAGCTAGGTATGCACCAGATGATAGCTAAACGACCACCCCGATGGCGCAGGTGCTCCAGCCGACACCGTAGGAAGAAAAATCGTCCTGGACACCACTTCCAAGAACGTAAACTACCCTCTTTGAGAAGTCACTATCCGCCTCGGGAACTACTGTAGCGTAGACTCCAAGCCCGATGAGAGCAAGGAGGAGAAACTTGAGTGCCATATTATTCGTCTGTCGTCGTTTGAATAAAGTCCAGAGGGTTAGCACGGAAGTTCGAAGAGAACAAGATTCTGATCTGTGAGGGTCTCCCTCTTTAAATAATAGACGAGACTCGGCCTCCGAGTTGGCTTGCATGGCTCATTTACTACCTAGGTACTACCATGTCGGCATTTTCGACCAAAAGTCTAGTCTCGATCCAAGTCCAGATATCACTAAGCTAGTTCCTGGCCCAGCTAGATGTACGGAATAAGCAATCCTCCCTTGACGCAGTTGAGGAGAAATTGCTCGCAGAAAAGGTGACGCGTCGTCATTCTCAGAAGGCATTTTCAAGGGAAAATGGACCGAATGAGATAATCCTTTCCGCAAGCATCGGCTCCGGTGCACCCCCGGGAAAAAAGCCTAACCCACCTGTTTCAATGGCGCTAACGGAGAGCCAAGGCGGACTTGGCAGGCGACAGGCCGAGCGCTAACAGGTACCTAGAGATCTGGTCGTTGAAATAGATCGAGAATTCCAATCGCAGGGAGGTTATTCAGCATCACATTCCTCGTGCTTAAATGAAACAGTATTAAGCCCCCCTGGTTCTGTGATATCCAAATTTCTCGATAGAATATCGACATTCTAAAGTGTAAGTAGATAATTTTTGTCGAATAGTGGACAGGGAAGACATGGAATAAGACGGAGGAATTTTGGACAGCCAGCAAAGTCGCTTCTGTGCGGCTGAGATGCGACTACGGAGAGACTCACAGCACCCTTGAGCAACGTCACCCGCATTTAATATTTTCAATACCCCTGAAACGGCACATCGGCATAAGTACAAAAGGTCTGCTTGCTCCATCAACCCCTGGAACTAGGCTCGAGCGTGCTTTCGTCTGCAACGACTCCAATCCCCAAAGATCAAGGAAGCGTCGCGGTAAGGAAAATGGTTCTTGCATCCATTGTCGGCACCGACTTGCAGACCCGCACGGCTCCATAGAAAGTTGCTACATAGACGGTGTTCAGACGCTGGGCGTGTGTATGTCAATCACGCAGCCCCATCGGCGGTGATGAGAGGTAGGAGCGTAGCTCTGGGAGAATTGATGAGAGTTGGTTTGCGCCGTCACCAGGCGTCTACGCTGCTACTGATCTTGTGCGATGTTTGCTCGGCAATCATAACACGAATGAAGCAGACATTCATCTAACTTAGGCACGTAGCCATGTTAAAAAATACTGAAAAGTTGATACTAACCAGAATCATTCATGTCCGTACTTACGTACTGTATGAATTTCTCTCCAATCATCCTACTACTGCCACAAGTCGCAATCCTGAACGGGTGAGCTGGTTAGCAGTGCCAACAGGGGTGATTAGAGGAGGGCTATATTCCCGGTGACTCTACGTTATTATGAGTCTCTCAAGACTTTATCTCATCATTGGATATTCACTTTCAAAGTCAAACCGAAACATTATGGCAGATATGCATGAAACCATTACGAAGATCGACATCGAAGTCGCGGTGAAACCTCTCATGCATTAGTTCCATAACTATGCTGATGTCGCATTTCCTCAAGCTCCATGTTCTCGGGCTCTCCGAACGAGTCCTTGTCCATTGCTGTCGCCCGTTCAGTGTCAACGTCAAACCGCAGTGTTCGCTCGCTCTCGGCCTTGGTGGTGATACAAATGGTTTCATCCGTCCTTTCATATGGGTGAGAGCGCGAATGGTTGGAGATGGCAGCTGTAGTATTTCGCGCTGAAACTCGCATGGAGCGAGGTATGGCTTTCGGTAGAGACCTGGCGATTCGTAAAGATAGGTGTGGCAAATTGGATGCCATGAGGCCGACGCCGATTTCGATGACTGGCCAATTGAACAGAAGAGATGATCCTACTCTCGGGTCAGATTCCGCCTCGACTGTATAATCCGATATTTTCTCAAATACCTTGATAAAAACTACTGCTAGACGCTATTTCGGGCTCTATGAGATAGACGAACTGTATGACGGTATTATTCAACCCGGCAACAAAAGCGCTTTCAGAAACATGTTAGCCGACGGGATGTGAGGTCCAAGATCCGGGCGAGACTGACAAACCACCCAGAATGAAGATGCAGATAAGACTGATTTTCCGTTTGAGATCGAGTTGGAGATTCCATACCTAAGAAACAAGCGGGTGATATAATTAGCTGGAGGTGAGGTTTCATCAATCGAGAGGTAAGATAATCGGAACTTACAAAGGGTATGGGAAGCACTAGCAATGATAAATCGATGAGAGTGTCTATAGGATATGTTCCAACTTGTAGTTTAGGTCCCCACGCCGGACAGACTGCCCAACCGCCGTCAAAATTGGCATCGAGATATGTTCCGCAGTATAGAACCCATGAGATGATTGCGTATAAGAACCATACGGTGGAAAGAGCCAGTAGTACATTACTGAGCATCCAGAAAATCTGGCCAACAAAGATGCGGCGGTAAAAGAAAAGCACTAGAGCGGCGCGAATATAAGTGGCTGACTGATTTTCCTCACGAAATATAGACAAAGTTGACCCGATGCATAGACATATTAGGCACCTCTCTTCGACTGGGGCATGGAGAATGATAAGACGAAATTACGCGATGCTCACTGATGAGTTTTATGCAGAAGTTGGCTGCTAAATAGAAAACAGTAATCGCAGCAGACACCTGTCAAACGGGTCAACTTTCATCTACTAGTGAGAACAATTGTCTCGTATTTCGTAGTCCTATGGATATTGACAGAAGAAAGGCGTGCATACCTGTGCGAGGAGCACTTCCTGCTCGGTCCGATGTTGAGGATCATGGAACTCCGAGACGCTGAAGATATCGTTAAAAGTGCCTGAGAGTACATTTCAGTGGCATGCTCGGGGAGTCGGGATGCGCGATGTAACCCGGCTTACCTGTCAAAAGTGCAGCACAGCAACCCGTAAGGGACAGCTTTGATAACGTGTGTTAGCGACGGCTTGACATCTCATCCTGATGATAAAACGGGGCTGGAGAGAGAGAGAAAGAGGCGTACCCATGCCGGGATACACAGCCAGTCATCAATCTTCAAATCCGCCTTGTCGCAGCGGCGCGAGTAGAAGCGCAGACCGACGAGAATGCCGTCAATGATGGGGAAACAAATTCCAGCAGCGATGGCGCTCGCTGCTGATCCGACTCCGGACATAATCAGATTAATGTGTAGGTGTCGATTCTCATACGTAGATACCCGTTCTTTGTCATAGAAACATCGAGGAGTGGGCGGCGTGGGGAGTCCATGAGGGATGGATATTATAGATGACGACCCATCTCAAAATGTCGTGCTAGAGAGAGGCTCGTGCACAAATGCCAGTCTAATTCTTTGCAGTTGGTTTCAACTTCCAGCGCCCACGATGCTAGTCAAACCGAGAAGTCCGGTCTTATTAATCCTTGTGCGATCCTCTTGGATGAAGCCATGGTGCTGGTAGACCCCAGTCCCCTTACTTATTCAACTTTCCGCTAAACCTATCTAAGCAAGGTGCTCAAGTCGCTACGATTTAGTACGTATAGTCGCCGCCACGCTGTCAATGGTCAGCTCCATTACCAATAGTCCGGCATCGCGTACAGTAGTATATGATTGGCGTAGGTATGTTCAGGGCCCCACGGTGCCTGAGTTCGGCCCGGCCTTAGCTTTCGCTTGTACCGTATTCCGTTGTTCACATCGCTATCACCACATCACATCCGAAATATACTGACAGTCACGTCGCATGGCTACACAGCTTTCTTTGGCCCAGAAGTTGGCCAGAGAATTCAGCTGAGTCGAGGGAGGGACCTGCGCCTAGGGGCGTTGTCGTGTATAAGTCTCTGCAACCCATTGCGATTATAAGGGGCAATATGGGGCCGCTCGATATGAATGATTCAATCGCTAGGTGCAGGTACTTCTTAGTGCCTTTTGCTAATAGCGATACTGACTGGTTACGTGTCGGCAACTCCTGGCCTGAGAAGGTTGCTTGCCAAGATAGGTTCAGCGAAAACATGAGTTGCGACGGTGTCGAGACGAATCGATATGTTTGATGACGAGTTTGGTCCCGACTGGACGGTTATTGGTAGGATGGCTATAGTGTATTTATAGGTGTGCACGGGGCGGTGGGCTTCGGCCAAGTTTGAGGTGCAAGAGATAAACAGTTGTGGATATGACTTGGTATACAATAACTACGGAGTAATGATACTTCTTTGCAGCGAAAGTCCCCTTGCCTAGCCCTTTTTTCATTGTCATACTTCAGAAACCGAGTGGCATGTTGAGCTCTTTATGGGAAGCTAATGCACGTACCTTACGTTATCAGTCCGGTTAGTGCCAAAAATGCCGGAATGCAATCCCAAACACGGCAAACTTTTCTCGCCTTTTGGTAGCTTTTCATCAACTTCGAAAGGATAAAAGCCCCAATTGTGGTTGATGGCTCCTGCGGATGTTGGTGTGCAATAAGAATTAGCATTGCCCCGTGAATCTTGAAGAGAAACCGCAATGAATCTGCTCGCCTGTCTGGCAAGCGGTCGTATGCTGGCTTCATGTGGAGATTGACTCCATCATGTACCTACCTCTCCATATAGATCTTGTACAATCAGGTGAACTACGAGTCATGGGAGAAAACTATTTCCCTTTCAACGCATCCTATATATTATAAGTAAATTAGTCTTTTGTTTCCGCTTGACTTCATAATTATGCCTTTTTAAGCAGCAGGGCATTTCGGTTAGCCCACGTTGGATAGCTCTTCGTCCGGGATGAGCCCTGTAAAAGACACCGAAAGTCCGTAACACTAGCACTCTAGCAGATGAGGCTTGATTTGTAACCCCTTTCTAATGATAAAAAGTCCCAACTTGACCGCTAGATCTCTGACCAAGTCCTTTCATTTCTTCGCCTAGATGCTTTTAAGATAAGGAATGTAGCGGCACTTTGACATGCCCAGTAAGTAGCTCGGCCAGTGCGAGGTATTGTATACTATCATCATTATCAAAGGTAACCGCATCGTCCTCGCACCTCTTGATATGCTTCACTATAGAACATATACCAAATTGGCCTGATTCCTTATCTTCAATTCATTCTAAAACAGGCACTCGGCGGTCGCAGCCCTAGAGGGCCTAGGAGACCTCCTAAGGAACAACATTGGTCCTATTATGAAATTAGCGCCGGTGTCCTGCAGGTTATCTTTCCTCTCTGGTATGATCTGTACAATTATGCACGATTGGTGGAGTTCTTAAGGGTTGGTATCTGGCCTGGCAAGGACAATGCGCCAGCTGGGAATGCGGAGACCCTGAGCTGTGGAATACTAGAGCGCCATAGACAAACCAGAGCTAGGTCGAAACTCGAAACGAATCGCAGACGCCTCGAGTAAATACGGCGGTCGCGCTGCGGCGGCTGGCGTCATCTCAAGTATGGCTGCGCAAGGGCACGCCTAGCTACTTACATCAGAACTTCGAATACAGGAAATATAGACTAGACCGTTCTGATAGACTAAGAACCAGTAGATGGGGATGTTTCTTGGAAAAGGGGACGACTGGAAGAATTCAAGATCACTCTAGCATGAACCCGTCCCAATCGTGGCGAAGCTTCTTTATTGGCAGTGGCTATAATAGAATCATGATTCTCATCATTATACAACTAGAAACCGTGATGATTCTGGTGATTATATTCATTATCTCTTTTATGACCTAATAGACCAGAGCAAGTATTTCGTGTATCGGATCCGCTGGGACGTATGCTAGAAGAGCCAAGCGAGAACAACCTGAAAAAAAGTAAAGAGGTGAAGCCAACTACTACAACTCGTGGTAATCAAGCCCATCTACAGCGCTAAAAAAAAGTTAGCATCACTCTTGATGAAGTCAGCCGCTCTGTCAGCAATGGCATATAAAGTCGCCATTGGATGCCCACTGAATTGCGTGGGCAGTATTGATGCATCCACGACACGTAATCGCCCTGTTCCGTACACAGCGAGCCGTGGGTCTACGACACCGCCAAGCTCCTGCGACATCATGGACACCGTACCCATAGAATGCCAGTTAGATCCAATGGCCTTGGCCGTCCACTCTGCCCACTGCTCGTCACTTCCCTCGACCGGCGGAGGCCGTTCATCTGTATCGTTTGGTGGTAGCAGGTCGCCTATAAGTAAATCGCTCAAAGGGGCCGTACTTGTTAGTCGGGAAGCAAGACGAGTCGCGGCGACTTGTGAGACTGTGTCGAAATTGATAGATAGGTACTTGGGATCAAGGACGAGTGTGTCCGCAAGCGTTGAACCGTCCTTACTTGCGCGCAAGTGTATGCTGCCGCGACTGAAGGGGAGTAGATTGGCCGCTATCGAGACAACGGTGCCAGCGTATGTCATCGTGAAGATCTCGGCCATCGTCACACCTACGTTGAATATCAAATCATGTTGGATCCGGAAGATGCGTTCGATGGCCGCGGCACCATCGGGGTGCCCGGGATTCAACAACGCTACCTGATGAGCCCACTCGCTAAGATTACGCCGCGACTCGTCGGCTATCTGACTTGTGTTGGTGCCAAAGAGATTCGCGGCTGTCGCGAATGAGACATACGGAGAGCCACCGTGGATGTCCTTCCCCGTCTTAAACATGATAGGGACGTTGGATTGGTCAACCAGGTTCTCTCCCACACCGGGCAGATCGACCACTACTTCGATGCCCATTTCTTCGAGCAGTCGGGGGTTTCCGACACCAGAGCGCTCGAGAATTAGGGGCGTTCGGAACGTGCCGGCTGATAGAATCACCTCGCGTGATGCAAGTATAGTTCACACTTCATTATTGGGAGTCACGTACTCGACACCCGACGCCTCGGGGCGAATGCTGTTCTTGTCTAAATCCGCCCACGTTACCCTCGTAGCCGTCCCGTTGATAAGATGCAAATTGGGACGATGATCGACGGGGGATAGGAAGGCCGAGGCCGCATCCCATCGTTGGTGTAATTCGGGGTCGAGTGTCTGCGGGCAGATGCCGAAACCTTTAGTCGACCCGCCGTTGACGTCGTCGTTGGCGGGTTGACCCAGCTCTACCCACTACAGGTGTTGGAGTTAGTCCTCTATGCAAGATTGAAAAGCCTTGTTGCAGCTTTCTGGCCCAATTTGGGAGTGTTCAAACTGCTGGAGTGGGGAGGAAACATAACTAGTGATTACTCACAGACTTCTGCAGGGCACTATATAAGGAGGCGTTTTGTCGTGTGAGGGCGTAGCCAACGTGCAAATCTCCGTCAAAGCCGTGGTTGTCGGGTCGCACAGAAGCGCCGAGATCGACCTGCCATGACTCGGGCAAAAACATCTTCTCAACCTTTTTGAAGTAGGGCAAGAGCTCATTCCAGTTCCAGCCGGGATTGCCAAGTTCTTCCCAGGCGTCGAATTGGGCTTTATCGCCACGGACATAAGCCATTCCTATGCCATTTATATAGTCAGCACATGATGATGATAAGAAGAAAAGAGTAGCGAGTTAAAGTCGAGGAGTATTTGCCGTTGATGAGAGAAGAACCACCCAAGCCTTTGCCCGAGGGAATCTCCATAGCACGGCCCGAAGCATTAGCTTGCGGGACGGTCCGGTAGTCCCAGTTGGTGAGCAGAGACTGGAAGAGCTGTAAAGTCGGTGCTGGTTCCCGGACTAGATGATCGGAACGGAGATCAGAACCCGGATCGATAACGGCTACGGTGGTTGCAGGATCCTCAGAGAGGCGATTGGCTAGCACCAGACCACATGTACCACCACCGACGATTACGTAGTCAAAGGACTCAGCGGCCGCCGCGACGGCTGTAACGAGCAAAGGTATAATGAGTAGTTGCATTTCGCCCGGGTTCGTTATCAAAAGCAGTACAAAGCACGATTAGACTATGAGCACCATTATTTTTTTTATTTTTTTATTTTTCGTGATACTGCCTGATCCAAATATCCGGATATCTCTGTACAGCATTATGTGGAAACATTTCAACACTAAACGTAAATTGTACCGGTACTTATGAAACATAAGAACAATTGCTATTGAGATGGTGAGTGGCGATATTGCTTAGGGAGCTATTGATGAACCAATGATGCATTAGATTTCTAGAGCCATTCGAATCGTAGGAAGTAGGTTTTGAGGATCACCATAGTCAACCCGATATCCAAACCCCCAAGTCTGCACTGTCTTTCGTCATAAGCGGCGTAAAACTGGGCGGACGATCCTTAGCCGCGGTACCCCAGTTTGACTCCTTCGCACCGAGCGCGATCTCAATCGACCAGCCTTCGGTGAACAGGTCGTGCGTAATCCAAGACTTGGTCCAAGGTTTACCATTGACTGTGACGTTCTGAATAAAAACATTCTCGTATGCCGCATCAAAACCCGTCGTCGTGATGCGCGCGATCTTTCCCGTCAACGGGCTCGTGATGTTCACGGCTTCGAAAAATGGCGCTGAGATGAGATAGACATCTTGTCCTGCCAAGGGGTACAGACCGATCATGCCGAAAGTGACGAATGCACCCATTGCGCCGGAATCGTCGTTTCCAGGCAGCCCGGATTCAGTGTCGTTAAAGTCCGAGGGGATGTACGTATGAAGTCGCTTTGTAGAGAGTCCAGGACGTCCAGCGTAGTGGTACAGGTACACCGTCAAGAAGGCGGGTTCATTAGAAATGTCAGCTAGCCCCGACGTGTGGAAGAAGTCCAAACGGTCAACAAACTTGTCATCGCCTCCCATCAAGCTGATGAGGGAAGCTTGCGACTGGGGAACCAGGCTGCCATATCATTATCGTTAGCAAGCCAGTTTATGATAAAGAGGAGTAGTAAAAGGTTACTGGATGCGAGCCTCTACTTACAATTGATATTGCCAAATACTAGCCTCAAAGGTCTCGCTCGGGTTCGTTGTCAAAGAGCAAAAGCCTGCCAGGGAAGAGCAATCTATCGGGTCCTGGAAACCCCAAGTTCCATTTTGGTACTTAGGCTGGAAGAATCCCGTGAATCCCGTGTTGGTCCCATTGATCAGCGACGTCTGGTCCGCCTTCCACAGATTCTGCCAGTTCCCGCTACGCGCGGCGTACTTGGTGTACAGATCGCTGTGCCCGAGTCCTTGAGCAAGTGTCGCGAGACAGTAGTCGTTGTATCCGTACTCGAGTGTGCGCGAGATACTGCGTGAGTTGGTACCAAAGCCAGCCGGGTCGAAGTCTAGATACGGGATGTAATCCAGCGTTTTCCAGCTCGCAAGGCCACCTCGGCCGTGGAATGACCACTCGAGGGGCTCAACCTCGGCGTCTTGGATGATTGCCTCGAGTGCCTTTTCCCAGTTTATGCCTGTCAGGTTCTTGACATACGCATCGACTAGGACGATATCGGCGTTTGAGCCGCCTTGTGTCCAGCCATTGCATAGCGACATGTGGCAGTCCGGCAGCCATCCTTCATGCTCGTAGATGTCGATCAGCGAGTTGACGAGTTGGGTCTGGGTTAGCGGGTCGATGATAGTTAATAAGGGGTGCTGCACTCGGAACGAGTCCCAAATGCAGTAGAATGAGTCGAAATACGGGATGCCGCTGTCCCACTTCGGGTTCTCGCCCGTGTAGTTCTGCGGAGACATCATCGTGTGGTATACACTAGTGTAGACTTCAGTTCACATTTGTTAGCCGCCATGTTCGTCGATCTTATTGAGCTATACGTTAAAATAGTGAGGATAAAGGAAAGTTCACGTACAGCTCGTCTGCATGTCCACGCTAGCGCCTCCAGGAGAGATAGAAATGGTCTGCAGCTTCTCCCGCCACTCGCTCTGTGCCTCCGTAACAAGCTCATCAAAGTCCTCCGCTGGGTTTGGGATCTCAGTCTCGGCATTTGTACAAGCCTGCTCAGCGCTGATGAAGCTTGTGCCCACCCTCGCCGTAAGCGTGTTATCCTCGAGATCCTCAAATTGCGCCCAGCCGCCAGCCTCGAGGTAAAATAGATTGAACCCGCGCGTGACATACAGCTCCTTCGGCTCAGTGCCCGCTCGATTATTTACCCAGATACCACTGTCGCGGACCTTCCCGCCGAAGAAATCTGCACAGAAGTACATCACGTAAGAGCCAGCTCCGAAACTGGGGAGGAAATTGCCGTTGCCCATCATCCGCGCGGTGCCCGTCCCCGAGACGCTGATTGTCGCGTTCTGCCTCGACTGCCACATATCCGTCAAATCAAGCAGCACAAGTGGGTATTTCGACCCATTCCCCTTCGCGGCAGGGAACTCAAACTGGAACACTGCAGCGTGTTCACTTGTTGTCATAGCAGCCTTAACACCACTCTCAAGCTCAATTGAAAACCGGCCCGGCACGGCATCGACGGAGCTGTTGATATATCCCGTCGCACGGTCGCCAATCCGGAAGTTACAATTGTCAACCACGTCGTCGGGGCAGAGCTGCGGGAATAGAGGAAAATTGCCGAGAGACGGGTTGCCTCCCGTGCCGGAGTCGTGCATCATGGAGAATCCTTGCACAGGGTTCCCTTCGTCGGCGAAACCACCCGTATTGTCAATTGAAGAGTCTGCGACAGCTTTGGCCATGCCGTAAGGCTTGGAAGCCCCAACAAAGACGTTCCCACCGTTCGCGCTACCAATGAGCGGATTGACTAGGTTGAGGATGTCATTCTTGCTGCCTGTGAGGGATGGTGCCGAGGAGGAGGCTGCGAGAGCTGCGAAGAGGGCGCTCCGAAAGGAGACCTGAAATGGTCGGAACATTGCTTTATGATTTTGGATTTCCCCTCAGATCTCGTGAATTATCAATTTAAGATTATAATTAGCATGACAATGCTCCTTACAACATGACAACGACAACCGAAATTATAGTTTCAACGACGTCGTGTAAGAATCGGATGGATTATGAATCACTCATCTTCCCTCCTCACGAAGGACAACCTAAGTGAAAAAAGAGAGCTCCGGCCCATTTTCAGAGATTGTTATGACGATATAGCTCACAGATCGTTTGCCTCCGTCATATGCGGTGTAAGCTATGCTGTGAAGGTCGTATTGCAGCTTTCCCGGGATTATAGACCTTCCTAATGCATGATAGGAGGGGTTAGATTGGCCCCTCCGATAGTCCTACTCTTTAACTCAGGGCCGACTGCCGACCTACCCCAGGTTCGGGATTTAAATATACCGAAGCTAGGGCGCGAAGAAGAAAATAAAGCCTTGCGTGTCTTATCAATATATTCTATCTTATGCGGAAATATCGGCATGAACTGGCATTGAAAGGAGAAGCTGTACCGATGGGATTGATATGGATTGATACTAGGGACTGCAAGAAGTACCTATGATGCGGAGAACCCTTGCTGCATATCAATTGGGTTTGGGTATACTTCCAAGCTTCTACACAGCCGGGTTGCATTCAATTCCCAATAGAGAAGGCCTACAATATCCTGTTCCTTTACCCGAAGACGATTTCTGCCTGTCGAGGGACTACGAAGTAAGCTGGGCAAGGGTAAGCAGATCTAGACTAGGCGATTCGAGACGGTACTAACCTACGCCCTCACTGTGCACTGGAGCATCTATTGGCACCGCTGTGGCATTGAATCTTATTATCAACGTCACACCTGACAACTTCAAATCTCTCTCGCTGATGAACGATTCCAGGCTGCTATTGGTCCCAAACCTCACGCTCTCAGTCGTCTTGCTACAAGGCGACGAAGGAATTTCACGCCCCGAACCTTTATACCAACCTCTTAACAGCAGCATCCTTGATCGGCACGCCCTCTAACCGTCTAGGTAGCCCCACCGAGGATCAACTCTCGTCTCCATGTCCCATCATTCCTGTTTACTTCCTCCTTTATTCCTTCGTATCCTTCTCTCCGCCAGATCATGACATACGCGGCCACCGGGACCCATGATTGGTGTGCGGGATATCAGAGCTGAGCCTCACTATGCCTAGTTATCTTTACGGGCAGACTGAAAGAATTCTTGGTTAGACTCTCCGAATTGTGCATTCTGGCAATGCTGCTTTTAAACAGGCATCTGAGGCTTGGGGGTAACTTGCTCTCGAGAACACACGCGTCACCGGGCTTTGCCATTAACTGATGAAGGGAATATCTCGTTCTGGTACACATCAAGGTTTGCACGGTCTTGGAGTAGCACCTACAGCTCTGGAAGTGAATACTGCAGCATCACTTCCTGTTCATTGAGCACAGGCTCATCATCTTGAGCACCCAGCCGGATTTATTAGCAATTAACTCCAGTCTTCTTAACCTCTCTCTAGACGCATTTGTAGCATATTTTAGCTCAGACTCCGAAGATTCCGATAACCAATCCAATGACGGTACTGTAACAAATTCGTCCGATTCAGAAGACATCACTTGCAACATGTCATCACGGTGTCTGGCAAGTTTGATGCTTACCTAAAATCCGTGCAGGACGGGTTTACGGATGATCAAGTGGCTCGCGAGGATGGTATTCTATAGCGTCGGCGAGCATGGAACTGTCTTCTTTTCACTTTCTGCTTCTTTACGAGATGCGTTGATCTTATGTTCCTGACTCTTTTTAGCACATATATAGCTCATGTTGGAATGTATTCATGACATAGGATCTGCATTTATCATTGATAAGTCGGACCGCTTGCCTTTAGCCTCTACCAGGCGAAGACACCAAAAGCACTGTCGCTCGACCGCTCCTTTCATTCTATCAACAACTATCCCAACCCACCATTACGTTGAAACTCTTCAGTATCAAAAGCTTGGCCCCATACAAGATTCTCAGTCTTGTCTTGACAGAGATTCAAGATATCCTGGGCATACTGAGCAAATCCAGAGCAGGAGTAAGAAAAATAACCCGGGTTATCATTGCACCAGCTGTTTTGAAAATTTCAATGTTAGTACGATGTATCGTTCGAATGATCATGTTTGACGATGACCTACTAGATAGCCGACTCCCAGCTACAAGAGATACGACCGCATGTCTTGTCTCCGTTCATACCGCAGTCGCCCACAAGTTTAGAAAGATATCCAATTCCAATCGTGATGGGGCCGCTCTGGGCAGCCCACTGAAGGCCGACCTTGCAGATGGTGTTGGCCAGTGTCCGTGGATCGACAACACTGCCTCGAGTTCCGAGAGAGTCGCTGAGAGGATCACCGAGAGGATCATAGCCCAACTGAACGCGAGTCTGGTTGATCTGGGCAAAGACTTCCTACGGAGTCACAATGGTGTTAATAGGATACCAGAGGGATACCAAGATAGATGCTCAATACCTCAGCTGTTCCGATGAAAGTGTAGTTCTCGCCACCAGCGACAATAGGCATGGTCCACGTAATGACACCCAGGGTGGAGCCAGCAGGGAGACTACTATGGACAGACACACCGCTGGAAATAGCGTCCTAGCTTATGAATCAATATTGTTGACAGAACGAAGCCGTAGTTGCGTTACTTACAATAACGGCACCTGTGGCTAGTGCAGCCTGGGCGAGGACGGCGGCAAAGAAGGATCTCATGTTCATTAGCAAGGATATTCAGCACTGGTGATGGCTATCAATGGAAATGTCCTACTAGAGAAGGTGCTTAAGTTAGGGAAAAGGATCTGAGGAATTGGAGAAACGCATGTTCGTGAAGAGGTGGTAGTACACTGTGACACTATGGTGCCTAGTACTCACTACCAAGGCTTTGGGTCGCTCTCATAGTCACATTCCATGCGAAAGATTTTCTTAGGACGGTCTCTGAAAGCCTCTATTCATGCCCTTTCCCTTTCCATTCCCAGCGGTGTGAGCCTCCGCTCTTTCGATTTCTCCTTGGCCCCGTTGTGAGCTGGAATGGCTTGAAAATCACACCTTCAGAACCGGTGGCCATTTGCCCAAGCATAACGGCACTGACTGAATAGAGAAAGCGCGATAAAGCGCTTGTGGGTAGCCATCAACGTGATGCAATCACATACAGTGTGTTTTGTCTGACCAATCATATCCGCTGGTTTCGGGTTCTCAATTGTTTGGGCCAAGGGACTCCTGATGGTGTGACACGATCAGAACTTAAAAAAATTATTCGATGAATTATTGAATGATCAAGGGCTGAAGAGGGTATAATCATTGGTGAGTCACACTCATGAAACTAGCAGCAGAACTCAATCAAGTGACCGCACCATGCAGGAATCACCCTCTCATTTCCAGGGTCTTTGTCTTCGGCAGGGTGCATGGCAGCAATCATTTCTTGGGGATGAGGGGATGAGGGGATGGAAAGAAGACAGAAGCTTCAGAACCAGACTATACATCTGGCAACATCCTGATCAGCTCTACATACGACCGTGGCAGTTCCATAGTTCGTGCCTTTTTGACCCTTCCCTCATGGGGAAGCCATGCTTTGGGCACTTTCACCGTTGCTTCGTCGCAGTCTTTCCCTAATATCATCTAAACGGAAAATATGATCAGTATCCCAGTTGCAGAAGAGCTCAAGACTACCCTCTGTTTAATCTTACCTCTGCGATAGCGATCCCACACGTGGGTGCTCTTGGCATTCCATGACCCGAAAATCCGGCACACATCCACAATCCCTCGGAGCTGGTCTCTGTAGTATAATGATTTCCGAGGAGTGACATAGGCACGCGGCCGACCCAAGGATCGCCGTCACGTGAGAATCCCACTATATAATATCAGATTTATCCAGCTTCCACTACAATGTGTTCAAAATTGAACTTACTGATACCTGTCCACTCCCAAGATGCATGTAACTCCTCGTCCTCGGGCTCGCCTTCAGGTAGAAGCTTGATAGTATGGTTTAAGCTATGGTGTAAAGCCCGGCTCACAAGAGGATTGATGGCGTCGTCCCGAGAAATACCCTCTTCTCCTTCCGGTGTAGCCCATCTCTCGCCGCCGAGGACCAGACTCCTGGCCCCTTTGTGTGCCGCTTCTGCGTCAACCTGCGAGTCCTCTGGGCCACGGTGGATCAAGTATTGATCGTTAAACCCAGCACTCCACACATAGGTATGTGGCAGCTGTGGCGCTCCGTTAGGAGGCTCAAGTGCGGCTACCTGCCCCCGTACCGGAGTTATAAGTTCTGTGGCACCAGCTAGAAGGTATGAGGTATACGCGTTGGTCGCAAGGAGGACATCTCTTGCTCTGATCTGGCCGCGAGAGGTATGCACTACCCACGGAGCCTCCGACCCACCGTCTCTTTCAAGGCGCACGACGGGCGTGTTGGTTTGCAAATTGAACTTGCCAGATGCAGCTTCGTTTTTTCCCAGCAGTGACTCCAATATCCACGCCACAAGTTTATAAGGCCAGCACTTCGCGGCTTTTGGTTGGAAGACGGCACCTAGGGCCTCGGGTATGCGTCGAGCCGCAAGCTCCTTTCTGTCCGTTATGAGGATTGACTTATCCTTGAGGTCGGGGTGACGCTGTAGCTTCTCTATCTGCTTCTTCGCGAGGTCAAGCAATTCTTGTGTATATATGGCGTGTATCCCACCCACGACCTCGAAGTCGCAGGGGATGTCGTGCTCTTTCACGAGACTGGCAACATGATCAAATGTGGCAAGTTCGAATCGGGCCGCCTCGGGAACATTATCCCAAACTGCTGGCTGGCAGTGCCCTCCATTCTAAAGATTTTGTTTAGCTCCTTATCTCGTCATTTACCGGTGGGTGTATAGAAGTTATGTGAGCAGGTATTGGGTGGTGAAGACTGACTCTGCCGGTAGCGCCCCAACACGCTTCACGGGCTTCAAGCATCACAACATCTTTACCACCCGAAACTAACTCGTTAGCAGCAAAAGCGCCAGTAATACCGCTGCCAATAACAATAATTTCAGTCCTGTTGGGAAGCTCCGTAGTTGTCCGATGGCCAAAGAGCTTCTTGGAGGGATTTCGATGCCAGTAGGAATACGTAAAGCTTGGAGTAGGCAGCTCGGCTTGTTTCCTCGGCTTCTGGGGCTCTAGTTCGTACACGGTCATCTTGTGACGATTTCAAAAATGACCCTTTTACTGTCAACAAAAATACCTAGTTTCCTATCAGGATTGCGATACCGTACCGAAACCAAGAAAATAGCTTGCCCGGAGAGGATCCCGCACCGGGTCAGGTTTCCCCGCACTGTCGCCGAAGGGTTCCGAGATCCCTATGACCGCATCTCCTTACAGGGCTTAGGCGCCCTAGATTAGCTTCTCATCCCTTCATATTAATCCCTCAGTCAATAGCAGTCGTTCTTCAACATAGGAATTGCTTCGTCTGCTCATCCAGCATCTCTTTTGACATGTCAAAGGGACGAACGAATCATCCTAATTCGGGTCCGATCTTCTCATTTTCGGACTTCCAGCATCTATCTGATACCAGGCAAATGAGGGTATGCATTCTCATGTTTATTCAATGTTGTGAAAAATATTATTGCGCTTTTCAACAAAAGTTCGATGTTGCGAACATTTAGCTGAAGACTGACACAAAATAGCATTTTAGAAAATCTTCGCAGACAAGGATCAAGCATTTCCATTGCCGAGTCAATTTTTAGGGAAGAAAATCCGGGCAGGTTTTCAATTTGTCAAACTCACCTTCAGCGTCGCGAGAGTCTGCTTGGTGATTGACTGCTCAAGGAATGAATTGCGGTAAGCTTCCAAGCTTGAAGATCAGTGAGCAGGTATATGTACATACGGTCTATCTTTAGCAAATCCGCCCGCACCGGCGATGCACGGCTTAGCCACACGCGGCCGCACGGGGCTCGAGATCCCGTCAAGCATCATTCGTCACTGGTTTCCCATTTTACGTCATGGATTAATTATTACACGACAATAAACGAATACAAAGGTAAGATGGGTGTAAGATGTAGCCTCGCAAGTATCTGGGTTTTGCCACGGTTCTGACAGGCATAGTTGGAGATTTTAAGATTTTCTAGGGGTGTTAAAAATTTTTACCAAGGGTAGTTTTGGTGGTGGTACGTATGCACTGCGGCTGTAAATTGTGCGAAAGGACTACTTCAATAAGAGCTGTGCTGTGTAGACCTTCTTAATTATTCTCAATACAACACAATTTCATCATCTCAAATAAAAATTACATCAAAGTATGGGTCATCTTGCCGATCTTCGCACCTGCTTGGACCATTGCGAGTGCGAGCGGACGGCCCCTCCATCGAACGGCCAGTCTGACAATAAGCAAATTGGAGAACTGACAGAACTACCACTTGTAGCCCGACGTTTCGAAGCATATTTAAATATAGTACCGTGCCAGATCTAAAATGAGTACAATGTGTTTTCACTACAACATTATCATACAAGACGAGCTCTTTCTCAATGGCGCGTCTACCTCTAACATTACTTCTGGCTCTCACAGCCTCTTCAATCGAAGCACTCGAGCATACTGTAAAAATTCAAGCAACGGTGCCCTCTGATGCGTCGAATGCCGTCGACAGATCGTTCACGGGGTTTGCATTTGAACAATCCTCTTTCTATAATTACTCTTTCGACGAGCAAGGAAACCCTAACGAGTTCTCTCAAAATCTCGTCGATGCAGTACTAAGCCGTACGGGAGGCGCACCTCTTCTAAGAGTCGGTGGTACCTCTGGGGACCACGGGAGATACGATGCATCCCAGGAAAACGCAACTAATTATCCCGCGACCGAGTACGGCCCACAGACAAAGATCTCAGGCAACAGACTGGTCATCGGACCATCTTACTTCGAGGCATTCAAGAATTGGCCGAATGCTAGGTTCGAACTGATGATTCCGTTCTATAACACGACCTTCAGTCACAGTATCGAGTGGGCCAAAGCCGGTATCAACCATATTGGCATTGACAACTTATATGCTGTGGAGCTTGGGAACGAGCCTACGTTCTATCCTTGGTTTTCCGTCAAGGAATACGTCAAACGATTCAAAAACCTAGAGGCTCGCCTTATCGCTGCGATTCCCTCATTGGCTGGCAAGCGCATCTTCCAGGCTTTCGACACCGCATCTTATGCAGAATCCGATCTCGCTACTAAACCAGCGTTCCAAGGCGGTCTAAACGCCAACGCCTCGAGTATCAAGCAAGCTGCATATCATTATTACCAGGTCCAGGGCGGCATCGCCGACTTTACCGCGCTCCAGAACTACGTCCGTCATACGGGGACCAAAGCCAACATAACCAAGTTCCTCCCCGACATCAGATACCTCAAAGAGAATCATACGGAAATCGGATTTGCTTTCACCGAGACTGGGTACTCCGTTGGTGCCGCTAGTAGCGACAACGAGATCACAACAAGCAATTTCGCTACGGCCCTCTGGTCATTGGACTTCCAACTATGTGCGATGAGCATGGGTGTGAGCCGCGTCAACTGGCAGCAGATCCTACGATCAGATCTTCACATGTGGGTGCCAGTGAACAGCTCGTTTGCGCGACCACAAGTCACACCGCATTTCTATTCGCAGCCCTTCGTAGCGGATTTCATTGGCAAGAGCGGCAAGACTAGGGTCGTAGAGCTCGACATCGGACAGCCCCAGAACGGCCTCTATGTTGGATATGCCGCATATGATGAAGGAACACTCGCCCGGATCGCCTTGCTCAATCTCGATGTATGGGATTCACAGCGCAGTACTGATACACGTCCACAGGCAACATTTTCCCTGACTGGGCTGGAGAGCAATGCCAGCAGTCTCACGGTTCACCATCTGACGTCAGACAGCGGCGCTCTTGCTGAGAGCAATGTGACCTATGCAGGATTGGAGTGGACATGGGCGTCTCGTGGCAAGCAAAATAAGGTAAAGGATGATAGCAAGATCATTGAGATCAACGGCACTGCAGTCGACGTCGTCGTGGACGCAACACAGGCCGTGCTTCTAGAGCTTCAATAGTGACAGATAGATATCAGTGAGAAAAGTGGCATTTAATCTGAGCTTGAGATCGATCTCTGTACTGTAAATATTGACATAGAATTTATCATGACGGCAATCTTGCAAAAGTTGTTGGGAGTCTTGAAGTTTCACCAAGTGAAACTGATGTTGTCGAAGTCGCTCCCAATCAAGCTTCGTCACTTGTTTAGCAGAGATCCACGCATGCCGGCCTTAATAAAAGTAATGAATCGCAAATGCGGTTATACCATGTCGTAATACATTGAATCAGTAGCTCGCATACTTAAGATAATCGTCAACACCAGGGGCACCATCGCTTCACTTCACTTGTTTATAAGTTGTGTCTACCTCGGCGGGTTGGCCTAGAGGCCTACCTAATGACGTGTAGCGCTAGTAGTTAGCTAGCAACGTCCAATTACCTGTCCCTAAAGGCAGACACTCAGAAGCTAGATGATCTATTGTTAGCGCCCCTCCCTCCCAAATATTACTATCTGAATCAGTCACTCGAACCACCATGCCAAGTTTTCTGTCTAAACTCGGGCTCAAATCCCGCAAGCCCAAACCGGATTCATTGGCTCAACAATTCGCAAATGGAATCATCAATTCCAAGAACGAAACAAAATTACAGAGAGAAACGAAGCCAGACCCCTTTTCTAATAGCTCTACCCCATCTCGGCTCGCCGCGTGTGACATTTTGAAAAAAGCTGGCATCCCTTTTGCCATTTGGGACAAAGATGCTGTCCGCGATGAACGAGGAGCGCTGTCTCCACTGTTTGCACTCTTTCTCGTCGTGCCAGATCCTCAAGTAGCCGGTCAGCAGCTTCGTCAAGCCGGATATGTCTCGGGGGGTGGGAACGCTGACCTGAAGAGAACACATGGCTGGGCGCACAACATGGACGATTTCTACATTCCACCTCGTCCGAAAGTGAAACTCGAAGACAACCGGAAAATGGATTGGGAGACAATGAGCCTCCTCGAGTATCCCGCTGTAGCTCTGTTATCCTCCGAGCAAGAATTTTATCCCCTTCTTGATCAGCCCCTGGAGATTAATGCTTGGTATGCGCCTCTATCCGATTTCCTAGCCGCCTCGATGACCAAATATCTCAATGCGAACGAGGTATTAGAATCCCGACGGATGTTGGCCATTCAGAGGATTCGGGACGTCTATGGGCATCAGGAGGCCCAAAAGCCAGAATTTGAATGTTTACTGCCAAAGAAATATCGGGCACTCCATCGTGAGCTGGCCGGGGAGTACCGATCTGTGATGGGCAGGAAGCGACCGTTGTTTGAGCTCAAATTTCAGCAGCAATTTGTCGAGCAAGTTCGCAAGGCCGAAGCTGACGAAGCAAATGAAGAGCCTGCCACTGACCGAGCAGCTGCCTAAAAGCATAGCAAGAGTGAGGATCAGCCTATATCTAGACTGGATGAATATCTAGCGCTAAGATCATATCCAAGAGTTCGCAAGCACAGCTTAGGCGCTTACTCACACTGGTAACGTGGTATCACTGGACCACCAAAGTCTGAGATACACGAAGTTAGCAAAACAGTGATGGTGTTTTGAGAAGACACGTAGTTACTTGAGTATTGGGGGTATCTTCTTGTGTATACACGTGCCGTATTTGACATCTAGGGTTATTGAACTCTCGCCAAATAGGGGTCTGCCGACTTTATTCTAGCAAGATATTCTTGTTAATTATAATGAAGTCAACAACTCCGTTTCTATACACCTCTCGACCACATTATCGCCAAAAAAAAAAGGGGGCGGGAGAGGAGGGGCGGGGGAAAGAGTAAGTACACCAGTCCAGCTATTGAATATGTCTCTAAAAATCGTGAACTCAAAATCCCAGTCAGCATTTTACCATTCGTCGTCCGGGTCCTGGGGCATTTCCCAATTCTGCCATCTCCATTGATGCAATCGCCGCATTTGATGTCCATTGAGCATGAGGCCTGTTTTGAGGTCTCTGAAATTGACATTTCTCCAGCGACAACTACGTCTATTCATGTGTCCACGTATGTGGCTATGCCTGTGCTTGCAACCCTCGGAAAGGTCTACCCACAAGTCGAAACATTGAGGAACAGCTATGTGCAGCTCTCTCAAATTCGAGAATTCCTGCCACATTTCGTACCACGACGCAGCGTATAATTCGTAGTCACTGCTCCCAACTCACACGCGGACGGGTTGGCAGGTTGAATCTAAGCCGTTCGATGCCAGTATAGAGGGGGGTTGGCTGATCCTTCAGCATATTCAATTCTTCCTCTTTGACGCAGATCGTATCTTGTTGGACGTTGACTCAGATGTATCTGTTTGGTTTTTCGAAGAACGCCTTTTGTTATGGCGCGTGGTACCGTGACTCCCGACATGCGTGCAAAACGGCTGGCGGTGGTGTTGGCGAGCATAACTAGACGCAAGCTAGTAGACGAGCACAGATATGAAGGAGGCGTGGGAATGCTGTCCACGACCAGATCTCAATTCGTAGTTCCGGTGGGAGATCGGGAAACAGGTGAAAAGTGGCCTTGGTGGGTGAATGGCTTTGGTGAAACTAATTGCGCTCTCGGAATGATCATGTGTAAGGTCAAGCCAGATGAAGTAGTAGATGGACGCGGACAACGGATAAGAATATAGTTGACTAAGACTCGGGGCGAACTCTAGCTCGACTATCATTGAAGATAGCCTGTTTTAGATATCATTCTCAATACCTTGCTGGCCTGTGGCGTAGATGTTACGATATGTCAGGGACTCGCGTGAGCCGCAGCGGTCAACAATGTACATTACGCCCAGCCAGTCTTGGACTTCGATCTTGACGAATGAGATACACTTCGCTAAACACCGGCAGTTCCAGTTATTTACCATGCATTACTGTATTTGACGTAAAACAGATCTCATTACCAAACAATCCTATCGGCTGCGTCAGATCTCAACATACAATCATCCCCGACCATCTCTACTTCGTCTCATTGTCTATTAGCGAACCTTCAGAGTTATTGTATTGCCTAAATTGAATGCTTAGGTATATAAGAGAATTAGAGTGTTGATTCTCTTCTGGCTGTGAGAGCAGAGATTATTGGTTCTAATGAAGGCTCGTTTGGCCAGATGGATGAATCAGTAGATTCCATCACTTAAATGTCAAAAAGTGTATAAGAATGAGTATTTCAATGTATAGCCGTGTTTTTTTTCGATGCCCTACCAAACGATAATTATGACCTCCTTATTATCTCAGACTTAAGTCATTGAGAATGAATCTATGGGGTTTTGTTGATTCAAAATAGCTGTGAACTTAAGGGGGTCATCTTTTGTTGACTCATTAGAAGTGTCCATCATACCAGGCCATCCAGCACAAATTATATGATCCTAGCTAGTGCTTTCCGTGTTCTGCTCAACATGTTAAGAGTCAACAGGATAAAGGGGTTGCATCCACATGTGACAGTGATCTACGATATAAAATGCTTTCATTCATGTAGAAGCATGCTGCATTCCTTACATTTAGTGAGCAAAAAGCTCTCAGCCGGCAAACCAACATTATTAGATAGCCCTATGGTATTCACGATGTGGAAACTCAACCAACTCAGTCAAAATGAATCATCTTCTTCAATTGCATCTGCTTACTTAGTGACATCTCGCTGTATAAGTGTTTGACTTTGACCATTGTACATTGCGACCTAGGCGATCAGGAACTGTAACTTCGTCACTAATAAAGCAAATTGGGATATTTTCACTTTTCTTTATTAATCACCTCATCAGCCCCCTCCCAATGAGCAGACAGTCTCATAGAAAGTGAAAGATAATAGGTAACCGATACTCCATTACGAATCGTTGCGACGCCGGCACCAACATATTGGGTTCAACATAACATCATCACCCAATACTACCGACTCATCAGCCAATCCCAGCCGCCATACTTCAATATCTTTGGCCGAATCAACTCTACTTGTTCGACTTGCACCACAGCCCTTACACCATGTGCAGAATGATTATCACGTACGACTGTGGCTGCAAGCCATGTACCAGCACCAAAGCATGCGGCAAATCAAAGTGCAAGAATATCGAACAGATTCATGATCCACTTTGCAACGATTGTCTCAAGGACAATCCCGCTGATGCAGAGGCTGCATTATCTAACCAGGCATAACCAAAAATCACGTTCGCTAAGCCTCACGCGAGGGGAAATGGTGTCTAGGGAGGTGCAATGTTTAGGTAATGCTCTGTACTTCAGGTACATGTATGCCTGTCACATAAAGGGGGGTGGGGGGATCATGACAATATGACTAAAACTCGACGAAGGGATTCAGATCAACAGTGGACTTCAGATCGTGCCTTTAAATTTAGCTACTAACCTAGTAAGATGATAGATTAAATGTCGAACAAACAGATGTTCATCCCTGACATCCAGTTACCTATTATTGTATCTCGGGATCTATAGATTTACCTGTCAGGTATTGCTGCAAGTGACAGATGTGGGACCCAAGAACCTCTGCAAAAAGACACGCTAACGGGTCGGATCGTGGATCACCGCGTACCGATGCAAGGTGTAACAACATCCAAAGAGGCGATGACGGGAGCATGACTTATCGTTGCTGTAATCTGTCTATCTGTAACATAAGGTGACATACCAAGATTTGTGCAAAAGTTCTTTCATCTCAGTTTTTACGATGCGCTCAATCACTGATATCTTGGAGTGATCCGAGTTCCACTGCTGTCACTGTATAGTGATGCCCTGAGTGACGCAAACAATCTATTAATAGTGGACCGATGTAGGCCAATGCAATGGCTACTGAGATTCTGATGAGAGCCAAAAACCAGCGCCGGCGCACTTGATTACCTAGTTCTTTGGTCATTCAGCATCAATTGATTGACTAAGTGTTCAACCTAGGTAGCTCATTTCATCACTAACAATCCACTAACTGAAAGATTTCGTACTCAACGTGAGTTACAGTCCAAAAAGCCAGGTGAACTGAATGCGGTCAGAATGATCGACAAGGACCCATGCTTGGCCCCTAGCGAATCAAGGGGTGCCGTCACAATCACTCGGCATTGAGCCGCCCATTGGCCAATTCCCACTGTGATGGGTGAGATAAGTCAGTTTAGGGCGAGGTCACGTACACATGGGAGAGAGGCTTAAAGCCATTTGCCGTGGCTGTTGGTCAGTCCCACACATTGGCACTAGGCATTCGCATGAATCCTCGTCCGTTCCTGGAAAGTTTGAACAAGTGGACTCGGGGCTAGGATCAGGATGGTTAAAGCAGTGCCATCGTCAGACCAGTCATGTTGGTTTCACCGCATGTGATGGCGTTGAAATCTGGGGAGAGAGGGGTTTGGGCACAACATTAAATGTAGACAGGGATTGTCCGACTGTTGTTAGTTGGGATGAAATGATAGACCGCTTTCTCTGCCATTCACTCCCTACTGTGTAAATCACCGGATGAGGGCGGAGGGCAGGACCCCCGTGATGCGTTGTGCTGCTTCTCCGCCAGTGAGCTTTTGGAAGAATGTGAATCACAATGGTAGGAAGCCACGCACCAAGATTTCTGAGAATCTATAAGTACACCCCAGAGTATCTCTTCCCCTTCCTCACCAACCTTACCATCACCAAGCCCACTCTCACTCAACATCTAGCTTCCGGTCTTTACAGCTACCTCATTCAGACTCAACGATCTGATCATCACCCACTTCCTCACCAACAGACCTTCTATCAATCAACCAAACACCCATCAGCAAGATGTTCACCTCAACACTCATCACCCTGCTCCTCACGGTGCTCTCCATCGTCACCGGCATCCACGCAGTCGACGAGTGCGGCGGCCAGTCTGGCGCAGCAACCTACTGCACCAATCTCACCTTCGAAGACACGACAGACACCTCCGGCATCACATCTACCAACACAACCCAGTGTCAGGCCACCTGTATGGGCGTTAATGAGGACGCCGGCGACTGGGAGGTCATGTACGGAACCGACTGCAGCCGCGACCTCATGCTCGGCTGGCCCTGCGGCTTATGGTTCGGCCCAGCACCAGGTGCTTCGTGCACTAAGACCTTCGACATGACCAATCAGGATGTCTTGAACATCCTCGGCGGCGCCTCAGACCGCTTCGGTGACCTTCATGGTGGAGCATTCTCGGCCCAGGGCACGGCGACTTGCCAGGGTGTTACCACGGATTGGTACATCATGCATTTTGACAGCTGAAATCCCAGGGTTGTCAGTGAAACCTACTAGGGGAGATGGAGAGTGGGGGGAGTATTTCTTAGATTCGCTCTTAACGACTGAGCGAGCATGCTTGCAAAAGCAGCTTGTAATATGGCCAACGAACTAGCTCATGATGAGCAGATGGGTGTGCTTAGTTCACCCCTATCAGGGAGATTTCGTTCAAGATTAGACAGCAGATACTAGGTAGTCAATGGCAAGACACGTATCTGCAAACTCTTTGGCCGTTTCACTTTATTGATTACTCCCTTATATAGGAATGTATAAGAAATGAGGGGAAATGACTCGGAAATAACTGGTGGAAAACGGGCGTGGACCCTAGAAAGATGACTACAGTGCCTCTTCCAATATCCAGCCCGGAATAACGTCATGGGAAACAAGTCCAATAGTCAAGGTAAGATCCGTTCTAAACTACACCTCCTCTTCCCTTTCTCGTTACATCCTTCTCCTCTGCTCCTCTCTCACAGACTACTCCACCAAAATCCGCCTCATCCTCAAGCCAAAACAGTCTCAAAATCAATCCGGGTAGCTAAGATATGATGCGCAATGACGCCCGTCACATATAACCAGCCCTCACGCTTGCCCTCATTCGTAGCTGGGTCGATAGCAACGAGGATAGCAGTAGTCGGGCCACGAGCAGTCGCGCCATCATCAGAAAAGATAAGCTTACGCACATCCTCCGACTTCAACCCCGCATCGACCTGCCCCGCCGCCTTGGGGAGATACCAGACGCGACCGGGAATATTCACCTGGCCTGTAGGGTCAGCGTAATCACCGTGGAACGTAATACCCCGCGATAAGCCAGGAAGCAGGTAGCCACTATAGTCCTTGCCATCGAGGCCGGCGTACGGATCAGCGAAGTACGCAGCATTGTCGACGACGCACTCGACGCTCATCCTGTGCGTGACGTTTAGCTTGGCGCCTTCGGAGGCGGGAAGCTCGGCGAAGTAGATATTTCCACCGACCGCGTCGCCGATGACGACCTGCTTCTCGGGACCCCAAGTGAGCCCGTTATTCGTCTCGATTGAGTCCAAGGCGATGGACGCCTCGACCCCTTTGGTACTGTCGGCCCCAGCGCCGATGAATTTCACGTGGACGGTGTCTGTCCATGACGTGAATGGGCGAACCAAAAACTCCTCCACGAGACGCCACACACCATCGCGATACCGGTGATCGTTGGTGATGAGGAACTCGTTTGTGGAGAGGGCGATCAAGTCGTTGGGAGTACGGATTAGCGGATGCTTGATGCTTCGTACGTGTGTTGCCGTCTTGCTGCCGATCTTATGCGTGAACAGTTCGACCTGCGACGCCGCCTTTTCTTCAGTGGTCGAGCCCGGCGTCCACTTCGGATTAGGTAAATGATTGATGGCAAAGATGAACACCGTTTTCGGGTCTCGAGGGTCCGTGTACAATCCTATGCCGTGTGTCGAGAAAGGCCCTTTAAATTTCTTGAGCGATAGTTTTTGAGATTTAAAAGTCTGCTCGGTTCCGTGGTGAGCTTAAGAAATTCATGTTGCATTTGTAAAGTGGAGATAATCGCCATTTTTACCTACCTGAGGATCAATGACTACGATAGTGCCGTGGCTGACGGTTTCGGGATGTTCTAGAGACCCGGCACTTTTTATCATTGTCGCGTCAGTTCAAATCGGATTCTGGGTGGTTACGCCGTTATTGTTACTTACCCCGGCATCCACCCGGCCGCGGTCTGGATATTGCCGTTGCAGGCTGTGTACAACATACCCGACGGCGCATGGTACTCAAGGTCCTCGCAGGCGATTGTATCGGGAATGATGCGATTCTCGACGCCATGGATGATTCCGGTCTTCTGATCCAAAACTCCCAAAACGCTCACTGCGGACTCAATACACGGTCAGATCCACACGCTCTCGAATGTTTCGCGTCTAGTCGGGGATAGCGGGCAGATTAGGTAGAGCCGGCTACTCACAGTTATGCTTGACCGGTGCGTAAATCCACGCGCCGAGGACGCCGAGAAACGTCACTACGAGATAGAAGAAAGCAGCCATGGCCAGCTTCGGATTGTTGATCCTCTTCTACGCGTCTTCCGAGGAGAGGAGATAGGTCTTCTTCGCGTCCAATTGGTTTATTTAATTAATAGTTTCCAAAATCCTCGCGACAGATAGGATGACGACAATCCTATTCAACCCCACACTAGCCTGGAGGATAACTCCGCTTTCTCCTCCCATCCTCCCCGTCCGGTACTCGATGGCGTTTTATGGTTGGAAGCGGGAGCGTGGAGGATTGGGGAAGATAGGGGTCGAGTGGGGACAGGTAAATTTCCATGCAGGTTGTGGGGAAGAACTGAGCACGGGTACCTCGGTAGCATCGACGTATTCCTTTGAGGAGAGGTTGTTGGATTGCATGGCCAAACCTTTGGTCCTATCCGCCACGTTAGAGCCGGTTATTCACTTCGAGCATTTTTTCTCGAAGTTGTCCTTCGACTATTGTCTCACTTCCAGGGCTTACATAAAGGATAATAAGCAATAGGACGATAGAAAGCCAACCAGCTGGACAGCGGGTGGTGAAAGAGCGTGGATACAGTTCAAAGTGCCACTCATGCTTCGTCTTTATCAGATCTAGATGCGCCAATATTCAGGATACTTTAATCACACGGGGAGTCTTCTTGGACCGAGTAATATGTTGAAATGGCTTCGAGATATGAATGAAGGCTGGATGGCATTGCAGGTGTCATCGACACCCGAGGATCCCTGGGCTCGCGCGGGAATTAAAACACTCTATCGCTGCCGTCTCTACCCCTCGTTCACCGCTTACCTAGATGTGCTTGCCGAACTCTCGCGTCGAAATACCAATTGTCCGGATGCGAGCGTTGATGAGGCGATCTGGGAGGAGGCTTGCTGCTCAGCGTGGATGTCGGATTACCAGAATAAGTTTGGTTATAAGATATGATGAGAACGACTAAGCTGTGTGAAGCAAATTGTATGCGAAATCGATATGAACTTTGCTACATATTACTGAAGCGATGGGAACTTATGTGGTAGATGCGCCTACACTTAACATCTCAGGACAGAACAATAGCATGATTGAAGGAGCTTGAAACCAGTCTTTGCATAGCTTACCAACGCGAAATCAAAGATCATATACAAACTTACACATTGTGAATGGGTCATATACCTATCCCTTCTTACCCGCCAATAAACTGACGAGGAGACGCCTTGTAACATGGCCCAACAATTCAGCCTCATAGTTATGGTATTTTGGCGACTCGCATCCATACGGCGTTAGAAGTAGAACCGTGGTCTGGGGGACCAGTCCTTCAATAAGCGAAGCCAGTCGCACGAGCCGAGTAAGACAAACCGTGTCAGACGGGTTTGGCCTAGGACTAACTTGTAGTATCACTCTTTTGGCTAGGAACCGTTGTCTAGATTTTGTATGTTCTGTGTCTTTTACGTAACTGGAGTAGTGCGTAGGCTCGAGAGCACGCACCTAGTGCCACCCTCCTGGTTAAGCATCATTGAGTCGCAAATATGAGCTTCCTTGCGCCGAGGATAGCGCGCTTCTGTTAGCAGTGGCATGGCTATTCAATAGCAAGCTCAACAGCACTAGTAACCTCTTAGCAAGCTTACGTCGAATGAGATATTCTTCTGCACTGGCGAAGCGGCGGCCACAGATAGTAGTATGACGGATGTGTTGCATTGGGAATGGATTATGATCCGGAGGCTGACTGATGTAAAACCTCTTGAATGAACATTTCATAGATGCATCGTAGTATGATGCGACATACTTGATTCTTTGTAAACCAACCTGCCCTGTCCCACGATATCACGTCCCAACCATACCATGGGGTTCTAAGATCAAAGACTCGGACATCGGAGGACCTGTTTCTACAGCAAAGCAAGACTTGGATGGAAGATACCAGCAAGAGAATGGAGGTTCGAGTTGACAGAGTGCAAATTATAGGAATCGAAGGACATCAGAGGGTTGTATGATACGTTTCTGATGAAATGAGGGTGCACTCGGCGCCGGGGCGCCGTTCTGGTGCAATAGTTACACGACGCTCCTTGGCTACAGCCATTCTGCCGAGCACATCACCGCCATATGGAATGCGGCGATAACTCATCTTGAGCCTCTGGGTATACCGGATTTCCGAGAGTGGCTGACATCTGTGCTAGGGGAGGGAGTTCAACACTTACCGGGGCTTTTCGAACGTAACACGACGCAACAAATTGGCAACGTGGTTTTCAAGACCGCCACTTGGACCATGTGATACCGAAAATATTGTTTAGACGACGGAATGATTCTAGAACACCAACTAAGCAGTTTGTTAGTTGCACAATGGACGTTGCGTATGTGATTGATCGGTGGCGATCGATAGTCCCTGAGAAGTAGGGTTTGCCGATCCGGCTCGCAGCCGTAGAAGGAAAAGAAGGTATTGACGAATCATGGTGCATCCCTGCTTAAACAACACATGTGTGCTTCAAGACAATCCCGTTGACACCCCACGATGATACGGGGTATGTCATGATTGTCATTGGATCGCGAAAGTGGCATGCATGGCTGCGAGCGGTCGGTAATCCAATAGGAGAGCACTCGGGGATGCGGAGAAGCTAATTCCACGTACGCGCGAGTCTCATTGCCATGCGAGATGTCGTCCACGGCTGCGTGGAAATGATAAGATGGATCGTTACTCTACATCGGTGGAGCTTCGTGCCTTCCTATCTCAATACACCTCAATACCGAGAGTAGTAAGAAGACGATGGGGAGCTAAGGAGCGCATGGGACTACACAGGATTGCTTGTTATGTAGCTTCCGACCTGGGGATGGCATTTACGGTCATCCCTACCTTTTAGTCCGAGAATTCGGTTGGAGCCGTAGGTCCAGTTAATTACCACTTCTGTACCTAGGTATCTAACCCATCACCAGCCAATCAGAACAAGTGACTTATACGCACCCTTTCATGTTCGACTGATGATCATTGCCTCAATGAAATCATAAAGATTCGATTATAGATCTTGTCACTTTCTAGGGGGCGATCATAGTAATGATAGATACATCGGCGAATTCAGCCTGACGCGCAATCGAATTTGTTGATGGTTTCAGGTGTGCTGCTGAAAAGGGATAACATCCGATGAATGTCAGCTGTTGGCGCTGATAGGATAAGGGGGCCAAAACGGTAAAATGAATCGCTTTCAACTCCCCCGATACTGGGCGAAGCCGGTAAGATGATGCCGGTTGAGTGATGCGCTGAAGATAATAAGCAGGCGGAAGGTGACCAGAGTGTCCGTGATACGACACGATGAGTGGTCCATCTCAGTTAGTTTTGTCACTTCCTCCAACTCCGGTTTGGTCAAACACAGCTAGGGAGGTGTGGTGTTGGAATCTCCTACTAATAATAATAATAAGTAACCGCCGTGTCTTATTACCTAATAAATGCTGTACCACTTGCTTCATTCATCCGACAAACAAATCTGCCTAGCTGAAAACGAGCTGAGCTTAGCCAAAGTCCGTGTGTCAATGCCATGATGAGTTCCTTGGAGGAAGAGGTAACCAAATTGCACCGCAAGACATGGGACGGGACATGTTTGTTTCAACATTGTCCAGGTACATCTCGGATGACGGACAGCTATTCCACTCCTCTACAGCAATTTAGGCAAGGACTCACAAGCCAAAGGTCACAAGGCATAAACACATTTGGAACCGATCAGTGGTATGGGTTTTTGCTATAGTTCCTGCTGCGGAGTTATCTGCAGAGTGCAGCAGTGATGGTCTACCAGCGACATATGCCGCGCGCCTTCGATGTGAACAGATGGAATAACTTGCATATACCTAGGTATATATGGGCCATAGAAATGCAAGCACGGCACCTACACTTCCAGGCACACGATTTTGAAGGCAGGTACACACGTGTCTCCCCCTGAAATGCGCCCTTAATCACGGAACATTGCCCTTTTAGGAAGGTATCTACTATTTCCAGGGTAGGACCATCTTGAAAAATGTTCGCTTTCTACCTAGTCTTTTATTAGCTTTGCCCAGACTGAGGCTTGCCTTTATCATTCCTAACCCATTTCCCCCCCACAGTCCTTCCGATAATGGAGCAGCGTGATGATACCTCGCCGAACGACGTTACTCGTGCCCAAGGATGGCTGCTGTCGCCGTCGCGAGACCTCGGTGATAATTGGATAATGGGCACGCGGCCGGACAAAAGCGGGGCCTGCTCGGCACGCATTTGAAGCAAGCGCAAACACTACTACAGCATCGAATGCGGTAGTGTTGCTTTCTCCCGTGACCCCGTGGGCGGTCAGTCAGCACTCGGGGAATGCGCATCGCATGAAACAAATGCTACCCTGCCGCGGATATGGAGAGATAGTCTCTAGGTGGGTTGAAACAAGCCAGACTTACACTAGAGAGTCCCCGCTGCATTGTTCATCCCTTGTTCCTGAGAGCCTACTGGTTGTCTCCCAAATTCCCAATCCGCTTAGCACCTCCCTAGAATGATCGGCGTAACTTCGCTTTGAGCCCCAATATGTAAAGTCTCCAAGTAGCCTTCCCCATTCTTCATTGTGCTCAGGAGGCATTGATTGTTGGGGGGACGTTTGGCTGGGTGAGGTACCATTATCTGGAATGCGAGACATACATAGCTACAAATATCAATCATGTTGCTCCCGGATTTCTTTCATTTCTCTTTCTAATTCCAAGCACAGCTTCGATCTGGCAACTCGGCAAATGACCAGCACAGTCCTTGACGGGCACTAACATTCTTCTGTACATATTTTTGTTATACCACACATTCCTTCATCACCATGATTTTCACCCAGGTCACCGCCCTCAGCCTTTTCGCTGGTCTGGCTCTTGCAGCTCCAGAGCCTAAAGTGGTCAAGCGAGCTAACTCCTACCAAAACGTTGTCTATTGGGGCCAGTGAGTACAATTCTTATCCGATATGTAAGACACCACCTAATAGTAGTAAAGGAACGGTGGCGGTACTGTTGAGAACAACGATTTGAGCACCTACTGCACCAACACTGCCGGTATCGATATCATTGTGCTTGCTTTCCTCTATTCCTATGGAAACGGCAATGATAGTCCCACTGGCAGTGTCGGTCAGTCGTGCTACATTGAAGCCGGCGTGGGTCAGAACTGTGCTTCTGTTGCCAGTGCCATCACCATCTGCCAGGCTGCCGGGATCAAGGTCATCCTGTCTCTCGGTGGTGCCTCTGGCTCTCCTTCGGTTGGATCCGAGAGCGAGGCTGAGACCATCGCCACGAATCTCTGGAACTCATACGGCAACTCGGGCACAGCCGCCTCGAGCCGTCCTTTCGGTAGTGCCTTCGTTAACGGATTTGACTTCGATATTGAGAGTAACCCTAACAACGCCAACTCCAACTACAACTACATGATCGCCAAGCTGCGTACTCTTTTCGAGAATGACACCAAGAATACATACTACATCACAGGCGCTCCTCAGTGCCCTATCCCGGAACCCAACATGGGCGTCATCGTCAACGGCTCACAGTTTGACTACTTGTAAGTAGACCACAGTCTGCTAGCTTACTCCACATTACTAATAAGGAGCAGGTGGCCTCAATTCTATAACAACAACAACTACACATATCCCTGTGCCCTTCCCATCAACGGCAACGCGCCCTTTAACTTTAATGAGTGGATCAGCTCGACTGCCAATGGACCTTCTAAAAACGCCAAGATCTTCGTCGGAGTGCCCGCCGCTCCCCTCGCTGCCAACGGTGGCCCAGCTGGCGAGACCTACTATGCTACCCCCAGCCAGCTCAACACCATCGTTGAGGGTATCGAGAGCCAGTCTCGCTTTGGTGGTATCATGATGTGGAGCGCCGGTTTCAGCGATTCCAACGTTGCCAACGGCTGCACATATGCCCAGCAAGCTAAGAAGATTCTGGTCAACGGAAGCCCTTGCAGCAACGGTCCTGTTACCGTTACCCGAACCCCCATTGGAACCGCTACTGCCACACCCACTGGGACTTCTACCAAATCAACTAGCACCGCTACTCCTACAGGCACTCCCCAGGGCCCTTACGATCAGTGCGGCGGTACCGGCTACACTGGCTCCACCGCCTGCGTGTCCGGCTACGTCTGCACCGAGATCAGCTCTGCCTACTCGCAATGCGACCCCGCGTAAAGCAACTAGCATTCCCTCGTGCTAAACCGCAAACTATCTACCCGATCGGTCGATTTATGGACAGTTCACGAGTCATAGTACTGAGGAGAGAGGCTCTCTTTTTACGATCTTTTGTCCGTTAGAGACAGACTTAGGTAGTAGAAAACCGCAAATGAATATACGCTCATTGATGACACTGATACGTATATCTTGGGAAAATCCGTGCAATGTGATAGCAACTGAACGTAAAGTCTCTGGAGACATTGATATAAGACTAGGTGGATATTCAGAGCTTCACTTTTTGCCGTGGAAATTGTTCTATATTCATGCTCAATCAGAGGTTGATCCTGTCTGCGAACCTAACAGTGGCGCGGTCTCTGACTGTCTCCCTTTTCTGTCCACTTCGTTCTCAGCCGCCTTCCGCGGCATACGCAAGAATCTGCCACCTTGCACATCTCTCACAGCCCAAGTCTTCTCTTCACGGGCCGACTCGAAGAATTCTTGGTTTTCTTCAAATGATCTACCCCCCGTCTCAGGTGAGTACTTCCATGTCCACCATCCCGCAAAAGCATTCGTGACCGCAAAAACGAGAAATAGCCAGTAGTTCAGATTGTTGAATACTACAGAATATCAAAAAAATCAGTAGGACTTTGTGAACAAAGAGGCAGGAGAAGACGTACTTATCGGTGTTAGGAGAGTGATAGTGAAATTGGCAAGTCCCCATATGATGACCGACGCGCTACTTCCCTGAGCCCGCGCGCCATTAGGGTAGATCTCAGTCGGGATCAACCAAACAGTCGTCAGCCAGCACACACCAAAGATTGCGGTAGCCACGAAAAGCGTGACGGATCCCATGATTTCGGCTGTGATCGACGACACATGTGCGACGAACGAGAGTCCCCCAAAAACAGTCAACAGCGCGAAACAGACCGACAAACCAATCGATCCCCATACCATCAACTTGCGTCGACCCAATCTATCAATTGTCAGCCACGCGGCCGTCATCATAACGAAGTAACTCGCATAGTTTCCCAACGTGATGAATTGCGCATCACGGACGCCGAAACCGAGGAGCTCGAAGATCTGCGGGCCGTAGACAGACACCGCGCCATACCCCGTGAGCGCCTGATTAATCTGACCCATCACCGTCAACATGGTTGGGTGAAACTGGCTACCGTGCGGGAAGACCATGTCCACGTAACCAATATCCTTTCCGTCGTCTTCGCTGCGCTGCGCTTCTTGAAGCTCTTCGAGCGTCTCTCGCGCCTTTAGCTCATCGAAAAGCGCCGACAATGACATCATAGCATCATGTTCGCGTTTCTGCGCTACGTACCACCGCGGCGACTCGGGTAGGTGGCTGATGCTTGATATTAACAAGATGGGAAATATCTGCATCACGACGATGGGTATCCTCCAGGCCCACTGGTTATCTTTTCCAAGCGCTTCCGTCACGCCGATGTTGATCGAGAATGCCAGAAGCAGGCCAAAGATGTTCATCTGGAACTCCTGCGCAAGCGCCCGCCCTCGCGACTTGTCCTTCGTGAGCTCAGAACTATAGATAGGTATAGTAACGTCAATTCCGCCGACTCCAAGACCCAAGACGACGCGCCCGACAATCATAAAAGCCATGGCAGCACCACCCCAGGTACTCGTCGCCCGGTCTAAGACTGGAGACATGCCAGCGATGAACATAATCAGGTTGCCGATCATAGTTGTTACGAGGCAGGCCAATATAGATGGCTTACGACCCTTCTTGTCGGCCCACCACGACGCGATCACTGCCCCGACCGTACATCCTAGGTAATACACGGAGACGATGATACCGACCATCGGCGAGCTCTCGGATATGTTCATAGTCCGTAAATATGATCGATTTGTGTTGACCAAGCTCATCATTCCCTGGTCATAGCCGTATAGAGCGATCGCCGTGCTACCAAATAGGACAATCTCACGCTTTTTAGTGAAGAATTTCGGCTTGATTGATGATAAAGGGCCACCGCCCCGAGAGAGAGACGACGACATCTTTTCTGGAACAACCAGGGGTTGAGAACTGTATCAATACGGTAGGTGAGCTCCGAAAAGTTTGGATGAGAACTTCAAAAATTTGGTATGAAAAATGGATTTCTACATATTATCAGTGTTGTCGATCGATCTTTACCGACGAGATACGATGCGGGGGTGCTGATAGATGATAATAATGAATGACGTTATCGCGGCAAGGTACAGCGATCAAGGTTAATTTTCAGCCAATCATCTTATATGCTTGCCAATGTCGGCGGTGAAGATATGCAGGGTCCTTACCATCTAAGGTTGGCTTGGAAAATATTTGGCGCATGGGTAGCGTACGGTTCTGGACCCAGGAAATAGAATCCAATAAATCAGGATATGTATCATTTCGACTAGCTTTTATGATTGGATTCGGCAAACAGGTTACAGCAATAGCACTAAGGAGTCTTTGCAGACAACAGAGCTTAGATCTTAGCAGGAGCGTAGACGACACTATCGTAAATCAAATAATATACATATATATCATGCCTTCTTAGGCTTAGTTATACGGTCATGGTACCAGCAGTACCGTCCTTTTGGACGAGTGTCCAGTCAAGATCAGACTTGGGGAGGAGGTTCCTCCAATGAGGCTCGTATGCATCCTGAGGAGGGGCCGCGTTCAAGAAGTAGTCATTCGTGAACCGCCATAGCAAAGCATTTGACTCAACCTGTCCGAGCCTTGGTCGCAGCTCGTACTCCCGATTCGGCTGGCCAGCCGCAGGGGCCGGGGCGCTGGCGGGAGCGTACCTGTCATCGGAGGCAATGTTACGGAGACAGATCTTCAATAGTTCATCAAGCTTAGGTCGTTCCAAGTGATTGGAGTGCAGGCATCGCGCCACTGTCTCACGCAGCTCTAGGTCTACGTCAGCGTAGCTGGCCGGTAGAGGACCAGAGGCAGGGGATCCCAGGAGCGCGTGGCCGTAGGTTGTGATATAGCGGCCACTACCTGATAGCGTGCGTCCCTTCGAGGCACCCGGAGCGTTGTCGAAATCGAAGGTTAGAGTTATGCAGGAGAAGAGGGTCTACAGTAGTGAGAGACAGGTATGTTAGTCGCTTCAGCTTCTATACCGTTAGAGATATGGTGTAAGGAAAAGAGATCATCTTACAAGTCCTACGCCCCACACGTTCGTCTGGGGACCATAGATCCCGGCTTCATTCAGACGCCCACGGCTGAGATGCTCCTTGATATCTTCTTTAGCAATGCATTCAATCCACATATCCAACGTTATCTGGTACTCACTGGTGCCTTGTAGGGAGCCTTGCCTCCGGAAGAGTACATATCCTTCCTACTCATTTTGTAAGCCAACTAGTAGGCATTTCGTTGCGGGAGCCTTACTGTACCAGGGTCCAACTGTCCTGCCAATAGACCATCAAACCGTAATCGGCGATCTGAAAAAGAGATAAGGGTGTAAGCGTTTCCTTCTTGAATCTACACTTGTTGCGGTCTCACCTTGCTAATGGGGAACACGTTATGCTCTTGATCCACTCCTGATATGTCGATCTCTCCCAGGAAGACTATTCATAATCAGTATAAGTTCTTACAGATAGTTTCCCATCGTATTCGAACTTGACGCGAACAAAAGCACTTGAGTGCAGCTAATTACTCACCGTTTTGTACATCGAGGCTGCATATCATCAGGCCGGTCAGCACTTCTATCATCCTAGAACTAGCAGAAGACAGTTGAGGGAGAATGCAGAATTGTGTTCGAGAATATTAAGATAGTACGTACTCAAAATGAACAATAGGACGCGGTGGAATGTCACTTCTGAACTCTTCTCTATACAGCGGAGGTTTTGGTATTATACCCATTGCAGAGCCACTAGGCTGTTGTGGTACGTTCGTCGGCTCAGGAAACGCCATTCCTAGACAACTCCGGACCACTGCACATGTTGTCAGCAATGCCCCCTAGACAATGAAATTCGCTCTAATAGCGGTGATAACTCACTGCATAATAATAATCTCCAAAGAATGCGATTGGGAATGAACTCCACCAGCTTGTCCTCATTCCGACTCGTTCTTGGGTTGTAGTATGTCCTAGCTGTGCTTACACGATGGATGAGTTGTGCGAGCGCACCGTGGCGCATAACCTCCATGACCATGACAGGCTGCGGGTGGTTCTCGTTGTTCTGCCACACAGAAATATCCCGTGTCAGTAATTTTTCTCTAGTTTGTCAGAAATCAGGCGAAACGAGACAAAGGAATCATCATATTTTCCCAGGCCCTGCTCGGGAAAATGATATATCATTTAACTTACTAAACGAATGTTAGTATATCTGACAAACAGCAGAAAAATTACTGACAAAGGATATTTCTATACTGACCATAGAGGTCTATCGTTGACGGGTGAAGCGGTATATCCCTGAGCTGCATCAAATGTTCGCTGTTCTTGAAGATCTTCGTCCAATAAATCTCATCCTGCAAGCCCGAAATCAGGGCTGCATCATCTGTGGTACCCTTGACGGCTATGTCTTCGCCCTTTGTGCCGTCCAAATTGAATGTGCTCCACTGCTGTACCATCCCGAAGCCTCCAAAGCCCAGTACCTTCTGGTATTTCACGTAAGAGTGAACCCCAAATCTGTCATTGAGTTCTTTCCATATTTGCTGTGCCCGCTTGAAACTCGGTTCTTGCAGAGCGCTAGCTCGCAGCTTAGGCGGAGGGCTACCGAAATTCATACCATAAAAGGGGTCTCGAAGTTGTTGAAGGGAGAGTAGTTCTACCAAGGATAGAGAGCTCTGCGCTTCTGCGACATGAATAGCGAGTACTTTGGAAGGCACAGCACAATTAAAAGACCTTTCCTTCCCATGTGTAAACAGCTAGACAAAGAGATTTATTGGCATACTTCTAGGCTAAAGGAGACAAATGGTTGTGATTTTCTTTATGTCGGAAACTTCAACGACTTTCAGTCCGGATTCAGCATCATCGTCAATGTTTGTTTCGAGAACAAGAGCGCAGCTTTGGTAATGGTAAGAAAGGCCATTTGTACGAGCGGCTGTTAGAGTCTCCTTGAGTACTCATGACACAAGCATCAGATCAATCATCGGGGAGATGTGTAGGCCTTGTATGAGCTCATTAACAGCTAGCCTATGGCTTCGAATTGAAGAGTTCGGACCGAATGCGATAAGTAATGCTTTGACAACACACTCCTATCTCTGATTGATTATAAATGTGGGATCAAATGATACTGGGGGTTTCATCACGACTCTCGCGAACAGCCAGGGTTGACATATAGGGTTGGCCTTTTTCTATCATCAGTCATAATTGCTTCATACTCGTACCAAGGTTGAGTGCATCTCAGGCCCCCTGACAAAGCCGTCCTGTAGTCATTTGAGGCGTATCGTCAGCTTCATACAAGAAAGTGCTTCTTTACACGACGTCGTGACCCATCTTCTTCATTTCCAATCCAACCCAGATTCCCACACGCGTATTAACGTCCTACAATTGCAGCCTCTAGCTTCATAGATCCATACCAAATGCTGTATCCACGCCGGCTCCTCATGATCCCAGCTCCTCATGATCCCGGATCCTCAACTGAATTGAACCCTATTCAATGACGAAACTCAGATTTCGGAACTGTGTAAGCCACGGGGGACTCTGGCCAGCTTCTCCTGCGCGGTAATAAAGCTTTCGGAGTTAGCGTGTCCTTGACTCGCTTGAACATGCGATCTAGGCGGTCAGGTACTGTTGGGGTAGGCTCCTACTGCTCTCGTTGGGTCTCGCATTGATCCAATATCCGATCCAGAACACTTCGGACGACCTCCCAGAAACCGTTCATCCGATGAAAGACGGAGCTGTGCTCGACTCGACGCTGTGTAGCCATATTAGTCATGTCTTTCTGTACTTGAGGGTCTGCAGCGATTCTAAAGCCGAAGATTCGTGTCAATAGGAACCCTTCATCGTCGCCTTCCTCCATGGCGCGTCTAATTTTCCCGTTGAGGTCACGGATGATTCGCTGGTGGAGTATGTCGAGCCGCTCCTCTCGGGAGAGGTCTTCCTTTCTCCATTTTCGGCCCGCGAGGTCGTGTTTGGCAGCCTCCTCAAGCAGTGGAGAGCAGTGTGACAGGCCGCCTTTGTTGAGACACTCTATGGTTGCAATGACGTCGTGTGGACATTGTTCAGTAGTAGAGATGATCGTTGGACCCAGTTTGGTCGTGTATCGGTAGGAGAGCCAGTGGAGCGGCGACGAAGATTATTGGCCCACGATAATCTCCGTTGACTTTTGTCGGCCTTCTCCTCCACGTAGTCCTTCTCGACCTTTTTGAGAGCCGAGTTAAGTATGTTTTTAGCACATGTCTTATACGCCGTCATTTTGCAAGGACTGCAATCTCCATAGGTGCAGGTATTTCTGCAGTAGCGCGCCCAATCAAATCGATCAGCTCTCATGATCTCATCACGATGTTTGTAGACGATGTTTGGGTGCACGATACGGCACAAGGCCTTAGTAAATTCGTCGACGTTTCGAGCGTCCCACTAAGATGAGATAAGAAGTGTTAGTACCAGATGTTCGGCACACATCAAACATGGTGGAAGTAAAGGGGGAAGTAAAGGAGGAAGCCAAGAGAGAAGGGGGCGGGGGATAGCACAAGGGAAGTGATTGACGCTTGGCAACTTACACAAGACTTTTCATCTATAAGAGTGTTCGACAGTATGAAGCTTGCCCGGCATTTCCTGGACATTTGCTCATGTGCCCACATACTGACGACATTGGTATCGTTGAGTCTCTCCACCTGGGCCCTGACGACGGCTTGCGTGTGGCTCAGTAGTAACTCTGGGTTCTTGACCCAGCAGAAGGTAGATGACTTGATGGTTGAAGAGTCCATTGTTGAACTGCTTGAATCCGTTTGATCATCTGAATTGCTGTGCGACATTTGATCCGGGACTAATTCGTTGTGGGTGTCTGATGATTTCTGAGGACGAGAGCTGGAAGGTATGAGGATTTGTTGACTTAGCCGTCGCTCTGATGTGGAGAGAAATGACATATCTGATGTAGAGAAGTGAGATTTGTAGTTGGTGTTTGATCCAAGTGTTACGACGGGGAGTGATGTTTTGTGTTTGCGGGAAAGACGAGAGTGACTGAGATTTGGTATATGTATGACTTTTTATATTTCGTGTGAAGGCCATTGATACCCATCATAGACGCCATTTTGGTCAATAAATTGAGTTTGTTTGCTTCGAGCCGACAATGTTCAATGGTGGTTAATGGATGCCGAGGATGCGTCGTTATGAGCACTGTGCTTCTGACGCGGCTTGATAGCCAGAACTGCAGACAGAGTTTCGACATCCCACATGCTCGTACTACATAGCGACCGTGACATAGTACTGCAGAACATCTCGGGAATAGCTACTATGTCTCTAATGGTTATTGGTATCTATCTGCATTGCCTCTATTCCTCATAAATCACACTACTTAGAGATAAACTTCGCTAGCTTCAGCTCAGGTTTCGGCACGTCGCTACGAGTGTTTACCAGCTTTAGAAGCTTTGACGATAGTAAAATTCACCGAGATAGTCCTCTTGATAGCTTCATAAACTCAAATTAACTTTCTCGAATATTATCATTAGCCATAGCTCGTAGAAATGGAAGCGGATAGCATGGGGTGTGTTGATGACGGTTTTGCACGCTCTATTATAATTACAAAGAATACAGATGAAGTTAAGAGCGCAGTCTTGAGTCCTCTGTTGTACTTGAGGTGAAGAAGATGGCGCTAGTGATGAGAAGGATAACTCTATGGTAATACCAATACCCGGCCGAATTACCTCTTACTATTGACCTCCATTGTCATGTATTGTACTCATATTCAATCATAGAACGTGCTAAAACTATGAAACATTAAGTGGCCTAGCGGCAGTAGCCTAACAGCTTTCATATTCGAACAGAGCGACTGGCGAATTCACTTTACGGAAGCCTCCACAAAGGATCGCTGCTTCGAGCTTTGTAACTATGGATAGTGTCATACGATAATTATAATTTCAAGATAAATTCTATTCCTCCCCTTCTGTGAGCTATTTGAGAAAGGCAAAATCATCATTGGACATCATTATCGTGATCGTGCTGAATATCCTTGAAGGGCCTGTCGTCAAACTGAAGCACGTACTGTCAAGTCAGTAACAGATTGATTATCGAGCTCAGAGATCGCCAAGGCCTAAACAGTCAACACCAAATGACTTCTAAGTCTGTCTGAAGTAGACCAGATAAAGTCATTATCCCGATCCAGCCCCTTTTGCAGGTTGCTAGAGTCGAGTCCACTCACAGCCCACGATAGACCGCGAAATGATCGAATCCTATTACTTCTGGTATTTCATTCATCGCATTAGAAAGATACGTCATGTCTTGGTACATCTCTGCCGGGCTGAGGAAGGCTTGGCTAATATATCTCAATTAGCCGGTACCGACTAGAGAGTCCGCAGTAATCCCGCTCATGTGCCTCACGCTCAGGAACCGAAACCTCCTAAATATGAGATGTTTTCATAATCACTAGAGGTATATATACTTCTTTGTCGTGATAGCTAGCCTCCAGATCGTGGGGCAATGTAATCTATATGTGAGATTGTGTGGAGTGCAGCGGGATGCAGCACATGACAAAAGCCCGCCGATCAGTCCCATCCAATAGTTGCGTATAAACTAAACGCATGAAAAGGGAACTTCATCTATATTATATACAGCACTAATGGTAGAAGAGGTTATGGATGTATTCGGTCCGTTGACCATATGTCTTACGCCGGCACAGCACTGAGAGGCAACTCCTCGTAGCGCTTGCGGCTAAGCGGCATGGAACTGTGCTGGAATTCTACGTCTTGACCGCCAACAACGCCTCTCTCATGTAAATTAACAGCGTAACAATGAAATGAAAGCCTCTCTCGGAGGAATGGTATGCCGTGCTTCCCCTGTGGAGACGACGGGCCTTGTAGCCACCCCATGCTGAAAGATCACGATCCGGAATGAGAAGATCCAGGTCCCAGCAAATATAACTAACGCCTTGTGCACCACCATGGCGAGCTTATCACTTCTGATCATCAGGAGTCTTGAAAAGCCACCTGCAATCCAAGACATTGACCCTGTCCCCAGTCACTTATAACCTCCATCATTCTTTCTTGCTGACATCGCCGTCATGTGGTCCTCACTTGCTATGCTCTTGGCTCCCTCTCTGGTCGCCGCCCACGGCGCCGTGACGAGCTACATCATTGATGGGACGACGTATCAAGGGTATCAAGGCTACTCGCCTGTCGCCGGGGCCCAGATCATCCAGAGACAAGTATGTCATCGGAAATTGGATCTACATTAGACCATACCATGAACTAACGTCCATCACCAAAAGTGGCCCAGCTACAATCCAATCCTCTCAGTCTCCGACCCCATGATGACCTGCAACGGCGGAACCTCCGCGCCCATCTACGCCACCATGGCAGCGGGTGACAACATCACCGCCGTCTGGGCGCAATGGACGCACCAGCAGGGTCCCGTCATGGTCTGGATGTACGCGTGCCCCAACGGCTTTTCGGACTGCGACGGCAAGAGCGACGGTTGGTTCAAGATCGACCAGCTCGGCTTCTACGGTACCGGCTCGCTCGACAGCACCGACTGGGGCACGGCCATAGTCGAGGCGACCCTTAAATGGACCAGCACGATCCCCAAGAACCTCAAGGCGGGCTTCTATCTGATCCGCCACGAGCTGCTCGCTCTGCACCAGGCCGATACACCGCAGTTTTATCCCGAATGTGCGCAGCTGCAGATTACGGGCTCGGGCACGGGCGTTCCTAGTGGGAGCTCGCTTACTCCTATCCCGGCTTATGCATCGGCGGATAGTCCTAGCATTATGGTGAGTGAAAAGGATTAGTGATCTCACTGATTTACTTCCTGGTGAATATTGTGGGACTTGTATCCTCTCCGGCTAACATGTGATGATCGCAGGTCGATATCTACACTGGCAATTTGACGTCGTACACTTGCCCTGGACCCGATGTTTGGACTGGCTAAGATCTTGAAGTCGTGTGTGAGGAGGATGCGGGCATGAGGTTCAATACAGGGATGAGCCGGGCTCATAGGAGAGATGATGAAGTCATGTCTATGCGGCCTTGTGCGCCTTTAGGGGAGTTGTGTGTGTATGTAGTTATCATCCAGAACAGAACTTTATATAAGAAACTCATATGAGAGCCTTCTTCTTCAAATTTTGTTGTCTGAGTCGCCTGTAGTGGTTTTGTCACAGTGAATGTCGCTCGCATAATCCTGTGTATACATGTATGCCTCTAATAGCATTAGTTATTGTTGAAGGCTTGTCTCTAATGCGTTGATCCCTCGATATGGCCGTCCTCCTCATCTTCTATACTAAGCGGCTCCACCATCGTGAGCTCGCCATCCTCGAGATCATCGGCATAGTTCATCATCGAGTTGCCTCCATTCTCGTCTTCGGGCTCATCATGGTCATCATGACCTTGGCCTTGATCTCGATCTGTACCCGATGTGGCTCGAATACCACCATAAACATCCCGCCCTTGCTCTGTAATTGACACAGAGCGTGTGCATGACGATCCTCCAGACCGATTTAGATCAGACTTCTGGTTGCCCGAACCCAAGCCCGCCTTCCCTCCATCCAAAAGCCTCATCTGCCGCGTGTTTGCATCACTTTTCTGCTCACCCACATTCTTCACGCTCGGATCAAACTTTTCATTCTCCCTCTCGCGTAAAGTATGTCTCGACGGCAGCAGCGGGCGAGGACCTTCATCCCCATCACCACCGAAATCAATAAGCCGTCCCTGCTCAGCATAATCTTTATCCCTGAGCTGGATATCAGCACCAGCACCTCCGGGCATGAGCAAGCTCTCCTTCTCAATAGCCTTATTGCCACCTTCGACGTTTGGGAACCCGCAGCGATGGAGGATCTGCCCAATGAGCTGCGGATACCGTAAATGTCCCGCGACCTCAGCGCTGAGGTCGAGATCCTCTACGCCCTCAATGTCCGCCCCGACGGCCTGAAGCCCAGCGATACCCAGTTGAAGACTCGTGCTGCGGTACAGGAAACCCAGAATATAGTCATTCTCGCTGTGAACATTAAAGAGTTTGCCCGCAACAACGCTCCGCATCATTTCCCAATGGCCCACATTCGACGGCACTGGCGCCCCGATCAAGACGACCGTATCAACAAGCCCGAAAGCCCGTCTCTCCGCCAAAGTTCTCAAACAAGAGTAAATGACCCTCGCACCCAGAGAGAACCCAACCAGCGTCACGGGCCGCTCGCCCTGGACGCGATTGATGAGCGCATCTGCTAGAATCTGCCCGGCTTTCTCCGATCGGTTCCGCGCCAGACTGAATGGGTTATCGACGCTCGAGGCCGAGTTGAGGAGTAAGATCGGCCAAAGCGCGGTCTGCAGCGTGGCGAGGACGGTGCGTTTTAGTATTTCGCCGCGGATGGCGCTCCACGCTGCGGATCCGACCATGGATCTTAACTTCTGGCCTAGAGATAAAAGGCTACTCATTTCAAATCGGAGGGCAAAGACCTCCGACTCAGGACCTAAGACACGCCACGGCCGGGTCACATCTTCTTCGTCCACCAGCCATCCATTGATGCCAATCGTGACGCGCAGACGTCTAGCAGCGGCAGCGGGGGAAACCTCAGGCTTGACCCATTGCTCGCCGAACTCAGCACGCAGCGGGAGGAACTTGAAATCTTCGACCTCCTTTGCGTACCGATCCGCCATCTCACCCGTCATCTTGGCCCCGAACGCGCCAAAGAGCGTCCCCACGAGCGCGCCATTCATCCAGAAGATACCCAGGAAACTCGCCAGGCCGCCTAGACCAACAGAGCCCATCAGACCCCCAACTACGCCGGCGACAACCGGAGCGGCAAGGCCACCCGTGACGCCTACGATTGCAGCGCCCGCGACGGAAGCGAGGCCGACTTTCCAGTATCTCCCCACTTTGCCCTCGTCGCGACGTTTCTGCGCTTCCGCTTCGGCAGACATCCCGCCGCCGGCCGCCTCGGCATCAGAGGCTTTCTGCGCCGTCTCAACCATCATGGTCGCGACTTCCGTCTCCTCTTTATCGAGCGTCGACGGCGGGATCTCCAGCGCCGATGCGACATAACAAAGCAGCGTCCTCGAATACGCGCTGTAATCCCCGACAGAGAGAAGCAAGAGCAACGTCGCGCTGAGTACCTCCTCACGGTCGCGGAGGGGGATGGTCGTCAACCTTGTTGGGATGGGGTGGTAGAGATTCTGGAACGCTTCTAGCTCTTTGCTCTTCACATTCGGATTTGCGCTGATAGATGACCTGGTTGTTGCTGAGGGGTCGGGGACGGGAGTAGTAGTAGAAGAAGAAGAACCCGTCTCAAAACAAAGCAAATCCTCACCAGCAGCAGGTCGACCCTCCCGGCTCTTCTCCTGCTCAGCTATCTTCTCCGCACGCAACCGTCTCGCATCAACAATCTTCTGATCATCCGCCTTCGCAGCAAGCTCCTTCAATTTCCCCAGCGTCTCCGTCCGCCACGAGCCAAAATGCAGCAGCACAGCCTTGCGAAGACGGATGAGTTCCGGGGTAGGCGGCTGGCGCGCTCGTACTGTTGCTCTTGCAGTCTGGCTCTCGTTCTCCCCTGCATTTACTCCTTCGGTCCCATAGTTGCCATCGGCATTCGTGTTGGGTCTGTAGTACGGTGGCGGCGGGGGCTGCTGTTCCGAATCATCTCCGACTGTGCCCGATGACTGCCCCGCCGCCGCCGCTGCTCTTGTTGACGTCGTATTTAAGTCTTGAGTAGGATCCTGCAGCTCCAACTGCGTTTTCATGTAATTTGTAATATCGACAACAAGGTTGTAGTATGCCTTGCGCCGAGCCAAGTTGAGAACGACGCGGATTGCGTCCGGCTCATTGGTTAGAGGCGCCATCGGGGAGTTTGGGGGTCAGTCACCCTCGCCGAATAACACCAAAGTAGACACTTTGAGGAAGACACCTGCGCGCAGATCAAAATAGAGCCAATTAATGTCGCGTCGGTATGAAATTCTGCTCTGGGTCTATTCGCAGTTGTTTTTTCGGGCAGAGGAATGAGGAGGATGGGTTGATATGATATGCCAGTTATAGCACAACAGCATGTACCACTCAAGTCTAGGCAACGACTAAACATCCTCCTAACCTACCTAAGGCACGATTCTACAACCAGTATATAAATAGCAACTTCATTTTCTTAGTGATATAGGCTTCATTCATATTTCTTAATGGCTTGGTTTAGATTTGCACTCGACCATGATTAATTATCCCCTCTTATGTGAATGTTCAAGTATGCGGGAGGTCGTCTATCGTGCCATCCCTGTATATACTCCGTAGGTGATTACTTTACGACATCAAATTCTGTCCATGGTGCGTGGTGCGTCGACTTCTTAGAGAGCCGCAAATCTATCGCCCATAATTTCATAATGATCATTCACAGAAGCATGTCACATTTTCACATAGAAGTAATGATGAGGTGTTTGAACAACAACGGTTGTATTCAGCATATAGTAGTACATCGCGATCATAACGCCGTTGCCCCTGCATGCTGTTTTGGTCCGTTCCTCATAGCCCTAACCGAAACCGAGTTCTCTTCTCCTCGTCCTCCGAACCCCTCTTTCGTTTTGTTGCCGCCGATGATACAACATTTGGTGTCTTCTCACGTGAAAGGACTGATGACCCAGGCCGAGAACTAAGCGAGGAGATGATTCTATTCTCCTTTAGTAGTCTTCTTTCTTCGACTCTGATGGCCCACAATAATGTGAGCAGTACTTCGCGGGACGGTAAGCTGGTGCCTTCTGGCCACGTCAGCGGTCCGCGGCTCTGATCTCCCTTGATACCCGGGGATCCAAATGCCATTCCCTCGACCTGAGTATCTAGTCCTTCATCATTAGACACCGACCGCAGCAATTCCATCGTCGCATCCATAAGAGGACGCGCCAAGATGGGGCTGCAGGTCAGAAGCTTCTGAAGAGACTTGATTCTCAAAGTCGACGAAGCTGACACTAGATTCGTGTTCAGGGAAGATCGAGCCGAGGCCCGCTGTCGCGCCTGATGTGGCACCGCTGACGGCGTCGTCGCTGATAAATTGACCGAAGTCGAAGTCCGGAAGTTCGGCGGCAGGGTCACTAGCCAAATGATTGTACTCAAAATTGACGGGGTCGGCTGAAGGACTAAATTGCTCTTCAACGCCCCAGTTATGAGTGTCATAGGCCGAAAACAGGCTGAAATCAGTGCCGATGATGCTGTCAACAGCGTTTGAAGCTGCAGGTAGAGCGACAGCATCGGAGGCAGTGGTTGTCGCGAGACTGCCCAAGACGGTGGCACCTCGACCGATGGACACTGCAGGTCCCACAACATCACTGCTGGATGTTGTGTCGCATCGGTAGAGGTGGCAGCCGTCGAGAGGGCAGCCACGGTAGGAGCCTCAAGGTTGGGGGTGATTGCGTCGTCGGCAACAGGGTTAAGTTCTGGTGTGAGAGACGCAGGGTTTACGGTTTTGGGCTGGAGATCCAATTCCTGTGAGAGGGTGAGGGGCGACGGGGAGAAGTTGTCAATGGGCAACGAGGTTGATGCCGCACCGCCCTGTCTGAGTTTATTGAGTTCGTCCAGTAAGAGCTTGTTCTGCTCAATTTGTTTGGCCAGAGCTTCTTCTAGGACGCTGTTCTTCTGTTCCAAGGCCTCTGCCTCGAGTCGCTTGCGCTCACGTGATGATTGGGCGGCGCGACGATTACGGAGAACACGTTCAACACGGCGTTGCTCCTTCTCGTCTTCTGTCTTGGCACGTTTTCTGATAAGGGATCATGTTAGCAAATGGAAGGTGACAAGTATGTGTGAAATAGCATACCTCGGAGGCAGGTTGGTCTTGGGCTCGGGAAGAACTTGACCCCAGGATTTCCGCTTCTTGGCAGGCTTCTTCTCTGAATCGGCGGCCGGGGTTTCAGGGGCCGGTGTAGAGACGCCAGCGTCATTTATAGAATCCGGGGGAGACATGACGTCCTCTGGTATGTCGGCGGTGGTGGCAAATAGCGACGAGGGGTAGAAGTCGCCAGGTGCAGAGAGAAGAGATTCGGCGGGAGAAGCCTCGAATTTGAGAGGTGCCGGACTCGACGGCATGATTTGATTATCCATCTTGATGTGACTGTGGTTTTGTAGACAGGCTATTTGACTCCAGGGGAAATTCACTGGATTTTTGTGTATGGTAGTGAATATAGATTGATGGTGGTTGATTTGTTGGAGTATGACTTGATGGGAAATAATAGACAGGATCAAATCAGTAGTTCGCTATTGTGATAAATAGGAAAGTGATTCATGGCTGCCTGCGGTTACGCATGATGCTAATATGAAAGTATCGGGCTAACCAATGAGTCAGAGTAGTGTTTGTTTGTTTGTTGTGGTAGTAGATAATGAGAGTCTGGATGGAAGGGGAAGAGAAGGACAGGTGTCCTCTTGCTTGTGCCAAGAGATGGTCGAAAGATAGAGAGATGGATGGGCAAGCCAGGCCCTTTATGTCCAGCGTGGCCACTTTAGAGAGTCGCCTTATGTCAGCGCCAAGTTCTTGTGTCAGCCACCGTTGTCTCCACCTGCGCACTCAAGGCACTAGTGGAGTCGCTAAAAGGGGGATGGGATGCTATGGGGCGGAGGAATGTCAGGGGTAAAAAGCGGATGGCTTGTACAGATTTAGGCACCTGAGGTTTCACTCCTAGTACCTCTCCTGTGTCTAGGTACCTCTCCTACCTAATCCTGAGTGTATACTCCGTCTTGAGGTCAGTCTTCGCCCCTTTCACCAACTCACACTCATGCCAGTAGTATTCATTCATGATTTGCAAGTAAGTTCATTAGTTAAGAACTAGGTACTCGTATAACAACTGAAGGGTGATAACCTAACCTCAGTTGGTGTCAGCAGCGTGGTTGGTTCTCCCGCCGCTTACCGTACGCAGAGCATTACACGGATAAACGTAGGACAGCCAGGGACTCGACAGATAAATTGGTAAACTAATGCATCAATATCCACGATTAAAAAAAAAAAAAAAAAAAAAAAAAAAAAAAACGTTAAATTCAGTGTATAGACATATGCACACACAGTTGGATCAATTAATCCGTCCGAAGGGAATATCAAAAGCACCTAGTAAAATGTTGCACTTGGAGACTCAGGGGTGACCAAAGGGATTGTTGGTTGTCATCGTACACCTACAAGTAACGACAACTGCCACTAGCGCTGTCGTGAATGCCAGAATCCAGTGGAACATTAACCCCTGGAAAGCGGCCGACGGGCGGCCGTGAACCACTAACCCTTGAATACTGTGTGTGCATCGCATCTCCAGCAGCTCCGGGTTTCGATCAGATTGAATTATCTACTCCATCATGTATCACTTGCTTTGCTTGTCCCGCCGGTCCTTGATACCGAGAGAAAGAAGAATAATCGGCAAGTTACCGTAATCCCGCATTCTCGCCGACCTTGCGGCATTCGAAAAAAAAAGTTCACATGCGTTCTGGACCGAGTTTGATGTGACACCCCCCGGGATATATTGCATTCCTATCCGAGACGTAATGCCGTTTTCTATTGACCTCTTTGGGACTATATTGAATACACCTAGGGCATCTCTCCGGCTCTGCTGACGACAACCGTTTCGCGTCCTATCAATAATTCATAATGATTGTCGTTGCTCGCTGATGCGTCCGTCCAACGTAAGAAAATGTGTATACGTGAATTCTTTCCTCATGCGGAATCATGTTTCTAGCGCTGTGCCCCAAGTCAGCATCTTCTCTGACGTGATTCTTCGCAACTTAATGCTGCTACCAAGTTCTATCATCATTGCTGATCGCGCGGCCGACCTTTTACTGGCTTGCTGTTGGCACTATAATTGGACTATTGATGCAGTCTGATCTTAGGCCTATAGGCAATCTACTATATTCAGCTCGCTTTCCTGGTTGCATTCCTGCTGGATTCTCCACGAAGTCCGAAATGTCGGGTTGGTTGGCTAACGTACAGCCATTGCTCGCTTGTATGCCGTACGGCAGGTATTCTACAGGATCAGCTATGACGTGATTAGGGCATTTTTTCCTCACCACACCACTGCTGATCTAGAGGAAATCATAACAGATTCGATGCTTTCCGGACTCAATTTCTGAAAATAGCCTCCGGTGAATCTTTGGATAGGGCTTTCATCCCATCGCTCTGATACGCCACAGATGGCACGCCTGTTCTCTGTCGCTCCGTCGGCATGAAGCCCCAACGGATAAATGCTACATTCAGTGTCATCCACTGCCTCCTCCGCTAACTTGGAACATGATCATCGCACCTAACGGGCTCCAATGCCGGACCCATCCCTCACATTCTGGAGATAGATCCTAAAAGTTCCCCCAACCTAACTAATCTAGCGATAGCCTCCAAAATAATCAAGCATTAGTCCCAAAATAATCAAGAAATAACCCCAAACCCAAGGAACCGAGCGATTCTAGGGCTTGTTATTGACTTCTCCTGATTTGAGCCCTTGCTTTTTGGCTCGTTCGATGCTCTGCAGTTAGTAAGCAGCACAACCTGATTTCCTGAGAAGAGAGACAAACGAGCGGGATCATCCTTCCCTTACGATATGGGGTATGGGGTAAAGATTTGTAGAAAAAGACCGCACAGCGCAGGAACAAACGCGAAGACGGAAACCGTTCTACAAGCGGCAGTCAGTAGAACAATCTGATTATCGACATCAGAATTTGGCACGTTCTTTAGCCAAGTCTAGTAACTATCCAACCCAACTTCCGATCCAGGAAATTCCAAAGTGAACGGAGCGCCCAGAGCAATCACTCCACACGGCCGCATCTTTCAAATTGCCACACACTTATTAGATTTTCGAGCACGGATAATGAATTGGAGTTTTTCAAGTGGATTGCGCTGCACCAACCCTCCGTGGTGCCGTCTACGGGCGTGCCCTGATGATCAAGTGCGGCGAGACTACGGAAAAAACAGTTCACGGGTATAGTCCAAACAGACTGCTAAAGTTGGAAGCTGGGGATCTCGGCCGTTTAGAACATGTTCTCAACGGTACATGCGAACGACTCATATCTCGGATGCGCAGAACATGCTCCCTTCACGGTTGTTATCAGAGGCTGAGGAGCGGCCGCTGAGTAAGAGAGAAATGCATCAGTATAATTCGTACTCCGTAGGTGTCAGATTTATGCGCAGCCTCGTAATACCCAAGCCGCACAAACCGGAGATTGACGGTCTGACCTTTTAGCATCAACCCTGAGCACACAATCTTTGCTGTATTTTCTGAGAATGAAATGAGGCTCGTTTCATTAGAGAGCGCAGAAGCCCAGACCCCATTGGAGCTTGTGAAAGAAAAAAAGGTACCATCCATTTTGACAAGAGGGAAAGGACCGAAGATCCCGTCAACTGTGTGGGTCGTACGTTACATTTGCGCCATCGTTTCCCCGCGTATCCGATGATTTGACCCTGATAGACACTGGGGGTTCAAACTGAACTAACATCCCAATATAGAAGCTGCTGATCCCGGAGCGAGCGCTAGATATTTTCTTCAAGAAGGGAATGGAAATCTCGCTGCTCAAATACTTTTAGGTACGGAGTATGCAAGACCATCCCGGCGGACAATTACATGAAAAGTCGGCCGATTATTGTGCTTGTGCTTTTACTTGTATCGACTCAGATTGAAGACGGGGGCAGAGGTCTGCACTACAGAATTGCGGGGAGTTAATGAGGCACAGTATTAAGAATCGTTATTGGCTGGAGATCAGACCAAGTAGAGTCGAAGAAAATGAAACTTGGGGTCCTATTTATCCCCACAATTCCTGACAGTACGTTAGACTCGTCTTACACGAGCCCCCTTTTGTTTCAGGATGATCCCAAGGGACCCTTCCAGAGTGGCAAAGGTTTGTGTTGCGACAATGTGTGAGGCCATCGACCTGTGTAAGGGAGACGATATTGTAAGGATGCGTCAGGGTGCTTACTTAATGACGACGACGTGAGACTTACTGTAGTTTATATGTCGTAGAAACAGTACTTTGCTTTGCCGAATTCTTATGTTGCACTGTTGATGAGAACATTAACTAACTTCTAGAGACAAAAGTTCAGACAAAGTAATATATTCCTAGGTATCACATTGTTTTAAACTGGATCTAGGTTACCCCTGCGACCCTTGACAATTCCTTCGATGTCACTTGTCACCCATCCACCATAGAAATCGCCAGGCTGAGGCTCAACCTTCTCACCATCAACAAAACAGTCCCATGGCCCGGCATAGAACGATAGGTAGCCGGTGATGTCCTTGAAAGGCTTGGTAGGTCCATCATAAGACCAAATGCGGTTCAAAACAGGTTTACCCCCATCTTCAGAGATTGAGTAATAGGTAGCTTGCCCCTTCCACTCGCAGAATGACGACCGTGAAGTTTTTGATAATGGGACATGAAGTGAAGAGGGTGGTAGATAATATGCTAGCAGTGCGCATCAGTCTCATTTGATAGGGACACAAGCAAGTACTGTATCTCACTTGGAGGATGATGAGTCTCCAGAACCCAATATGCTTCTTTAGTATCGGCGATCAGAGTATCGTTCCATTTGATCTGCAGATGCCTCGGTGTTTTCTCGAGAAGAGGTGGTCGAGGGAAAGACTGTACATTCAGCTTAATCTTGGCTGCCATTTTTGATCTGATTCACAACGACTGATACATTCAGCACATGAGAACAAGAATGATCGATAGCAGGTCTAAAACACCGCATCCCATCGTCATCACCGTTAGTGCAATAGATGGTGAAGGGAAGTGTGGCAGTGCAAAGTCTAATGTGGCTTGATCATACAATTCTGCATCATCTGTGGCGTCTATCAACATGAGCCCCACCACCTGAATGGCCCAGAAGGCTTCCGTTGTAGGTTCGGCGGCTCCAGGGCTGTCAATCAACTCGGCTCGAATTGACTCGTGACTATATGTACCTAACAGCCTTCAACCATCTCGAACACTTTCTTCACGTTCATTCTTAGTTCACCGCTCTTCTAAACTCTACTTCTCGACTATTACCAGACTCCGTGAATCCCGACAATACCTAGATCCCAAAGGACACAGCAAGTCGTGTTCCGCCACCTCAGACCAAGAAACCCCGCCATCCAGATCATCCAAACACCATGTCGAATCCCAGACAGATGCAAGTCGAGTTGGAGGCTCGTGTATGTTCCCTATCCAAATGACTTATATTTCTCACACACAGAGACTAATATCTTTATCTATGCAGTTGCTAGCCAAACGAGCCCGTCGCGAAGCCCAGAAAGCCGCCAAAGAAGACCACGTAGTTGAGGAAAAGATCAAGGAACACCTCAAGAAGGGCGAGACCTCCAAGGCGTACCAGAAAGCCAAGATGCACCTGACCAAGAAGGCCTTCGCGCAACAGACAGAACAAGTCGCCGACATGGCTGAACTCAACGCCGCCCAGATCCAGGCCAATAACCTCATGAACCGCATGTCCCAGATGATGAGCCAGTCAATACGGACGATGAATGTCGCCCAGAAGGGCATGAATCCCGAGAGGGTACGTTTTTATATACCTCCCAAAATCAGCCTCTACCTGTCTTCATTATCACCGCAAACAGAAACTAACACATGTATTCTCTCCAGACCCTCGGCACCCTCGAGTCTTTCAAGGCGCAAAACGAAGAATACGCCATCAACAACAGCATCTACCAAGACGCCATCGCGCAAACCACCTCGCAACAAGCCTCTGAAGACGCCGTCCACGAGCTCCTCGGCAAGCTCGCCGACGACGCCGGCGTCGAGCTCAACACCGAACTCAACGCTGCCCAGCCCTCCAAGGTCGAACCCACCCCCGCACAGACGAACGAGCCGACCGCCGAAGAGGAAGATGCTCTGCAGCAGCGCCTGCGGGCTCTCAGAGCTTAGGAAGCTACTCCAGGCGATGATGGCAACGATTCTGGCGGTGATGAGGATAGAGACGGTGGGAGGGGTGGGCGGTTCGCGCCGCTGACGACGGATAAGAAGAAGGTCAATCGGAAAGAGCGGATATGCGAACCCGCGTTGTAGTGCAGCTATGGATTACGATGTTATTATTTACTATCGACTTATGGCATCCTGGTTGTTCGGCGTTGGGGGTTCTAGTCTGTTTGGCTTTAAACTGACTTAACAAAGTCATTAGGTGGTAGAAGATCTGCTATAAATGCTTCTGCTTTTTCATCAAACGAACTTTATGATACACAATCAATATTTTCATTGCTCTTCCACTATACTACTTCCTGTGAATTGTACCCTTTTGTGAGCTGATACATCATTGGATATAATTTATCAAGTTTTGCTCGCGTATTGCAAATAGGAGTTGCATGTTCGTCTTTGAAGTATCACTATATATACTTGCCCTTCTACTTCTATGGATCCAGTACTCTCTGGTGACCTAAATTTATTTTATTTTGGTAAACCAAGTCTACCGCCTAATGTTTGAGAAGTTGACAATCATGTGGTATAATATACACACAAAAATAAAGATCATGCAGAAATCTAGATCGACATCAGCCTTCTTGTTCATTACCCTTAATCATCACCCTCACAGTCAACAACAGCAACTACCCAACATTAGTCCTTCTTCCTCGTAAATGTCTCCCTCATCGCAGGCGACGTAAGCGAGATCGCCGAGCCATCATTATCTAAGTCAAAGTATATACTAGCAAACGTCTCCCCACCATACGTGACAACGTTATTCGTCAACCAGTCATCATTCGTCGCGTACGCCTTCGAGAATAGACCCGTGTAGGGAGCCGGGGAATTGATCACACCTGTCATGATGAACCCGCGCTGCTTTTTGGCACCGTCGAACGTCGAGGGAGCAAGCACGACTTGTGGGGATCCGATGAAGTCGGCGAGGATAGAAGACATGTTCACCCCGTCGTTGAACATCTCCGTGATCGTCAGCCCGAAGCCAGGCCCGGCGGTTGTGTTGTATTCGAGCGTGATGTACGATGTTGAGCCATTGTTCTCGCCCTTACCACCGACATACGTCCCCTCGTAGTTCTTCTTCGCCTCCGCCGCAGCTTGCTCTCTCAGGGCCGGCAAAAGCGCTTCGGAAAGTAAATCAGCCAGTAGCTCAACGCCGGCGCTCTGTTCTGCTTGACCGGCGAGAGACGTCCCCATGAGGATACTAAACCCAAAGTCGTAGTCCGGCACGAGGACGAGGTACGATGCGTAGTTTCCCGAGTCGCCCTGCTTGGTATAGAAATCCGTCACGTGTCCCGTCACGGGGTCCGTGTATCTGTATATCTCCCAGGCCAGACCAACGGCGAACTGTGTCCCCGCCGTGAAAGTCGTGGGCTTGAGCCATTTGCGCGTCTGCCATGACGGTAAGAGAGTGGAGTTGAGGATGCTGTTCCCCAGCTTGGCGACGTCGTTCGTGGTGCTGAAGACGCCGCCTGAGGAACTCGATATCCCGCCTGGCGTCGCGAAGCCCGCTACGCTGCCCGTCACGACGTAACCTTCGTAGGGTTTCTTCGTCGGCGATACGGAGGATGTCTTGCTCATATCGAGAGGCTCAAAGACGGCCTTTTGAAACCAATCTTCATTTTGCGGGAGACCAGTTAGACGCGAGATTACACGGCCCAGAAGAACGAAGTTCGTGTCCGCGTAGCCGGGTGTTTGGAAGGAGGGGAAGAGCGGCGCTTGGATCCCCTTGAGATAGGCTGTTGCGGAGCAGTTTGCTGTCAAGCAGGGGACGTTGAGACCAGGGGCGGTGGTGTTTAGCTTGGGGAGTCCGCGAGTTAATGGGTTGATGGGCGGTTCGTTGGTTTCGAAGACCACCCAGATGTCTTCTGTGAAGAATGGAAAGGCGTCGCGGGGTACGCCGGAGATCTGGGATGCAAGAGAGAAGGGTGTTATGGTGTCCCACTTTGGGTTGCCTTTGCGTTAGTCATTTTCTCTCATTGTAGCTATTTGAGATGGTACTTAAGAGGGTTTGGCTTACCTGGACGTGGTGGACGGGGTCATCAGCGGGCAGTGATGCGATCTCGGGGAAGATCTTGGACAACGGCGTATTCCAATCCGTCTCGTTGAGCAAGAGGAGGCCCGCGTAGACGGTGATTGCCTTCGTCATGCTTGCCACGCGGTATATGCTATCTCCATCGACGTTGTTGACTCCAAGCGTTGAGTTCTTCACGAAAGGTCCCGTGTAGTGGTATTGCAGGGCAGTAGCTCCTGCATCATGCGGTGAGAAGAGCCCCAATGAGAAGGTGTTCTCATTCAAGATCGAGAGACCCTTGATGGGCTTTGAGCCGTCGAAGTGCGCATGCAATTGGGATGTGATATTGTTCCACGTTGCTTTTACGACACTGCTTTCGCTGCTTATATCGACTGGCGTAGGGTCGAGGGGACCTAAAAACCGCCCGAAGACGCTCGGTAGACATGCCGATGCTATGGCGAGGGAGACTGTTGATCTTGGTAAATGCATTGCGAAAATACGGCAGTTAGGTTGATGACTCGATCATGAAAGAAGTTGTGTTGGCTTAAGGGGCCGCTCTCTGTTAAATATATTTCAAGTCTGTAGACTCCTTTTTGACTGAACAGCCACGGCATATTTATAAACTGACATCATATAGACCATAGTGAATACACTTGTGTATTTCGATACGGCAAATTTAACCCATGGAGCTGAGTGAGGCAACGCAGATCACCAGTACTGAGGCCAAGCTAAGCAACACCACATCTTCGACTTTATTCCCTGAAATGGCCTTGTAATATGCGACTAGCCTAGCAAGCTAGGAGGGCAGGGCTGGCAATCATGACGATCAAAACCTAGGGATGGGGTCTGTAATTTTCATCAATGATTAAGTTTTTCTATCAATAGAAACGGCCCCGCTGCATTAGCTCAAGCGTGGCACCCGCAGTCAGGTACTTTTTATTCTTTGGTGCTAGCGGTCGTGATGCTAGACAGCCAGCGCGGCTTGGTTGGTGATGATCAACACGCTAGCAAAGAAAATCTGCGTTCCTTCCGCATCAAGTAAAGAAATGGCCAAGACTTTTCTGCTGACTACACGTGGGGAATTCTCGATGACGATCTCGATGACGATGTTATAAGTTCTCGCTAGGGACGTCGCCGACGATTTCGACACTTGACTCTAGGCCGGGGACTGGAAAAATACTACCAGTATCTGTACTATAGTATAGTATACTATAGTATAGTATACTATAGTATAGTATAGTATAGTATAGTATTGAAATTTAAGGACTATAGTATATACTATAGTATTTATATAAGGGGTTTTTTTTAAATAAATTTATTTTAATATTTTTTTAAATATTAATAATAATATTAATATTAAATATTTATATTAATTTATATTTAAATTTAAAATATTACAATAAATAAAATATAAAATATATTATATATAAATATATTATATTAAAATAAAAATATATTAAAAATAATATATTATTAAATTTTCTATTATTTATAAATGTTATATTTTATTATTTTTTTAATATTATATATTAATTATTAAAATTAATACTTTTTAATTATTTTTTATATATAAATCATTTTAATTAAAATCATTTAAAAACCTTTTAATTATAATTAATAGTAAAAAATAGTATATTTTTATAAATTTAATTATTAATATTTAATATTATTATATTAAAATAGTTTATTTAAATTTAACTATTTAATTATAAAATAATAAATATAAAAATAAAATAAAAATATTAAATTTCAATGTATCAATATTAAATTTATACATTAATATTTTTGTTTTTTATAGGTATTTATCGATAAAAACTTTTATATTTTTTAATATTTCATTATTATAATACTTATAATGAAAAGCCCATAAAATTATAGGTAAAATTTTTAAATCGCTTTTTAAATCACTAATAAAAAGCAATTTAATATACTATAAATAAATATAAATAATTAGCTTTTTATAGCTTTTAAATTCGATTAATTTAGTAATAAACCATCTTTTTGCTAACACTTTTGCATAGTTAATAAATTTTTTGTTAAATCCATTTTTATAGTTTATATTTAATAAAAAACTAAATAAAAGTTAAAAAATATTTATAAGCTTTAAAATAAAATATATTACTTACTATTTTTATTAAATATTAAAATATAAATATAACAATAATTTAATATTTTTTTTTTAATGTATAAATATATTAATATAATAATAATTATTTAAAATAATATAATATTATAATAATTTAAATTTTATTAAAATAATTTATAATAGTTATATTTATAGTAATATTTTTATAATTATATAAATTTTAATATTTTCAAGTTATTATTTAAATTATAATAATAAATAATTACGTATAATTTTTTTAATTAATATTATATTAATAAAAAATTATAAATATATATTTATTATTAATAATATTTTTATATTTATATAATTAAATAATTAAATATTTATATAAATATTATTATTAATTAAATTATTTTTATTATTTATTAAAAATTAATATTATATTATTATAAAATTTTTATAAATATATAATTTTTTTTATATTTATATATAAAATATATTTAAATAATTTAAACTATTTATATTAAAAGTTATTTAGTTTTTTTAATTATAATATAAAAAGAAAAAAATATAAAGAAAAATATAAAAAATATAATTAATTTAAAATTATACTAAATTAAGGTAAAAAAATAGAAAATAAAAAACTCCCTATATAAATACTATAGTAGTACTATAGTATACTAAGATACTATACCAGTATAGTATAATCTTAGCCAAATACTATACTATAGTATAGTTTTTCCAGTCCCTGCTCTAGGCGAATAGATACGGAGAAACCCGAGATCATCCTAGATCCCCGAAATCATCGAATGTTATAAATACGTAGCTATTAGAAGATTGTCTTCCGTAGACGGTACAATCGACCAAAATCTTTTTCCATCTTGTTCGGGCGACCGCTGCGTTGGATTTCTGGCATGTTGGTGACTACTTTCGCGCACTGAGTGCTGAGGTCGACAGAGAGGTGTTTATATCGTACAAGCCGTCTACTGCTTCACTCGCCCTCTAAACCAAAAAAAAAAAAAAAAAAAAAAGCGATTAAATCCTTATATACGCTCTCTCATAGCGATATCCGTCGACTCTGACCTCATAGCCGCCCGTCAGACCGACCAGGGATTCGTATTTCTTGAAGCCGAACAAGGGTCGCCGGACGGTCACGGTGGTGCCGTCTTCCAATGTTTTGCGCGTGTATGTCGTCGTCTCCGGGTCTAGGAGTACAAAGATTCCCAGTACGATGAGATATAGAAAGCCGGAAAGGAGTGCCGGTCCTGTATTGGCGCCGAGTGTCCAGATCAAGACGACCCAGAGGACCACAAGCGGTAGTGTGATGGCCAGCCAGAGCCAGTCCGGCCATGGCCGCAAGTACATTGTCTGTGGCATATCTGATTTTGCTTTTGTATCTTGGATATGACGAGAGAGGATTATGGCGTATATTTGTGTGGGAGTGAGGAAATTTACTTTCAATTTTTGTCGGTCGATAGTGTTGAGCTTGTGTCATCTCTGGAGATGTTGAATGATCAACCCTCAGTTAGGTAATAGGATCGGGGCTCAGCACTTTTGTCATGGCACAGCCCCACGCTTGGCAATTTGATACCTAGGTTGAGCATGTATATCCTGAGTGAAATCAATTCAATAGATCTGTTCTCTTACATATTATGATATCGCGTACGGTCATTTTTTAAGAATGATCTTGGTTATGATGAGAATGTAGTTGACTAGAAGTGCCTACTCCCTCAGTGAGCCAGTGGGGTCCTACCCTTGATCAAGCCCCTGGAGAATAATGAGTGATCAACTATTATGTAAAGCATGAGACTGCATTGACCTGTGTCACAGACTCGATTATCAGAAGTTATATAGACCAAATCCTAAGACTATCTATTCTTAAGCAGTAAACTGTTATTGGCAAACACTAATAGACTACAAGTTGTAAGCACAAGGTGCTTAAACTTAACTACTTAGTTTTTAGAGGTATAGTACCTAAAGACAATTCACGACGAGTATCAATGGCTAGGCCGCAGAAACTTCCTTCAATCCTATGGTCGTTATGTTGTTGAAGAAAGCTCATTTGGCTGTCGTATAGTAGTGCTGATATGGATCGTGGTACTTTTCTGTACTTCGTGTTTAACATGCATCTCTTGAGTGGGAGCTGTAAGCCACAGGTACACAGAGATGTTTCAGTCTTGACGAGGCTCCAGTAGCACAGTCAGGTGCCAGTCATAAGTGATTGAGCAGAGCCTGGTTTTGGATATTTTTGAGATGAGAGCAAGACACTGGCGGATGATAAAACGCTCAAATGATACTAGACACCGTGCAAGATGAAATCATTCAAAGGACATATTAAGATGATATAAGATATACAACAGGTCCTCTAAACGTACGTCTTGGATGAGATGACGTCCTGCGAACATGCAGATAGAAACAGTACGTAATCTCCGCGAGTCTAAACCATTGAGATTGATAAGGCTTAAGGCGATAAGAGTCCTCTCTCAGCTTACGATGACGCAGGGTTAACTGCGATATCGAGATAACCTTACCTACCTATATGTACATTATCGCAATGCGCGGTTTTCACCAAGCGGACGGTGACGGAGCCGCACTTTCGTTTTCGGGAGGACATTCCCGGTATAGAAAAAGATCGAGGTTGGAGGCGAGCTGTATGTGCAGCAACACAGCAGGGTGTTCAAGGCGCTCGAGCGAATCACTTGCGGATGAAGCATTTTCGATGGCTGAAAAAGCTACACGAGATAAGGAGATTAACGCACCTGCTCTTATAGGTTGGTTGGCGACCTGCAGCGTCAGGGGGTGCTATTATACAATACCCCACTCGCCAAGCAGTGGGGATAGATCTCCGATGACCTTTTCGTTTATCAATTGCCAAGACTTTTATGTTTTGAAGGGCTCGAGGATCTATAGGTCCGATCGAACTTCTTGTGAAGATATCAAACGGCAAAGACGCGGAAAAGCCTCTGGCACGCGGATGAAATATATCTTATAAGCTGCCGGAAAGATATCGGATTACCTTTAATCCTCACGTCACGTCGCACGGGACGGACCGATAATGTACTTGTACTAGGCCTTGTATTTTGAACAGCATTCTATCACCGACAGTCAAGGTAAAGAGACTGGCGGGGAAAAGATACTACATATACACATGGGCTATCATTTTAGTTGCAGGGTACAGCAGCAGAACGGAGAGCCCGCCCTCTCCCCATGCGGTGACACCACGCCAACTCCAATCATCTCTTACCCTCCACGGTGATGGATCTGCACTATCTGACATCCCATGGCGCTGTATGGAGCGAGCTAGCTAATGCGCCTCTATGTATATTATGACGACGGGCACCCACTCACGTGTTCAACGTCGTTTCTTGATTTCTTCTGGCACGTGTGGTCGAGTAACGGCGACGACAGAGATCTATATCGACGCGCGCATCTTGGATAGAGTTAAAGCAGAACCGTGTGTCATTTTACGGTGCAGTTAATTGTCCGAACCCACCTCGAAGGCGCCTCGGACGAAAAGACTCTAGTCGGTTGAGGTTCTGACAAGCCTTCGAAACATATAGGTAGTTTCCACGCCCATCGAAAGACGCCGCGATGTCAGCAAGCCAAGATGGCGGCGCTCGCCGCGCATCGGCCGCCCCACCGCCCGTGACGACCGTGCTGGCGGACAGTGATCTTCCGTCTGACATCGCCGACATGTCAGGCGATGAAGCGGCTTTGGCCGCCCTCGGATATAAGTCGGAGTTCAAGCGAGAGTTCTCCTTCTGGACGAGCTTTGCCGTCAGCTTCGCCGTCATGGGGTTGTTGCCCAGTATAGCGACCACTATGTGGTACGGCATTGGATATGGTGAGCAGCAGCTCCGTAAGAAGAAGTTGATGGCTCGAGGGACATCTTGGCTAATTCAATGGTGCTTGTCATCGTCTAGCGGGCCCTGCTGCCAATACTTGGGGGTGGCTTCTCTCCAACGTATTCATCATTTGTGTAAGTCGTTTTAACGCCGATGAATTACGTTTGTTCCTAAGACAATGTTGTCTGACGCTTGCATCAGATTGCGGCCTCGATGGCAGAGCTCGCGAGTAGTATGCCGACTTCCGGAGGACTTTACTATGCGGCAGCCGTCATGGGAGGGCCGAAATGGGGTCCATTTGCCGCCTGGGTGACGGGATGGTCCAATTGGTTCGTGCAAGTCACTGGAGCCCCGAGTGTGGACTACGGAGGAGGTGAGTACTGGTTACCTTAGCCGAAGTAGGTCGTTTGGCGGCGATGGTTTTATTAACAACCGGCCGCTCTAGCATCGATGATATTGGCAGCGGCGTCGATCGTGAACCCCGACTACGTGCCGACGAACTACCAAACATTCCTCTTGACCATCTTTATCATGATCCTCCACGCTTGCATCAGCAGCATGCCGACCCTGTGGATTGCGAACTTCAATTCAGTCGGCACCGTCATTAACATTCTCGCTTTGCTTGTTACCCTCATCATTATCCCGGCGACGACCCATAATACGCCCAAGTTCCAGCCTACAAGTGTGGCCTTCAGCATCGAGAACTTCACCGATTGGCCGGATGGAGTTGCGCTCCTAATGTCATTCTTGGCCATCTGCTGGACGATGAGTGGATACGATGCACCTTTCCACCTGGCTGAGGAATGTTCCAATGCTTCGATTGCCTCTCCGCGGGCTATTGTGATGACTGCAGTCTCGGGATCAATTTTCGGGTTTGCTTTGAACGCCATCATCGCGTACACCATTACCGACATCGGAGATATCATTAACACTCCGCTTGGCCAACCTTTTGCAGCCTATCTAGTCCAGGTCGTGCCTCAGAATGTCGCGCTCGCTGTTCTTGCCCTGACTATCATCTGCACCTTCTCTATGGGCCAAGGATGCATGGTGGCAGCGTCGCGAGTGTGCTTTGCTTACGCTCGAGACGATTGCTTCGGTGTGCTCAGCAAGCCTCTGAAGCGGGTCAATAAACATACCCAGACACCGGTGAACGCAGTATGGTTCAATACTCTTGTGGGATGTTTGCTGTTGGTCTTGATATTCGGCGGCCCTGCTATCGATGCCATCTTTAGCATTGGCGCGTGTGGCGCTTTCATTGCATTCGCGATCCCCATCTTTATTAAGATCACTTTCGTTCGCAACAAATTCCGACGTGGACCTTGGCACCTCGGTTGGTTCAGCTTGCCTTGTGGTATTCTCAGTTGTACCTTCGTCCTTGTAATTGTGCCGTTCTTCAATTTCCCTACAGGCAGGGGGTCCGATATTACACTTGATACATTTAACTGGACTAGCCTGGTCTATGTAAGTTACACTGGCACAAATGTAAGATGAGAGATAAAGTACTGACCGGTGGTCGATAGGGTGCACCAATGTTGTTTGTCATCATCTGGTTCTGGGTCGACGCCCACAAATGGTTCAAGGGACCAAAGATCAATATTCAGGTACGACTTTCTTGTCAGTACATTCTTCTCGATACGCAGTTCGCTAACCCAGCCCAGCATCAAATCCATGGAGGGTATGAGATCCAAGGGGTGGAGAAGGAGCTGGATGTTGAGACCGGCTCGGCAACCAAGACAGCGTCATCATGAAGGAGAGATATACCTGGATTGGTAAATATGGTGACGGGAAAATATAGAAAGATGATTTCTAGATTCTAGTACATGAAATACAAAGGCAGAAATGAAGGCGCGTCCCTTGCGACACGAACGTTTGCCCCGGGTTTTGTTAATGACGAATGCATCTCAGAGTCCGTGATATAAGTTGCGCAATTTACGGGCCAATCATCTTGATCCATTTGGGTGGGTTATCTGTATAAACCAGACTCTGAACCTGATGTAGACAGCTGTAGTTGAGGAGTTCTCCAGCGATTTGCCTGATGGAATATATCAACTTGACGGGACTTTGCCAAGTCCCATAATACGGCGTAAATACAATAGAAGTGAGTCTTGAAGGGCAACGTTACTACAGCCCGTATTACAACTTATCCTACCGGCATTCTTATAATTTAGGTACTCCATAGCCCGGAGCCGGGACTTAGACTCCCTTCCAATATACTATAGACTTAGCACTGCCCAGCAGTAGGCTACACTAACCTAAGAAAGGGGTAGATCGTTCGACAGCACCTCGTGTTATTCCTTCGCCTATTGCCCCCTGCGCAACTTCATACGGCATCTAAAAACACTCATTCAAAGCCTGAGATCAACACCGTGAACACATTCGTCCTCGAAGTCCGACATGGTAGCATCACGTACAAAAGGCTGCCATTGCGGCACTCTAATTCAACATACCCATCACTCACAACACACTAATAAGACAATTCACATTCACACCCTCAACATCTATTCGTTGATCACTACGCTCGCTAAAACCGTTTAATCAATCAAAATGCAATTCTCCAGCCGAGTTCTCGCCACCGCCAGCCTTTTGGGCTTCGCAGCAGCGCGCCCAACAAGTTCAACGCCTGCCCGACAAGCTCCAACCATCTCCAGCTCCAAGGCTTTCAACCTGCGCATCACGCAGACGGAGCCAGCTGCCCTGTCCGTGAACGACTTCTACGTCGGCGGCGTCCGTGTGGGATCGGGCACCTACATCACAGAGCTAGGTAGCTCAGCAGGATCAACGCCCTACTACCTTAACGAGACTTCGCCGCAGATGGGCAACGTGGTAACCGATATTCCGAACGTCTATCCCATCAGCCTCCTGCTCTCGGGGCCGACGCAGTACGATTATTTCTATCCCAAAGAGCACGACGTTGGGCTCAGCCCGACTGACGCCTCGCTATTTGGCGTCTATCCCCAGAGCACTCCAGATGGTCTGGTTATCCTCGTTGGGTTAGAGTCTGACAACGTGCCTCTCGGCGGTCAGTGGGCTGCCTGTGTTCGCCCTGCCGTTCTTGGTGGCGATGAGGAGAATATCACGACCTTGCGCTATGTCTATGCCGGCGAGACGTTCCCCGATAACTGCGCGCACGTTGAGATTCGGGCTGAGTGCGCTACGCTCAATGAGTTACCTGCTGGTTCTACTTGGAACCACGATGATGCTCTTGAAGTTCCTTGCTTGGCTACTGAGGACTCTTGAGTATGAAGGCCATGAGCCTCGGAGTAGGAGGAGTCGGGAGAAGTGTTAATGTATAATGAGACATGGAGTTGAACTGCATAGCTATAGGCGTCTTCGGCTCTCACTCTGTTTTCTTCCTATAGGTCTGTCCCTAGCATACAAGTCGACATCAATTTGATAATGAATCTAGATATAAAGCTTCTTTCGGGGCGAAATCGTGACAGCCAAGTGAGGTGCGGGCGATGAATTGCATAGCTAATATTTTGATCCAGATCAGGCCGTTTCTTCAATCAACGAACAATACCGAGACAAGCTTCGAAGGGATCCAGAAGGTAGCTAGAGCAGGCTACGAACTTCAAAGGAGTTGACGCTGTCAGGCTCCGCGTACTCAAAATACTATTACATATCCACCCACGTGTCTGGGCATATCTACGTGTTCGTTCCGAGGCCCAAGAAGCTGGGAACCCAATGAACATCACCGGAGTTTATGTGGACATAAGATCGAATGCATGATGCGTATACGCTAAGCCGTCAATTGAACCAATCAAACTCACGAAACTCAATGCAGGGTAGCGGGTAACGGCACCTAAATCGATCAGTGGGTGTCGCACTGCAAGGAGTGCCATTCTTCAACTCTTCCAATTTTATATGATGATGACGTTAATGTGATACACCTTCTGGGCTTCTGCAGAGCCTAGAGCTTCGAGCCAGATAGATGTATCGCGTAATCACAGATTTGACTCTACTCTTGACAAGGATATGATAACTTCACTGGATGACCTATTTCGGAGCATGATCCCATATGCATTTGATTCCAACAAGGATTCCAACAGGGACTCTCTAGTAAAAAAAATTCAGGTCCGGCTACCGAGGTTGTGACGGATGGTGAATGTGACACTGTCTGATCACACTCTTGAAACAATTCTTAAGGCCATCTAACTTCTCAAGTACCTTTCAATCATCAATTGCTCGTGAATTGCCAGTATCTTCATTCCTTTTTAGTTTTAAGTTCTTCTTAATCATGGGCAACACGTTCAGTCAGTTCTTCTTCATTCCCAAGCCGCCCATTACGGAGGAGAATTGTCCCGATCAGGCGGGTCGGGTTAGTATTTCTTCACCCTCTAAAGCGCCTACTTACCTCATCTATGCCCTTGACATGTAGCACCAAAGCTATAAACATAGCACACCACGCGCATGCACATCAAATGATAACTGACAGTGTGCATAGGTTTTTCTAGTAACAGGTGGATACGCTGGCGTCGGCTTCGAACTATGCAAGATTCTCTACGCTCACAACGCGACGGTATGGGTGGCCGGGCGCAGTGCCTCTAAGGCCGACGCAGCGATTGCAAAGATCAAGGCCGCAGCACCGTCAAGTTCGGGATCGATCGAGTTTTTGTCGGTTGACTTGGCCGATCGCACGACTATCAAACCTGCCGTTGAGAAATTCCTATCCCAAGCAGAGCGATTGGACGTGCTTGTTCAAAATGCTGGTGTATGTTCTTTGGCCCGTGTTCTCGCCCTTTTCTACACTGCGTGCGACATGTTTCACAAAGCGTATCGTTATACCATGGCTTGTATCGGTGCAAGTCATTATATTTAACAAGACCATTAGATGACCCGTCACTGACATGAATTGCACAGGTCATGTACCCACCAGAGGGCAGCAAAGATGCCCAAGGCGAGGAGCTGATGGTTGGCACAAACTGTCTGGGACACTACCTGCTCTACCAGCTCTTGCAACCACTTCTCGCCAAAACGGCTTCTTCGTCTAACACCAGTACCGTGCGCGTCGCATGGGCGGGATCCATCGCCGTTCAAGTTTCGTGCCCGCAGCCATCAGGCATCGTGCTCGAAAAAGATGGTTCCGGAAAACCCGCAGACATGGGTGTCAAGCCTAATTACGGCGCGACAAAAGTCGGCAACGCCTTCTTCGCCCGCGAGTTCGCCAAGGCGACGCCCGAGAACGGGATCGTGCATGTCGCATTCAACCCGGGAAACCTGGCAACTGAGCTGCAACGACACTGGACGGGGTTCGGCTCATGGCTTACCGTGGGTGATACCTTTCCCCCTATATATACTCTTACGTGTGAAATGTAGTATACCCAAAGCTCTGCTAACCGATATGTTAACTGATAGGCCAAGTTCATCGTCTATCCTGCGATTTACGGTGCTTATACGGAGCTTTTCGCCGCCATTAGCCCTGAGTTGACGCCGGCCAAGAGCGGTGCCTATGTGTACCCTTGGGGCAGATTTGGTCCTCTGCCCGATGGAATAGAGCACGCAATGAAGCCGGAATCTGGTCCACACACGGGTATCGCAGACAAGTTCATCCAGTGGTGCGCGGAGAAGACAGCTCCTTTCGCTTGAGGCAACAAGATCGGTTCAGGTGTGGAGCACTGTATCAAGACATCACATGCATGCTTAAAGTTGTAAAAATAGTTACTCAGAGTGAAGGTAATCTCAATTCATGGGAAATTTCTAATTATTCTCATTTTAGGGTGAAAAGTAGTCTCAAGAACAATCCCAGCGCAACGAACATAAATACCTCCGAGAGATAGCGAGAGAAACGAATAATCCCAACCTTATTAACGGCTAAGCGTTGTAACAATCAAGAACAGCAAAATGTTCTTCAGCAAAATCCATGTCAATACCAGGACTTCTGACCTTTGCCTTCATGGACTTTTCGTAACAAAGTCTCAACCTCCGATTCCTTTCGGAACCCATTAACGAAAGCAACGGCAACCGGGAGCCAGGTTAGTCTACCATTGAGATACAGGTAAATATTGTAACAGATCGCAAGTACGATCACGACCTTAGCAATCGTATAGCGCAGCGTTCTGATCGTGTAAAGAGGAAGTCCAATGATCAGAGAGAGAAAAATTCCACATGTCAGGGCGATAGCGATGAACATAGACATGATAAGACCGTGTTTGAACCAGCGGGACGAAGAAATCTGCGAACAAAATCCCTGGACAAGTCTCAGCCATCGCTGCCAGCGCAGAAAGACGGCTGGCGATTGGCGCCACTCATTCTCAAACCAGTACTTTATTGCAAGCTGAGTTTTGGCCTCGTCATCATTCTTCGGCTCGTGCTCGGGGGCAAAATCCAGCACAGACCGTTCATTGAGGACAGGACATGGCACTGCTCTTCCTCCAGGGCGAAATATGGCCTTTCGAAGCCATTCACGCAAAGTATCCGGATTTGGGAGAACGCAAGCGGCCGCCCCATCCCATCTTCTACGAGGAACAGCTACTAAGGTGCCTCTGTCGATGAATCGCTCAGCAGTCCGTGGGCTGAGGCACTGATGACCCTCAACGAACGAGCATCCTGCTACCGTGGAGCCTTTGTAAAATTCATTGGGTCCGACCTCAGCCTCGCGCTGGTGGCCTACAGCAGTAGAGATGGTGAGGTTAACCCTTTTGGTTCTATTTTCAATCTTAAGATCACCCGTGACAATGAGATGGGTATTTTTGCCGTGGTGACTGTGTCGTAGGAGGCGGTCGGGATTGTTGAAGTCAATTTCTGTATCCAGACGGCTTGGTAACGTATTCGTTCGTACCCAATTGTACCCATTTCTGTATACCTCCTGTTCGTGAGGGCCGATGGGGCCGTGTTGGTCTATGTATTTGAAATCCATTGTTGACACGATTGGTTAATTGGCGCTGTTACTTTCTTGTTTGAATTATGTTTGAGTGGGATGAAGGAAGCCCAGTTGCTTGTAATGCGGATACTTGATGAAGGTTTTCCTTTTTTGTGATGATGTTGTAAGTGACTTTGTATGGTAGTGGTGAAGTGATGATGGTGGATCACAAGCCCTCTGATATTGCAGTAATCACTCTCTTTAAATAGAGAGTTGCCATCTTCTACAGACATCTAAGCAATACGTCGAAGTCTCTGGCATACAGTGACATGACAAAGAATTAGCGAGTCCTGGAACAGTCTTGCTCAACCGCATTGTCAAATGACACTGAGAACTAAGATATGCTACCTTCCAACTCATTCGAGCTCAGCCTCGATGACATTCTCAGCTTCCTTATGCCATATGCCAGTGATTTTCAATCCAGCACCAGCGAGCAGCTCACGCCACTGACTTTCGGTTCTCTCGCGGCCAACCAGCATACCCATCATAGTCCAGTCAAGACTCGTCTGCTGCCACGGTGCGCCAGTATTGCGCAATACAGCCTCATTGATTAAGAGCTTTGAGTGACCTTTGACCATGGCATCTCGCAAGTGAGACAAGATCACAGCGCACTTGGCATCAGGCCAGTCGTGCATAATCAAACGCATAAAGTACGCCCTTGCACCGCGATACTCAGCTGGCTGCGGCTCGAAGAAATCGTGAGCTACGGCTTTGATCGCTTTTGGTAGCTTGCCGGACTCCTCGGGCTTGTTTAATGACGGATGGCTGGTCTTGCAGCACTAATTGACCCGGTAGATCGGGGTACTTGTTGTGCAAGTTCGTTCAATATACTTCTTGTCATGACCAATTGAAGCTTCTCATGCGAATGTATAGAAAGATCAGTGCCCTAGAATCCTTAAAAGAGAAGCGAACAATCTATGAATAATATAGAGGCAGGCTACTAGAGATTTCCTTAGTACACTGCGTATTTGTCCTTCTTCTGAAATAGACAACAAGATCCCAACGCACGCAAACCTAAGGCGTAATAGAGCGAGAATAAGGGGGACTGCAATCGTGTGTGAAGACTTTGATACGAAATTGCAAAACGATGCAAATATCTTCTAGGGATGGTTCGGTAAACCCCGTGTATGTGTCTCTCGTAGGTGCGGGCTTGCCTCCGCATTTACGACGTACGATACGAGCAATTCATCGCGCCGCCGCTGCAGCATGAAGACGAATTTGAATAGCGGCTGTAGATACATTAAGAAGGCTGAAGGGCGCCACATTGCTACCGGGTATCCTTGGCTTCCGGGTCTACCAGGTTCAGTATGTACTGTACTCAGCCTTACACCTACCATTAGCTAATAGCTTGTTTTCTGAGACTTGTGGCTGTCATTAATTGAGGCTTTATTATTTAAATAAGAGTTGTCCAACGACGAGCGGAAAATATAATGCTATCTGGGTTGCTTCAATCTGAAGTAAGGGACAAAGACCTTACCACACATACTAGCGTGAGACACCAATGAAGTAACATCGAGCATGAGTAAAGGTGGTGGTGATTAAGTCGTGAAAAGAGAACTACTCAACTCAAGAGTAATTCAAGTAATGTTTTTCTGCAATCGTCTTGATCAGTAATCTGTGTCCATCTTCCGAAGGAACCGAGAAAAAGGCATCAGGCCGGGTTTTGATTAGTCTTCGATTCTTTTGCTAAACTAAGCTAAGTCGCATGTGTTGAAGAGGAGCTGATCTAGTTCCAGCTTCCTGGGACCGGGATCCATGAGCTTATTGACCTAATTGGCTTAGCCATCAAGGTCTGGTATCCCAGTCAATATGTCATTCTCGCGTACCATGGGCCCTCATCGGCCAAACCCAAAAGCTATCGACCTAGAGGCGAGTGCAGGAGGAGCCATGACATTGGCGGCTGATTGCACTGCGGCTGTAAGAGGTGCGATCCGTCTCGCCCACAGAAGCTAGTGCATGTCATATCTAGTTTGTCTCCCTGAACAATCTAGAGAATCGTTAGCCTCCAGGGGTTTAGACGGTTTGTCTAGTTCGCAATGAGCTGGTGTGCTATCAACACATGCAAATGGCCAGAACGGAAGGTATGATCGATGGCTACGGAGTGCTCAATCATGGAGATGAAGCTGCATGAACCGATCCAGTCAGTCGCTCACCTGTGGATGCACAGATCAGTTCGAATGACCCATTTGTTTCCATTAAGCACCTCCCGCCCTTCATGCTATGAGAATATAATGAATCAGCGTTGCGATCATGGATGAGGAGAAAAAGGAAGTCCCACTAATAAGCAGTCCTCACCATGCTTGTGGAGCAAAAGCATCCCCGTCTCAGGTGGTATGGCAATTTCTTCTTGTGCAAGTTTGCGGTCATGCGGATGGAACACTGTCTCGCCGCCAAGACAGCCCTCCGCCGTTGAGGTTAGGTAGAGTAGTGCTGTAAAGGTAGTTTTGGCACGAATGTTCCCAGAGCCGTCGGCAGAAGGAACATCTACCATATTACTATCATCATCTGCAAGCCATCACTTTAGTTCTATGCACAATAGGACCATTGCGCGGCAGAATAATGCAGTTTGATAAGTTAGTGCAACCAGCTGAGAACCATTCGGCGAACAGAGGATCGCAACTCCCAGAATAGGTAAGAAATCAGGCAGTCTAGGACGAAAAGCTCGTAAAAGAGATTGGGATCGCGAAGCGCGGAACTATTCGCCCAGTGCGGAAGGGTCCGAAATGAAGGAAGAAAAAAGCAAAGACATAAAACCTGGACAACTTACAATGACAGTCGAAAAACTGGCCTTGAGAATATCGGTAGACACGGATATTAGGATTGAGCCCTATCACTTCGCCACCCCTTTTTGTGCGTCAGCGGTGAGAAAAGACTTGGAGTATAAAGCCATCATTACCATAGATGCTGTACGGATCGTTTCGTGATCAATTCTTTCAGACCAGTCTGTAGCCAGAGTCTTTGCGCGAAGGAAGGGTCTTCTATCTGGAATCTGTCATTGACTCTAAGCGCATCTCCGCGCCGTGGTTGGCCGGGCGTGGTTGTGAGCGGAAGGCGATCCAGAAACGCCACGAAATCGCGACACAGGGATTTTGGCCAGAAGCCGCGTATTACAAGAATCTGATCCTGGAATGCCGGGACAGGGGAATCGAGAACGAGTGGGATGACAGGCAGCTTTGGCTTGAAGGCTGGCCAGTTTGGCCGCTGTGGCGCTGCCGTCAGCACGCCTGCGGCTGGACGACCAGCGCCGTTCTTCTCTGCTGGCTGCTTTCTATTTTTGTTTCCCATTGTGGTGACGTTATCGTTGTGGATGAAGGCTGGGAGCCAGAGCGACCAAACGATCAAAAGGCGAGGCAACACAGAGAAAGGCTGAATTCGCACTGCAATGGGGACTATAGTCAATAAGCTTGAGTACCTAGGTACGTGACTCCACATCTCCGAATCGTCCTCGACTTGTCTCACCTACCCAAGTTCAAAAAGGCCAAGCACAAATCGACCCACCTTCACGTCTACTTGCCAATTATTTATTCTCGCTTGCCTATATTCATATTGCACGAAGCTATAGCAACTGGTTGCAGAAGGGATTTACCAAGATGGCGCAGCTTGACAGGGATCGGTAGTATCCCGCACCTTAGCATACATACTCCGCAGATCTCTCCCCACCTTCCCCAGATCGATCGATGTGTCTCGCCGCCCATTCAAGATCTGTGTCTCATCAAGCCACGAGGCGTAATAAGAGGCTTGCAGTCCATTTTGTTGTACCTACAGATACTGATCATGCATCTTTGATTGCGCCCCAATATCATCCATGTTCCACGTGTTGGTTCGCAGAGCGCCCGCCCTAGGACTATTAATTACTTTATGTTTTTAATACCGAACTATTACCAGGCGTTGCAGATCGCTCTTCAAGGCGAATTTGATGTCCTTCACCTTTCAATACTAAGAACCCCATGATGAGTCACTTGACAGAATACTCTTCCATACTTGGCCACGTCATGAGCCTTCTAGAAGGAGAAGAGCCGTCAGCGTATACCGAGTTCGGCAGGCTGGGAGGGGTGCTGGTTCAATTTCCTTTGCCGGCACGACCACTAGACGAGTTAGAAGAATTCTACCGAAGCAACCAATTGGAGGTCGAATCGTCATGTTTGCAAAGTCGACGCAAATGCCTATACGGCAAGTTCATCCAAGCAGCCTACCGAGCCCACTGGGCCGTCAGACAAGGCCCAAAATACGGTAGTGTCTATCATCTTCAGACCTGCGTTTCTTACATCTTGGAGGCCTTCAAGATTATGGAAGAAGCGAAGGAATTCGATGATGGCACACCGGTGGGCTGGAGCGAGGTATACATCGGCAGGAACTCGAAGGCCGGCATTGCTTTACACGAGCCACAAGAATACTGGTTGTTGTTCAAGCTCGAGAGCTTGTTTCCAGTGCTTGAACTCTCGATACGGGTGCTCCGACTCATCTTACCCGACTTGGATGATGTGTGGGATGAGTGGGAATACACCCTACTCCAGGAGACATGGCTTCAGCAGTTCATTATAGATTCCAGGGCGTCTTCATACAAAGACATACCGTTCCACGCCCCGCGACGGGACGAGATAATAGACACCAGCATTTCTTGGACGTGTTAGCGAGTTCTTCAGACTTTTGATCGTTCAGTCCTATCGGTTGTCTACTTAACGGCAAGGAAGAGTCCTGCCGAGGTCGCTGCGCCTGCATGAAACGAGAGAAGGCCCATGGGCAACCCAGCCATCAGCTAAGCTCTGGTATCTTTGTGTCCCATAGTGGGGGAATGTGCTGTTTGTATATCACATCACTCTTCGTCGGGCGGTCAAGCGATTCAATTGAAGTGGTGGAATATCTCATGGGTATGTTTCGGTAATATGTGCGAAGGCAATTGGTCCCCCACAGCTGTGCAAGTAGTTCAAACTTGAGTAAGCAGTGGAAGCATGAGGGATCTGTGGTGGATGGGATGGAAGCCGACTCGGACTTGGAGTCGGGACTCTTGAAGGAGGGATTTGGGCTGACTTTAGTACATGCAGTGTAAGGGTAGATGATCTGGTTAGATGAGTGGGTTATGCACCAAGTCAGATATCATTCATCTAACTTACATACTTATGTAATATCAAGTACATGTACATATATGTAGGAGACGATCCACTTTAATTCCGGGGTCCGATTCTGGCATTTGGGGAAACCAGTTTCAAACTCCATCGCCATAGAAATCTCCGTTACAATCTTCAAAAAGTCATTGTCTGGATACTTCGTACTGCCTGACATCTTCGCCCTCTTCCGCATTCATTCATTTATTCATTCGTTCGGCTCAAAGGCAATTCACTCTCTCCGACTCGGGATTCAGAGCTACCGCCTCAGCCTTGAAAGATGTGGTCGTTTGGCACCACCTTCACGATAGCCAAAGACGGCGACGCACCCGCCAAATCTGCTTCTCAAACCTCACAGCCTTCACAACCTGAACCTGAGCCAATACAACAGCCGATATCGCCGCCGCCGAATCCCATAAGTAGCCCTCGACCTCCTATTACATCAGAACGATCACTCAAGCAGTTGGGCCTTTTCTTCGGCGGCGCAGGCTTCCTCGCGCTTTCCACTCTAATAACAAGACGATCGGTTTCGAAAAAACTTGTTGCTACAATACCCAAATTCTACCACCAGAGTAATCGGCCCGTTGATAAAATCAGCTCCGACAGCTCTCTCATAGCCTTGGAAGCCCTTAACCTTGCCACCCTCAATGTCATGGGCTTTGCAATTATGATGACTGGTGGAGCAGCATGGGCTTTCGACATCTCCAGTATCGAGGATCTGCGGGCTATGGCGCGGAAACAGATCCACGGCCCGCGCGGAAAGACAGATGAAGAAGCTGAACAAGAGATTGAGGAATGGGTGGCCAAGGTATTGCTCCGAAAAGAAAAAAAGGAGCAAGAGACCAATCCAAACCAGAAGGACAGCTAGCGCAATTTCGGTTGCAGCAGCAAGAAACCCCTGTCGCCTGCCCAGTACCGCCACAACTCATACTACTTGGCTAGGTCGCATTCCACTCGCATTCCATCGGTTGACGCGATATCTCCGGGGATGTCCCTTGATCTCCGTGTCTACTTCCACTCACTATGCTGGAACATAAAACTTTCAGTCGTCGTCTCCCAGTCTCCTGTTCTCCGAAACCCCTTATTTGTACATCGTATTTGACCGCAATACAAGTCGTCGACCGTTTAGAGACTAGAATCCAGCAGGGATTCCTGGAGCAAATGTGACGGCAACCCTTTTTTGTATAATAGACTCTGGAACATTCCGTCTTCCTGCTCATTGCGGTGATGGGTTGCCAGTCTCACTGAATTGTTTGCCGTCAGGATGCATAAGTGCTTCCTGCAAGCGATCACCAATGCGGAATAGTCCGCGATCAATAATATTGAGTGAAAGTCTCACCTTAGCAAACCACGTGCAGCCCTTACGGAGAGAGTCCGCTCCCCTTCCGTTGCTTCATTGTATATTGTATTTCTGGGACGCTCGCAGGAGATATTGGGCGAGGCTGAATTTCTTCAAAGAGCTATTCGATCCCCCAACGCTCCATCTTTGCCCGGACCTTAAGCTGTTCTTTTAGGGTTTCCCCTGACCGACCAACAGCGGATTTTGTGGGCTATCTTCATTTCTAAGTCGAGGAACGATGGCAAGAGGCAAAATCCTTCTTCGATACAAAGTCCCAGTTCGACGCTATCGCTGTGCAAATACTCATCGACCGGTCCAGTCACTTAATGTTGATCTCCACACGGTGGGATGCCCCAAGCTTATCTTTCGTCGTATCCATAAAGACAACAGATTCAAGGATGACCCCCAAATCATAGACATTATTAATTCGGAAGATCCTGCAAAGTATCTGGAGAATGATATTGATGATGATGGAAAGGTGATTGACGAACCTGCGCATGGTATACACTTCTCACTATGCAACGACTCAATACAGCACTCGCCGGTATGGGCACGGTTACGCCAGAGCGAGCTCTGTAAAAATAACGACATATACGTGCTCAACCTAGACTCGTTCGAGAGCTTTTCAATACCTATAACTCGAATCTGCTGGGTGCCTACTTACGAAGCTGAAGATGGGAGACTGTATACCATCATCGGCTGCCCGGGTAAAGTAGGCCGGGACAAGGACTTGGTCATTCCGGCGATAATACAACGTCGGGATTACCCCGAAGAAACTAGACTCCAGTCCCTTTCAGAAGCTCAGTTATCCGGGCTCTTCGAGATAAGAACTGTTACTAAAGAGGGTTTCCTCGAAAGTCAGTCGACCCTGATCAAAGAGCGCTACCTCCTTCAAACGAGAGCGTCCCGGCCGGTTTCTCTGACCTTTCCTTTGCCCTTTCCAGCCAGACAACAATTCAAGACGAGAAGAAGATATATACAGTCCGACAACCCGAACTTCATTACGAACTCAGACGATGGCACCTCTTCCAGTGACGAGGAATACTCAACCGTCAATTGTAGGCCCAGTTCTTCTAATTCTTCTACTCAACAGGTCAACAATGACAACAAGGCAAGTTACTCGCCAACTCCCATTCGACAAAAATCAAAGCAAGAAGAATCAGCAGTATTCTAAGCAGCTTTCCACAAACAGGAGTCTTGGCACTGCACCTGTCGCTACTCCGACCTGGGCCCGACGATATGGTCGCTCCGTCCGAGACACCGCCACGTTAAGGACGAAGAGTGTCCGTTTAGCCCCCACCACGTCAATCATTGTATCTTCGCCGAACATAGACCAAGTCACTGTGTGATTCCAAGCTCCGGAGAAGAACACGTTCATTGTCTAGAGGGAGTTCCACTCGTACAGTCTCCCATCCGCCCCCCACCTCTCGACCAGGAGCTCGAGCAACTCCCTGATGCTCCTCACAATATGGACGGTAAAAACATAGATAGCGACGACGTACCATTGCAGATAGGCGATTCGTCATCGGATGAGCAGAGTTTATCGATGTCCGACACCTCCACCTCGGACGTACGGATCTACGATCAGCCGCAGTCTAGACCAGGCACGCCCCCGGAGGACCCATTCTTAGACGCAGAGCTGAGTCCCGAGGGTATGGATCTGGGCTGTCCCCCCCCTTGCTTCCAGCCCGACCTAGATGTCCTAGACACCATCAGAGTAGAATACCGGATCATCTGCCGCTCCCCGGGTCTTCCGGAATTACAGCCCTGAAACACACGACACACAAATATATACAAGATAAGCAACAGGAAGAGGTACGCCAGTTACCACTCAATCATTCAATACCTACAGATCTCAGGCTGTACTAAAGAGTAAAGGAAACTGGCTTAGGCTAGAAGTCAAAACGTCACTATAAACGCAAAAAAAAAGTAGAGGATGGAATTGTTTTAGACGAAAACCACTCGTCTAGGCTGGATGGATGCGGTGTACCTTAGTCGGTTGAAGAGGGGTTTTCTGTTGGTTGGCTGCTGTGTCTTTTCCCTCCTCTCCGCTCCCCTCCCTCTCTCGCAGTCAAAAAGATAAACGAGATAGATGGAATGAATTACGAGTCTGTCTTTCATGCTGCTTCCTTGCCGATTTTCGATTTTCGCTCCCAAAAAATCTGATTGTTCGATCTTTCTCTCTGCCCTGGACATGCATTCTCCCATCGTAAAACATGTTGTACTGTCAAATAACCAAATAGCCTACCAATATTCAACTGTTACTATAAAACTCTTACTATAAGATCTCGTATTGTGTTGTATCCATGATAATCTCTATATCGCTTACTTTCTTCCCTTCCCCTTCTAATCTACCGGATGAAAGTATATCTTTCCAAAAGATCACAGGACTACCCTAACCCAAAATGATGCACCCCACCACCGTGAGAAACTATGCCGTTGAACAACTGGACAAAAGATTTCTTCGGTGTTCGAATATTCTCAAGGAAGTCAGAGGTATTTTACCTTTTGGAAAACATGTAATCGTCGCCAATAAGGCATGAGTAGGTAAATGACAACACATTCAAAACCAGGTTAGATCTTCTACCCCATTCAATGCCTTCCTCTGACCTCACCTCACCCGACCCTCACATCAAGCAACAGCCTCCTCAGTAACCCCCAACTCGTCCCCCTCCGATCGTCCTCTCAGCCTCTCCTCCAAATTCGCGCCCTCCTCCTCAAAGCTGCCCCTCCGGCCCCAGTTCCTCGGCTGTCTCTTGAGAAACGCGCCGACAGCGCCTAGATACCCCTCATGGCGGAGGAAATAAGCTTGTTTGCGACCTTTGGACCAGAACCGAATAGCGTAGCTGAGCGTGTTCATCGTCTGCGGGTGGCCACGGATAAAGGAGCCGCCAAAGTAGATGTCGGATAGCCCGTGGATTTGGGACTGGAGGAAGGCGATTTGGCCGATGTTGTTGCTTACGGCGTAGAGGAGCGAGCGGGAGATGTCGGAGGCGGAGAAGCGCGGTTGGGAGGGCTGTGGGGTTTGTGTGGTGTCGGGGTGGTATTGGTCGTTTGTGCTGGACGTGTTGTTACTGATGGTAGTTTCGTGATTATTCTGATGTGACGATGCGTCTGTTTTGTCTTCTTTCGAATTTGGGTGTTCGGCGGCGTTATGCGGTACGTCACCATTATCCTCGGCCTCGTGCTCGGCTTCGCGCTTCATACGGAATACCTTTCCGAACGAACTCGCGATGGCGGTGCTCTTGAGCCCGATCTTGTTGTAATCTGTGCCGTAGATGTCACCGACTAGCATGTCAACCTTGGCATTGTCGCCTTGAGCGGCCATTTCTAGCATGTCGTCGAAGTTCTCGGCCGGCGTGAGGAGTGACAATAAACCCCATAGCGTTCCGCCGCCGAGCGAAGTGCCGCCGACGCGTTCATATTTTCGCGGGCCGGAGACTTTTAGTATACTGACGCCGGATCCGATATTGACGAGCATATAGGGGTAGATATTGGCGTCGGGTTCGGAAAAATGCATGGGCTCGGTCTCGGAGTAGGTGAAGACCTCGCGGGGTATCTCAGTAATGAAAAAATCTAGTCCTGTGTGTTATTCAAGCCGCGCGGAGTCAGCCTCTGTCTTTCATCTTATTGGTCTTGAACGGCGATCTAGGAGATGAGGTACCTATTATTAAACAAGCCATCTCGTCTTCTCTAAGAACGTCAACGCCTAGTCGCTTTTTTATTCTATCGTGGTATTTGAATGCGCCGCCGCCGGTAGCCATGACGCACAGATCGTTCGGTTTGGAGCCATTGAGGGCGAGGGCATTGTCTTTGAGGTGGCGCATAAACTCAATGCAGTCGTCGATGTGGTCGGTTTCGAAGGAGTGGAAGTTGAGTCGGCCGCCGGGCTCTCTCGAGTGCGCTTCGCGGGAAAAGTAGACGAGCTTGGCTAGGGAGCCTCCAATCTATGCGAGTGTGCGTCAGCGACTCAACGTCTCCCTCCAGTCTCAGTGTTGTAGTGGGGAAACACAGGGACTCACATCGACAGCGATATGGCTGACCACAGCGGTGTGGTTAGGCAACCGAATGTCTTTTCCCTCATGATAGCTCGTATTGGCATTGGCAGGCGTAGTTGACCCCTCGTTGGTATCGACTATGAAGGCACCCTTGACATTGATGCGCACTGAGCCGGGATGGGAGATGGTGCTGTCGATTTCGGCGGTGCTCGTCATGATGCTCTGTCGACGCATACCATCAAAGGCAGGCTCGGGGACATCTCCACCTCCTAAGACATTGGCATCCAGAGAGTCAGACATGTTTCTCGAAACTGGAGAGGTCGCGTGGGGTTCCTTTTAGCACAATTTATAAAGATGATGGAGCGAACGAAGTGGGTTTAATATAAGTAACAATGCTAGTTGAGAATTGCTCGGCGTAAAAGCCGCAACATCTCCTGTTTATTAAGGCGGCATCAAGATGAAGATGAGTCGGAAACATTCAACCAAACAGATTGAGAGAATGACGTCTGTTGAGGGTGAAATAAGGAAGTTGCTATTTGTGACAGGACAATGATTGCCCCTCGATCGGAGACCGTAGCTGTCGCCTTATTTTCTACCGTAATCTTATGTCAGCATGGTGGGGTTAGATTTCAGTAGTGGAAGTTTACACCCTTTACCAGAGATGCCTACCCTGGAGATATTTAACGGTTTATCTACAGCTGTTTGGTGGTGCCCCTAAATCATGGCGTGGGTTCCTAAAGCTGTACTTTTTAAATTTTTATTGAGGCATAGACTTGAGAAAGTCCGAGGCATAGAAAGGGATTAGTTAGCTTATCAATAAAGGATTAGTAGAGGAACTTATTGAGCATAGTTGTCAAATAAGGGTACTACCTACTGACCACGTGTTTTTCGATCTACTAGGCATGGTCAATCACATATAAAAGCAGAGTTCAAACTCCCAAACCTATCTATCCCAGAGTCAGCATCCAAACCTGGTGATGTATCCTCATTATTACATCAATAATGAGTGACGTTTATCTGCCTTAGCATTGCTCGGATATTCGAATGCTACTGACTGAATATCGAGTTGTGTTGTTACCCAGATTTCCAATCGATGCCTCATTTATTTTGGCCATAATCAACACAGTTGCATCACAATTGTCGGTACATACCATCTATTTATTCAGATCTGTACGGTTTTCTTGTTCATTCTTGTCAATAGATCAAGAACGGTATATAAGGCCTCATACTTGAGCACAACGAACGTGGTTTTCTTGGACTTCAAGCAGCCGCTACATCCGCATTCAATGGAGAGGATGTTTGTGTGAGGCGAATGCGAGTCAGGGTGGCAATGTAGGAGGTAACATAGACTTCTATTGACTCTTGACCTTCACTGGCTATAGAGACGAGGCTACATGGCTTATATATAACCCCTCTGGCGTATTGATGCCCTCCGAATTCCCTCTGGAGGTCCATAACACGGTAACCACTGAGCAGATCTCTACCCATGGCTTATATCACCCGTAGCACCTAGTGAAGTAGCAACTAGCATGTAACAGTGTGAATAAGATTGAGCAGACGCTTGATGGTTTGTGAAGCAGGAGCCGACAGGGACTTCTCTTAAGAGACTGACATGACCATGTTCCATGGGAGGACTAGCAGTCTAGATCAACCACAAACGACACGCCGCTTATCTCAGATCATCTAACGACTATACTAACCTCTTTGATGTCTGTTTCTCTGACAAAAGGGGAGGAGTAGAAAGCGGTAGCGCAAACACGTCCATACAGGTTCACCGAGATCATGCACCCATGTATCCTTGACTATGACGCTCGAACTACTTGATAGGAGAGCTATATATGGTATACATATGAATATCTAAGTGCCTGGCTACACACGTAGGAGTATACAGTTTCTCCTGCTTCCACCCCTACTCAGTGGTCATACTTCTCCAGAGTGGCAGGAAAGCTTGAGTAGTTTCATGTTTACCTAAAGTCGTGTAGAGAACCTGTAATTGGAAAAATAGCTGTTGCCACATGTGAATGGTCCTCCAGCAAGCAAACGCGAGATATACAGATAATCATTATGATTCATAACTGTGAGAAGCTGAGTCTATCAGTCTCAAACTGAAAAAGTCCGGTTCGGACAGTCGTATGAGTCGTCTAGGAGTTATCCTCTTTCACGACAACCGCGTAAAACTTCCCAAACATTGCGAGAAATGAGTCGGTATGAGTCGCTCTTTTCAGCCGCAAGCCCATTCCTCCTTTGATTTGCCTCATCACTCCTAGCGACAAGGAAGTCGTCGATCCTTTTCCATTTCTTGCTTCTCCTGGTGACTCAACAGCTTCTGCATGGGACAAAAGGGTGTGTACTAGGGTATCATTCCTCCCGCATCCAGTTCAAAATGCTCTATGCTGCTTCCCACACATGGAGACCCAATCAAAGGTGATGCTCCAGATATCAGCAGTCGACATTGGCTGCAAACTGCCTCGCCATCCACCTTGGAGTAGTTTTCTAGCGTGAATTCCAAAAGGACACGTGCAGTGCAATGAGATTTCCAGGGATCTACCTAGTTACGATGATGATACTATAGACGGGCGCAATCTGCATCGCGGAATGGGTGGATCGACCTATAACAAGCCCCTCCAGGAACAGGGTTGAAGCCGCTACTGGGGTCAAAACAGGGCTCTCTCACCAGGCACCCAGAAAAGCGTCCGCTGGAACTTTATTAGTCTGTTCGAAAGGAAGCAACTTGGCAAAGCTTGGGACCAAGAGATTTGCTCGGGTTTTGCAATCCTTCGTCTCTTTGCCAAGTAGCTATGATACAGACCAAGACTTGAAAGTTGAGATGAGCTGAGAAGATCCTTGCCCCGTTAGAGGTTATTACGAGGTTATAGGTGTAACTCCGGGGAACCACTAATAAATCGCAACAACGCATTCCGCAGCGGGGCAAGGCGGCTTCTAGAAACTAAAATAGGTGGTTCTTCCCTACAACACCCGACGCCCTGTGTGCCGGCGCCCCAGATGGGCTTACATATGTTCAATGCTGTCATTGTGACATGCTGTGTAATGAAAGTCGCTTATCAGTCGGATCCCACTAACTCGGTTTCTCACTCTCGCTCGCCCTCAGGCAGCAGTTTAATATCCAATGACGATGAATCGATCGAGGCTTAGGAACTAGCAAATATCCCTCAACTCCAATTACAGAGCCTGGAATGATGTTACCTAGTTCATGAGGACTCTAGCCTTATGTCTGCTCCTACGGAGAGCTGCTGTCTCAAACTCCGGCTTCGACGGCGTCTTTTTTAACAAAATAAATTAATTTGCCGTGTCAGATCCTAAAGAGTAGAATAGGGCTTAGATCCTGCAGGGATTGGCCAACAGGTGTCTCGAATTTGACCCAATGGCCTGAAGCTCTACTCAGCGAGAGGCCCATAATAAGCCAAAATGTGTCAGTACTACAGGTGGTGAACCCGAGGAATACGGCGTTTCTGATGCTTAGAGTTGTTCTTTTTTTTTTTCTCGTTCGTTGGATGATTTAAAAGCTTGGCCAAGTGCAAGCCAAGATGGGCTTAATGTGCCTGATTATTTAACCCGGTTCTTTCCAGGCTACTAGCAACGCCACCACCAATCTACATACTAAGTGCGTAAGTGGTGGAGGCGATCGTGATTAAAAGAACAATCTGGGGGAGTGGCGTCTTTATAAGAGAAAGGGTTGATCTCGTAAGTTATGATACTCAATGCTATCGGTGAAGCATTGATTGCTTCCGAGTCTAACTGTCAATATGCGAGCAGCAATATACCTTTCGAGCCTATCCGCTTTCTTTACCAATAGCTATGCCTCCTCGGAAAGTTGCAAGGCCTTCCCTGGCACCGCCTCCGTGAGTTCTCACGCGTCTGCTCCCTTGATTCCCGAATCCTCCTCATCCGAGGCTATCCCAAAGTGTTGACAGACCGGCTAAGAATGCTAACGAGCATTGTATAGTGGCCAAGGGAGCACACCTGGGCTCGGTTCAACGAGTCGACCGGAGGAAAGCTCATCAAGCCAACTCCTCCGGGAGCTGTCTGTCATCCAGGAGAGCCCACCTACAACGCCGACGAGTGTGCCGCGGTCAGAACAGCATGGTACACCTACGACTTCCACCAACGAGACCCTATATCCAACATGTGGCAACAGTACAATAATGACACCTGTCTGGTTGAACCAGATACTCCGTGTAGTCCTGCGGGATACCCTGCCTATGTCGTGAACGCGACGTGTGCCGAGGACGTGAAGCTCAGCTTGGAATTCGGTAGGTAAACCTGAACAGATTGCTCGTCCACAGAGCATGTTAAGAAACAGCGACTGACATAATTGGTTTAACTATTGATTAGCCCACGAACACAATATTCGAGTCATCGTGAAGAGTACCGGACACGATTATCAAGGCCGCTCAGCAGCACCAGGCTCGTTGTCGATTTGGATTCGTCACATGCAAGGACCCCTAAAAACGCTGAAATCTTTCAGGCCAAAGGGCTGTGACTTCACGATCGACACCACCGCGGTGACTGCAGCTGGCGGAACTCAGATGGGCCAGCTTTATGATGATCTTGATCTGATCAACCAGACAGTCGTTGGAGGCGGCTCCAAGTCTGTCTCTGTTGGGGGCTATATCACCGGCGGTGGTCATTCCATTCTTTCTCCTCACTATGGCTTGGCAGCCGACCAAGTCCTGGAGATAGAACTTGTGACGCCTCAGGGCGAGATCTTGACGGCCAATGAGTGCCAAAACGAAGATCTCTTCTGGGCTATGCGAGGTGTACGTGCCCGAATCAACCAATTTTCATAGATACCATGACTAAGGATAAAAATAGGGAGGCGGCTCGACTTTCGGCGTCATGACCTCAATCACCCTGAAGACCTATCCCACGCCGAAGATTGTGGGCGGAATCGCTGCCGTCGCTACAGAAGTGGGAGCTCCGTTCCTCTGGGACATGGTCGGGTACGTGGTCTCGCAATCCCCATACCTCCTCGACAAGGGTGTGTCCGGATATATGTTCACCACGACCAATCAATCGCTCCCAGTCGGCAACAGCACGATCAATGTGGCCGGAGTTGGCGGGTCTGTTATAATCATCGGTACACAAGAACTTAGTGACTTGGACGCCATTTGGGAACCTATCTTTACTTACGCCAACAAGACCTGGGGCGCCTTTCCTTATACCAGCTTTGCAGCTTACCCGTCTTTCAAGGCCTGGTACGACGTGTATTACGACCAGAACCCAGCGGGCTACGACATGTGGGTTGGATCACATCTACTAGATGAGGCTGCATTCGGAAATGCCACCACCCTTGGTGAAGTCTATAAGATTTCCGAAGCCACTGCTTACTTGGTTGGTGGGAAAGGAGTCATGGATGCGAAACCGAGCGGCGGATCCAATGCTGTCAATCCGTCTTGGAGGAGGACGTTGGTCCATGCTAGTAAGATATACACATCCATTCGTTATCGTCAATATTGTCCATTGCTAATACAATCCTTCTCTCGTACAGCAAACGGGTTAGCCTTTGAGCCTCTAAACAAAACGGCAAGAGATGAGTCTCTGGCCAACGTTAACGCTATCACCGAGCCGCTTCGGCAACTTGCCCCGGACATGGGTGCCTACGTCAACGAGGTTCGGCTCTTTCTTCCCTAACTTTACTACCGCTTATTGAAATAGGAACTATGTGACTAATATATACAATCTTAGAATAACCCGGCTGAACCAAACTGGCAAGAGAGTTTCTGGGGAAGCAACTATGTCCGTTTACTACAGATTAAACGGAGGGTCGACCCTCACGACGTACTTTGGTGCCATCCCTGTGTGGGGAATGAGAGATGGGCTGTGCAAGAGGATTATCGCCTTTGCCCTAGCGGCAGATATTATCCCGGCGCGAAACAGTCTCGCTTGACCTGAGGTAGTTATACTCGAGACTCTGATCATGTGTACCTAGATGGATGTAATATTTTCGAACTACTCGTGTACGATATTTTGCCCCTTTTTATCCTCAAAACATTGATGGCATCTCAGTCAGCGCTGAAGCTTCGGCGTCAAATACTATGTACAGTTTCCTATGTTGCCGCTGGTAGCTTCTCGAGCACAGTTGCATTCCCTGTGATCTCAAAGTTCCAAGATGCGCGGTCCTCAACGTCAAGAGCGAGCGTGTAGTTTGCAGGATACAACGTCAAGGCTCCACTTGAATCGCTCCGCGCAACGCTTCCAAGCTGAATATCCAACGTTCCTGTAGCAGTAGTCCCTGGCTCAATGTCGTGCAGCCGCGTGAAGCCAACGAGGCTCTTGTTCGGGTAAGGTGCTGACCCGTATTGTCCCTTCAGGAAACCCAGCACTACGTAGTCAGATTTGACCTTTCCAGTGTTGGTGACAGACACGTTGACTGAGGCTAAGGGGTAAAGATCTGAAAATTTGCCTGTTCCTGAAGTTAGGTTCGCCATCGCGAATGTGGTGGGCAGATCCCCAGCGAAAGAGACGTTGAAAGTCGTGTAGTGCAGGCCATGACCATACGGGAAGACTGGAGTTCCAGTGTACCACTTGTAGGTGCGTCTATTATCCATGTCATGTCAGCAAGAGGGGCGATGAAACATATCCAGCGGTTAGTAAATAAGGGGTAGAAGGGTTCAAGTTAGGAAACATGTAATTTCCGTACCCTGGATTCCCGGTCCCTGGCTGCAAGCTCATATTCGTCATAGGCACAGCGTTCACATAGGCAGCAGGATACTGCGTAATAGGAAGTCTCCCAGCAGGTGCAACATTGCCCGTGAGCACATTAACAATGGCCGTCCCACCGCTCTGGCCAGCGTATCCAGCCCAAAGCAAGGCATCGACTCCCGTCTCGTTCACCAGCGACGAGCTGTCAACCATTGTGCCCATCTGTACGACCGTAAAAGGCTTCCTAGTCGTCGCGGCCGCCAGTTTATGAATTAAAGATAATTGGACTCCGGGCCAGGTAATGGCGGTGCGATCCATGCCTTCGGCTTCGATACTTGTGTCTATTCCCCCAACATAGATTGTCGCGTCGGCGGCTTTAGCGAGCGCCACGGCTGCTGCGAACCCTGAAGTTGAGTTTCCTGAGATCGTACAACCCGCGGCTGTGGTCACGGTGAATCCAGCGCTTTGGAAGGCCGCGACGACGCTTGTTACCGTTTGCGCCGGGCCGTAGTAGTTTCCTTGCATTTGTGTCGTTGCCGTCGCCAGGGGACCTACCACCGCGACCGTCTTTATAGTCGCTTTCGAGAGTGGTAGGGAAGTCGCAGTGCTTGTAGCCTTGTTCTTGAGCAAGACAAGTCCCTCTTGTGCGGCTTGTAAAGCAAGTGCCTTTGCGTCGGGGGTAGCGACGTTGCTCCAATTCAGTTGTCTATACGCCTGTCCCGCAGCAGCGTCAAAATAGCCGAGACGTACTAGGGATGCATATCGTCTGATCAGTGATCTATCAAGGACCGTATCGTTGATTAGCTTGGAGCTATACGATGTAGGGAGGTTCTCCGGCCAGAAAGTCCCACAATCGAGATCTGTGCCAGCGTTGAGAGCATCTGCCGCGGCTCCCGCTGCTGAGCCGCCGTAGTGGTGGTCTGTCCAGATATTTTGAATGGCGTCGCAGTCAGATGTTACCCAGCGGTCCAAACTTGCGAAGTCGTACAGGTCACGGAGGACTATGGGGTTTTCAAGTCAGTCGCCAGGCAGTTGTTTGCAATGAAAAGGGCAGGGAAAGGGGAAAGGGGCAGGGAAAGGAGAAAGGAGAAAGGGAGCATATGGCATCCATCCCTCTTGTGGTAAGAATAGAGCTGAACTTACCATTCTGTAAGAGCCAAGTATCTGCACAAGACGGCACGCCATTCACAGCGTTATAGCTGCACATGGTAGACAGCGCATTCGCATCTCTCACACATGCCTTAAACGGTCGCAAGAAATAATCCTCGAGATCCTGCATCGAAATCTGAGCGTTGAACCCATATCGCAAATTCCCGTCCCAATTCTCAATATCATAGCCCGCAAAATGCTTGCACGTCGCCACGAGCTTATAATACGGATTCCCTTCGCTAGGAGTGATTCCGCCTTGGAGACCCGGAATGAGTTGCATCACGTACCGGGATATATGATAGGGATCTTCCGAAGGAACCTCTTGTCCTCGTCCCCAGCGCGGATCGCGATAGGGGTTGATGTTCGGTGTCCAGAAGTTGAGTCCAGCCCGCCCGGCATTGCTAAATGCGCGCGCCTCGGTCGATACCGTAGAGGCCACACGGGAAATCAGCGGCATGTCGAAGGCCGCGCCCATCGTAATCGGCTGCGGGAACGATGTCGCGTAGGAGTAGTCGCCGGAGCTTGCAAACTGCAAGCCTGGAGAAGTAGCAACCCCGTGTAGCGCCTCCTGCCACCACTCGTACGCTGGGAGGCCGATTTCCGGAACACCTGGACTTGCATCACCGGTATTGTTTATTTTCTGCGCCGTCGTAAACGCCGCTACGAGCTATGGTAGGTCTCTGGATTAGAATCTGTCTCTATTCCTTGTCTTACGCGTTTCTTTCCTATCTCGCCTTCTCTCGTAGAGGTCCATGATGTGTAGACAAACAGCTTTAGACGTTTGATTGACTTACTGCTGTCGCACGTGAATACGGGTCGAGTGTCGTGTTGCATACTTGGTTCGATGAGAGCTTGGGTCCTCGTCAACAACTGTCCCACGACTGAGTGTTTAACTGCTCATTTCACTCGACCTCACCGGTGCAGATTGGCAATTAGGGAAATCGCGAGCCCACGCGCGTCCCGCAAGGGTCGAAATCCCGATGATCGAAGACCAGAACATTGTCTTAATGTCAAGAGGACGGAAGCACAGCGGCTATCTTGGCTTTTCAGTATCCTCTATGACCATCATATAGTTCACAGTTGCATGGTACTGACTATATATGTGCTTTGCCTTTGTGCAGTTCGCATGCCCATCTCGCGTGCCCCGCACTCACACTGGTACTTGGACATATTTGTATCTCCCCATCGCGGCTAAAGTACTCCTCCTTTTACCAGACATGGACGGACATGATGCCATGAGGAGAACAAATTTACTTCTAAGATCGAGAGAGTTGCATCAGGGTTGACGTCTTTATGACCTCAACATTGGCATGTCGATGTATGCCATATTTAGCCTGAATGGTACGCCTTCCAGGTTGATTGGTTGTGCTACGCTTACATTATTTCTCCGTCCATCGGTTGATGTCTTTCAGGACCAATTCGCGGACGAATGAGTTGCGTCGTGTCGCTGCAGATGGTCTTACGACTTCCAAGTGCTGAATTACTAATCATACTCATACATGGGAATAGCGGTTATAAGACAAAGAAAGATCTACGCACCCGTAGATCCTCACAGCTATCTAACCGCTGCCTCGTTGAGTGAGATATATCCCGCATCTCTCACCATACAGAGGGGGTGAGAGGTGTCTTTCTCTGCCGATTGACTAATCGGTAAGACTTTATGGTGGCGTTGGGATTGGGGAAAGAATACACCGAAAGTATAGGGTGATAGCGCAGTCCCCTTGAACAATATCAGGCGTATCACAGCGTCGTATCGACACGTAATGAGAACGACCCATGAGGCAAATCGGAGATGTTGGAGAACTGGGACACATACAGATACCAAATACATGCACGCTTTCAGGCACCGATTTACTTCCTTTATTTCCGTAGTTATGCAGGAAGGCGAGCAAGTACATATCGGCCGCTTCTGCACATAGGTACACGTATGGAGTTGTCATCATTTAAATATGCGACGGTTTCAATGATTCCCCGCCATTGGGGTCCATGTTGCGAGGTCGACTTTATCATCCTATGAATCCTTATTGACACTTGCCTCTTGCAGAATGCATGCTGGTAAACCGCTCCAATCAGCGGGGTTCATTGGATCAAAATCTGGGTGCGTCGGCATGTTATTCCTTCTAGAACAGAAGGTGGGAGGTGGGGGGTCTTAGTGTAATAATCAGTTGGGGGCCGTCGACAACGATTTATGAAACCGAATACCACTGCTTGCAAGGCTACTCGGCCGATCAATAGTAATACGAAGTGACAGTGATAGATGACATGAATAAAACAAGCATTCTTTGCGCCCGCTCCCACGACTATAGTCTGACGGTTACTGACCAAGCTGTTGGTGATACAATTGCCTTGTGGCTTTTCGGCACATTGTCTCAAAGATGGTGATTGGGCGCAACTAGATAAATGGGCTTGCTAGGATTCAAAAAGTCGGGGGCTAGTTGGCCGTGAGGATTCTGCCGGAACCGGGGTGCTATCGTATCTTTTCTTTTGAAATACTTCAGCTTCTGCAGCTACATTATGTGCCGAATTCCTTCATCAAGCCGACACTCTTCAAAGCCGTGAAGACTTAAGTATTTAAAGGAAGAATTACAGAGAAAACCAATAATGACACACAAAAAGTAGGAGACGATCTACAAGAGCAAAATAAGCTTGAAAAAGAACCTAATCTCGTCGGATAATGGCTCTCCACAGTCTGACTGATCGACAAATGTACGAGTATATCCGTCGTACGTCCCATTAGGTCCACGCATGGCCTTGCAACTCATCATGCGCTATTACCAGTCACCTCCCAACAAGGCGTCAGCTGATGATATTGGCTTACCTACTTCATAACTCATTTTCTTGCTTGAAACCCTGATACGAAACGCAGCTTATCATCAATCGGTAGATTACTCCGAAATAAAACATGGTGACCGAAACATCGTGCGACAAGGCTTTGGGCCCGTCCCATATTTGCATCTCTCCCCCCTCTCTTTCGAGATGAAATATTCTTATGTAGGACTCAATTAAAGCCTGCTTTGAAGTGTCAGTAGGATTTCGGGTTGCATGTATCAAAATGCAGCATTGGCTCAGTTGATGACGGACGAGCCCGCTTGTAGTGCTACCCAAGCCACGTTCCCGTCGCATTGTGTGTGCTGCACGCTCAGTAAGACGGCACCCATAAGCTGTCGTGGGTCTCCCACTCACCGATCGCATGATGTGTGCTATTCTTGTTGTTGCTTCCCACTTTCCGTAAGCGAGCATCGATGTTTGTCTCTGGGGCCTTGCATCTGCCCCGCGTGCGCACTATTTTCTGACACTTGTTGGGCTTGGTTCCTCAGAAGCCCAGGCTGAGAAACCCAGGGATGGGCCTAGTCTGTGAAAGACGACCTACATGACTCTATTCTGTTTCTTCTTTGGTCCGATTGATTCGATCTCACCTTATTTTGATATCTGCATCATTAGCCCAACTGCTTCCTTCCCCTCGACCGCGCGTTGATGTTGATGGTGTTTGCTTGATCTTTATCACACACGCGCCCAGACTTTACTGAATGTGCATGCCCTCCATACATAGATACACAACTATGGTGCGATGGAGACAACCTTCGGCATCTGGAGAGATTCGTGGGCTTATATCGCTGTCTTAGAGCTGCTCGCTCTCTTCGCTAGCTTTATAGTCGGCCTCCGTTTTTGGTCCAGAAGGATTTCGGGTTTGGGAATACACGCTGACGACTGGCTGGCGCTTGTCACTGTCCTCATACAACATGGCCTCAACGCCGTCATATTAATCGCCTTTCTCGCTGAAGGTCTGGGGATGAGGCCATTAGACATTGCTGCGACTTATCCCGATTCCGACTGCGCATCTCTTGAAAAGGTACGGTGAATTCTTCTTCATGTCTCCATGCTTATAACTAACTTGGTATATTCACAAGCTCACACTTGCTGGCACGTTATTATACGGCCTCAGTTCGACTACTATTAGGCTTGCCGTTATCATTCTTTACTTTCGGCTATTTCCCACGGAAATGGTCAAAATCGGCGGTTATCTTCTTGCCGTCGTGTGTATTTTATGGTTTTGCGCTGTTGAGATTTTCACTCTTACAACATGCAGACCAGCCGCATATCTCTGGGACAAGACGATCCCAGGCGGCCAATGCCTAGACTTAGCATCCGCGACGGCGGCTACCATTACTATCGTCGCCAGTAATGTTGCTATCGATGCCTTTACCGTGTCGTTGCCCATACGTGAGATCATGAAACTTCGGTTATCGAGATACAGTCAATACATAGTCTGGTCCATTGTTTCAATAGGTGTGATGTAAGTCACCGATGGTCACTTGACATTATTAGCCCAAGGATAGGCAAAGTCAAGAACGAGTAAGCTAATGGATTCCAAAGTGCGACTCTGGACAGTCTAGGACGACTGGTTGCCATTGTCATATACCTACGCGCCACAGGGACACATGATGGAAGTAAGTACATTCAATACTAAAGAGGAAGATGAGGCCGGTTTCGAATCCTCCCAGTAGATTACATTATACCCTCTCTGGACATAGGGAAAAGTAACAGGCGGACTAACGAGAACACCAGCACCCTCCGCCGCTCTAACAGCCACCACAGGCTTCGAAGTTTATATCTCTATAATCGCAGCGAGTCTGCCAACAATAGAACCAGTATACCACAGAATTTTCAAGCACGACCCAGTACGAGACGACGACGCGCCGATTCCGCAACACCACCGGCGCTCAGCCTCCGGCAAGGCCGCGACGTTGAAGAAATCAGCACATGCCTACAACGTGCACGCCCTCGAGACGGCCGGTCGGGGCTACCGAGATGAGGATGAGGAGCGCCCGTTGAAGCGATTTGATGATGTGCCGACCCTTGTGCCGGCCAAGAGTCGGGGAGAGTTCTGGACCGATATCAGGGGCACGCGGCCGCCTTCCTCACAAATGAGCATACCCGTCGGCGGAATCCGTGTTCAGCGCGACGTCACCTGGGAGGAATAGGGGGTATTACTGGTGTAATTGGGATGTCTTCTACTTTCATAGGTTCAAGTATCTCGTTTGCAGGCGCAAAGAAATGGAAAGGCGTTTGCTGACCAATACAGCGTGCCGCGTAGTGGTGATGTGATATCTTTTACTATGATTATGGCATGTCAACTCGAAGAACCTTCTCCTTTTGGGCGTATGCATGACGATACTGTCACAGCGTCACTGTTGTTCATGTTTAATTACCTCGTTATGCTTTGCAGACCATCACGTTTAGCATCGAGGGCTGAATGAATCGGCGATTGATAATACAAGCCCTTTACGCTAATAGGTGAGCCAACGGATAGCTGGTGCTATTGCAGGAGTACCGATGACCTTACTCTGACAGCCGGCTCTCGAATCTACCTGACCCAGATATAGGAGGTATCGATCCTCATATTCTTGAATCATGTAAAGGTTAATACTGATACTTGCTTTCACACCACTCCCAAGACCGTTTGGCATTTCCAAGCCCGCCTTCCTCCACTGGCGCCATCGCCTTCAGGATATCTTTGCACGTAATCTCACCATCAGGTCGTCGCCTACCAAACGGAAGGACATAAGTACCGTTATGCTCAATTTTCAGCTCCGATGAGAGTCCCGCATAGAGCTCCGTATAGGCGCCCAAGACCGGCTTATGGATAGTCCCGAACAACTTCAGGAAGAACATAATGTAACTGGGCGTATTATCAAAGGCGCCGGTGTTGAGGTTCCCCGGATTGGCAGTTACACTCACGTCAATGATTGAGGTCGCTCGTTGCCGTTACAGAAGCCTGTTTCGGACATGCACCAGAATATAGCATGTCTATGTAGACGCTTATGTGGTGGGAGAGATGGGCATGATAAAACTACTCACAGATCTCAGGATAGCGCCGAGAAAACTCACGCGCATGGGACCACGCCCCCGCCTTACTCGCACCATAAATTGACAGCGCGGTCTTCAATGCCCGTCTCCAGTTGTTCGGAATCAACCCCGTTGACCGGGGCTCCCATATCGATAATACCACTCCCTAACCAAACCACACGAGGCGGCGGGGTTGATTCCGCTACCGCGTTACGGAGTTGTGGTACAAGTTATTGCGTGAAGAGCAGCGGCGCCACGCAGTGCACACCGATGAACATCTCAAGACCCTGTTGTGTTCGAGGCGTTTCTCTCTCTACTGCCGAGAGCGTCGCCTCCAATCCCGGCATTGTTCCACAGGACGTCGAGCCGAGACTCCTTTCTTGTGAAGGTTTCGGCCGCCGCTCTGACGGAGATTAGGTCTGCGAGATCTAGCTGGAGGAATTTGAGTGGTGGGCGGTGGACGTTATGAGGTTCGTTCTCCCGGATGGCTGACTCGGCTCTAGTCTGTCAAAAAAACACTGTATCAGCTTTCGAGTATTATGAAGCTCTTCAGTCCATCATTCAGAAGTGCAAGTTGTTCCGGGTACTGTATGCTGTCAAGAAAAGTAGGGAGCAATTAACTTACTTGCGAACGAGCAGCCATATACACCGTGGCTCCGCTAGGAGCAAGCACTCTACATAGCTCAAGACCAAGCCCAGAGCTACCTCCTGCCACAATGAACGCTCGACCGGTTTGTGAGCCGGTAGGCACATCTGCGTCCGTGAAAGTTGGGTTTGGGGGCCATCTGCTGTGTTGCGAGGTTTCGAATCTTGTCCATCTCCAATGGTAGCCACTGCACTCAACAACAGCATATGTGTGCAACAAGGGATCAAAAGGGACGAGACCGAGGGACGGAAGATGCGGCTCTTTTAGAAAGAGGCACTTGAAGTGGCTATGCGGTGATAATGCGGTGCGCTGGTGCGGCGCGTTTGCGGAGTTGCGGACATCATTGTTCCTGGAAGGACTTATCTATTCACACGACAATCCCTCGTTTATTCCGTTCGTGATACCTCGTCTATTCACCCCGTGATATCATACCTTTAACGTGGTGTTGCCAATGATATGTGTGAGAAATGTTTAAGGATAGCAAGAGAAACCCTACGTGCAATGCACGATAGTGTAGCCGATATCACAGCCCAAAGCCAATCTGATGAGCAAAACCATTCCTATTTTTCGCATTAATCATTCGCCCCTAATTTTTTGTTCATACCACTCTTCTTCAGGTGTTAGTTGACTAGCAATACAATCTGTTGCAGCATGAAAGCCTGTTCTCACCCCAAAGAGAACACACACCCAACCTGCCATCCATTCGCATTCATATCCTCAAACCTAAGCATTCTTTTTGATCCTGTTCTCAAACTTTCGTAGCATCGTAATAAAATCGGCAAAGTCGAAGCAAAAAGAGAGAGACCAAGCAAGCAACTATCCTGCTCGTGATAGTCATACATGATAGGCAAAATCAAAAGTTGCCGAGCCAAAGAGAAAGGGTGCAACTTGTGTGCGTTGAATGTGAATCTCGGATTCACATAAACACGGGCCCCTCGTCTTCACTACCAGCTACACGACGGCGTCTATCGACAAGAAAATCGTCGACAGGGCGATGATTCTCATTTCGGCGGGAGCTCTAATCGCCGATAGAGGTTGCGTCGCCAATCTTGTCCAACTTTTCACCATTCTTCTTGTACACACTTTGGAGGGGCTCGGCGAATGTTGGTAGCAAAGGGGTTTTCGTCATTTTCGGAGTCTTGGAGAGTGTTCGAAAGGTTGGAGCATCTTCGTCATCGTTGAACTGTGCTTTCTCTCGTAGGTGGCCAAGCGCCTTGTTACCATGAGAACTGGCAGCAGCGCACGCTGCTCGCTGAACATTCAACTCAGATGAGGCAGAGGTACCCCACGATGAGATATGAGGCCTGGGAATCGCCGTATTCTGATGCATCAGCATGGAATCGCTGGTGAAGGTGGTGGGGTTTTCATCAGGGTAGCGAAAAGGGCTGATGGGGCCAAAACGGCGGAGACCACTCTCTGCTTCAACTGCCTGGTTATCCGTGGAGTAAATACTCTTAGCATAGGCCAATTTTGCGTCATTATCTGACTCACAATGGCCTTCACGCCGAACAGGTATATCAGCCATGGGGTATCTATTCATATACCCGTCAAAGAAACCTCCATCCCAAGGATTGAAATCTGGGGGCAGTGGCGTCACTTCCGAGCTCATTTGTCTCTGCAGACCCTGTCTATAAGCAGTGTCGGTTCTGAAGAAGTTGCTAGACTTGTTAACAAGGCTGTTAGTGCTGCTTGTCAAGTTTCCATTGTTGACTTTGTAGAAGTTGTTTGGCTGGCTGTCAATGTGGGTAGTGCTACTCATAAGGTTTCCGCTGTAAGCAGGAGTAGTGTGCACTTTTCCATTGGTGTGTTGCATCAAAGCTGAGTATAGCGTTTCATTGACGACTGAGCGCTTCGGCGACATATTAATGCAGGCTGGGCGGTCCTCTTCGACGAATTCTTGCTGAGGGTTCGGCGGAGCACATCCGAAGGAACTGCTCTCAGGAATAATCGAAAGCCATTTCTTGTAGGTCTCCTCGTCATCATTACGGACGTTCATTGTGGTAGGTTCTGAATCCGTCCAGGAAGTGACCCGGGACCTCTCATCGGGTGATTCGCTCCTGTCGTCGCTCTCTATGCTAATTTCCACCGATCGGGGCCGTTCATTAGATGGGACTCTGTGAATACGAGGTCTGCCGGTCTTAACACGGGCTTTAACCTCGCGGTCAGCAACTCCGTAGTCAGGGAGTGCAACGGGAATGTGCAGATGTCTATTAAAGATGTACTGCTGTGGCGCGGCAGCCCCATTGTCGTAGCCTTTGGAAATGTGCTGCTCTGGCATGGTATGTTCATTGTCATGCCCTTTGGTTAGGCCAAACTTCGATTTGAACTTGTCCACTCTGCTTTTCACATTCGACGAGACCTTGCGCAAGCTTCGATTGCTCAGTCGGCGCATCAATGGGACAGAATTACCGCTTGACTCTCCCCGCATGCTTCTCTTGATCACCGTTTCGGGACGCGGAGACTTCGGTTTGAACATCTTGGGTGGCTTATATTGAGAAAGCTTCATCTTGAGCGCATCGTCTCCCGCACGGGTTGTGAGGAACGTTTTGCTTCGGATACTTCGTAGGAGATTCGCGGACTTTGATTTCTTCAAATGAGAGGAAACATTCTCATTGCCGCGTGTGTTCTCATCAACAGAGCGATTCAGTACTCGACGAAACCCATGTCCACTAGCTCTATCCAGAACAGTCGACTGAACTTTGCGAATCTTGCGATAAGAAGAGGGTTGCGAGGCAATATCGTCCTTAGCCACATATCGCTCTGGATCAGGGGCTAGATAGGCTTGGTATTCTGGAGCCAACCCTTTACTTCCGGACTTGGTAATAGTCGGCGCCTCGATATCATCACTCTCGACGTCAGACTTCGTGCCACAATGACACATAGATACTTGCACTCCAGTCGAAACATAAGAGCTCTTTTTCTGGTATGGTTGAAGGTTCATGTTGTTAACTTGTGTGTCGACAATTGGAGCCGTATCGACGGCGGATGTGCTGCTCTTAGCATAGGGCTCATATCCAGCATTGACAGTTAGCAGAGCAGAAGTTGGCGGTGCCATGACTGAAGCATGAGCACTGCTCTCAGCACAGGCTTCGGTGTCCGTATATTGCGCCTCTGAGATCTTAGTCCAACTCGACTGTGGCTGATGTGACAGCTGTCCGTTCAACTCAGACGTTCCCTTCACAATACGCATGGTTTGGCTCGGAGGAATTTTATCTTCAGCAAAGAAGTTGTCCCATTGCGTTGTCGGTGGACGGTCGGTGAAAGGGTCCGGAAGCATGGAAATGCGAGTTGGCGAGGAATCGAAGGAGGAACGCGCCCAACCATTTGTGAATGCTTGATTGGCAGCGATGAGAGCATCTTGCTCCTCAGTTTCAGATAGCAGCTTCTTGCGATTGGGAGTTTTGGCACTGCTGATTGATTTGGAGCGGCCGGTTCGGCTGCTGAGAGTGCTCTTGTGACGGAGCATGGTGGGAATTAAACTGAGAGCATGTGCAAATAAGATGATGAGGTGGAAATAAGGTCTTTAGCTTTCTCGTAATGCAAGCGGTCTCTTTCGGGGCGAGCTTGGTCGCAGGGAGAATAGATGAGGTGTGAAGAAGAGACAGTAGAAGGGATTGCGTTTGGGTTTGATGCTGGATACGTAGTATAGACTGACCAAAACCTGTCATATACTAATGTATCGGATACTTGAGAGTACCAAGAGAAAACGTACTGCAAAAAGAGTTGTGATGATAAGCACGCAGGCAATTATGTGGGAGAATAAAGGCGTGGTGTGGAATAGAGGTATTAAGGGAAGAGGTGGGAAATTGGTTGCATGAGACTCCGCACGGTGTCCGTTAAGGGGTCTCAAAATTCCAGATAAAGTGCGAGAGCAAGTAAATAAAACTTGGGATGATGTTGGCAGTACTTGTACTGCTAAAAAGAGGTGGAAAGTAGGTTACAAGGGACTCCGCGCAGTATCAGTCAAGGAATCTTGAAAACTAAAGGAAAGTGCGAGACGTAAAATAGGCAAGTAAACAACTTTGGTGCGCGTGGGCCGTGAGTGCACTGGCCGAGAATAAAAACGAAACACAGGGGATATGGGTGGGAGACCACAAAGAATTAGGTAACTACCAGAAAGAGCACCGAGGGGACATCAAAATTTACGAAACAAGTTCCGGAGGAAGCCACGATCAAGAAAGACTCTATTTAGGAAGCGACGATGTGGGCATTACAGGCCGTAGAGCTACAAGCCTTGAAGGGAATAACGGTACAAGAAGCAGTCTATGGGTGGGAGTGATCCTCGTAAAGCACTGTTATGCTATATCACGAGAGACCACTGAGGGAGGCAGAATAAAGCAACTGTGTACCTAAGGAAGTGAAACGGTAGGGTATTTTACCCTCAAGAGCAGATCCCAAGAAAACAAAAACAAAAAAAATTCAAGGGCCAAAGAACTGAACAGGAAAAGATGCTAGAGGAGTGACATCAATACTGCTTAGTACGGGCAACGCATGGGGAAGCAATGAAGCAGAATCTCACACAGGGACGACACCCAAGAATTTCTCTTGCACCCCCGTTCAGCAAATCAGCATCACAGCAATCAAATATCATAGAAGTACTGCCTATCGTGAAGCAATCTGTGTAGATAATTGTTTCATGTAGGGACAGCATGAAAGGAAGTGATAATGGAGTGGTGTTGTGGCACTTGGAAGTAATTCCCACAGTTTTCCACCGTCACTTGAGGCACCACCATCGATGACAACAGCAGGCAAGAACAGGGGTATCATGATTGATGCAGATATGTTTAGAGCGAATTCTAGAAGAGTATTACAGCCAGTATGGAAAAGCTGAAGGTGCGGTACAGCCTGCACAGCATCACTGACATCAGTCTACCACACGAGGGTTTGCCAGATGGGTGAAGTTATACCAAAGGGGCACATGTTCTGTTGAGCACCCCTTTTCACCTCTCACGCCCTTGTGTATCTAGTATCTGGTCATGTGCACGAGTGTAGCATGATGAATGTGAGAGATGTAGCAAGGGTAGGTGTCGATCAAGTCACATGATTTAGACTGTGAATATATCATATATTGGCCCTGTGTTTTTGTCTATTTGACTCGTGAGTATTATATGGTAATTGTAAGATAAAAATTCTACCCATATGTAAATTTTGCAAGATCATGCCTCGCACACAAGGAGAAACCCCCGGATTTTAAAGACTGAGCGGACGGCTTACAGCAAGGGAGATACAAGCTCGAGGACACCATTGGAGAGCAGGAGCCTCGGTAGCTTAGCAACGACAACTAGAACTGCATAGGGCGGAAATGTGCCATACACTGATGAAGTGCATTCTGTTTGTTCCTCTTTATTGCACCTATCATTCCACAAAAAAAAAAAAAAAAAAAAAAGCGCTAACCTCATCTCATTCCTTGATACATACGAGCCCTGGCGGTGTGGAGGAAAATCTGGTCCGTCCTACCGGACTGTTAGATATGGCATATGCACTGCCAAAGATGGACAGTCCTCTGGTTTCCCGTCACGGAGCACTCTTCAAAATGCATTTAGAAAAACATTTATTCATTCCTCATTTTCTCGTGAAAGTACAGCAACCTGCTTCGTAACCACGAACCATCCCTTTCTACCTCCATACCAATGATAAAAACAAACCATGCAACCCTATCCATAGAGCATTACCTAGTCATGGATACTTGACACAACAGAACTCCTAAGAACCCCCCCCCTACCCAACCAAATGATAAAGTAAGACCGTAGCGACAGCGAACCCCGCTATCATCAGGAGACCGGCAGCAAGCAACTGATGCAGAAAAACAATCACTCCCCACGCAGCCGTCACCGGACTAGCAACCACTTGTAATACCTCTCTGACTGCATTCGAATTCCATGCCATGAAGCATACAATAAGAAAGATGGGCCAAGTCGGCAGGTAGATCTCACGAGGACCCGTAGTCATGGAAAACGAGGGCGTCGCCGCCTTTTTGTTGTCATTACTGTCCTTAGAAGACGCCCTCGGAAATCGTTGACCCATCCTTCTCGGTCCGCCATTTGTATCAAAAGGATAATTATTCTCTTTTAAGAAGGCATACGTCTTGGCCGCAAGGGGATTGCTTTGGAGAGCCATATCCCATTCCCAGCCGGCGTCCTGGGCACAGGTCCGCAGGTTCTGTAGGTTTGATAATTCGCGACTCCAGGCATTGATTTTTGCTGATTGATACGGTGAGTTCCTGATCGCGTTCATCAATTGAGACGGTGATTTTGGACTACTGGCCATCTCTGCCGAAGTTCGGATGTTCTTGGTATTCGTGGACTTGTTTTGAATTTGCTTCGGAAGAAAGTCAGGGAGGTTGTTGTCAGGATGATGTCGCTTTGTTCCAATCTTTGCGGCATTGTCTGGCCCGTAATTGGTTGTTGTGAAGTTGTCCGGACTACTTATCTTGTCCAGATCCTTTGTCAAATGGGTTTTGTTATTAGAGGTTTGACGGGCTTTACTATGAAGCGTGTCCTCGAGAAAGTCAACCTTTCTTTCTTCTGGTTTTTGTGCTTGATCACCACGGTAGCCGTGATTTGCTCCTTTCCTTGGCACAGCGGGAAACCAACCTTCGTACACTTGAAGCTTGTCACAATAAGTGTCTGACTTACCTGTATCTGAAGATAATATGTGGTTCTCTATGGTTGCCTCTTTAGTGTCGTCTGCAGTGGCAGGAATGTCAAGACCCAACTGCCGATGTGTAGAGGGGTGTGCGTGGACTGTCATTGCGATTCTCTGTGATTTGGAAGTTCTAGAAATAGTCGAATGATGAAGCAGATTACAGTCGAGCTGTTCTGGTCTTATGTAGATTTTGGGCTATTGATTCCAGTATGCCAAGCGGATCATTTGCCACTGGCTCTTGTATATATATATATGGTCTTCAACCCATCTCGAATCTATTCAGTGACAACATGCTATCTGACTAGAATGTCATTATCTACGACGTGGAAGCCCCTTGCCCAAGTATTCTTTGTTCGTCTCTGAGACTTTGAACTTCTCCATACAGCACAGTGATCACAAGAAATTATGATATATTGAAATCGGTGTTAATATTCTGGCTAGAGCTGTAAATGCCCAATTGCGCTCTGGTCTTTATGTCATTATCAGACTCCTATGAAAGACTTCCTGATTTACCAAGCCCTTAGAGAACCATGCTGTGTACAGTACAAAAGTAAAACAGAAAAGTGGTGTGAAACCAGACATTTGTGGTTTAGGCCTGAACCTCCTCAAGGAACTCCTTAAGTTCCTGGTCAACAACGTCATGAATCTTCTTAGTGAGCTCCTCGGCCTTCTCGGTGAAGGTGGAAACACCCTTGACAATGTGACCAGACACAACGTTCAAGTCGTTGCTGATAGCCTTCTCAAGATCCTCGAGGGTCAAAGTGGTCTTGGAGTCAGACTTCTTGACAACATAGTCACCCTGCTCAATGATAGAAGAGTAGTTAGAGTGACCACCACCGTTCCAGGCGAGCAGGTTAGGTGTGTCAGAAGGAATGTCGGATAGAGCACCCTTGGTGGCAATGCTGACCATGTTGGCCTTGAGCTTAGCAGGTGTGATAGCGGCCATGCCGTAGTCGGAATCCTTGCTGGGCTGAAGGGACAGGAAGTAGGCGGTGAGACCACAGAGATGAGGCGAGGCCATCGAGGTACCAGAGATTGTGTTAATAGCAGTCTTGCTACCAATCCACGTGGACTGAATGCTCAAGCCAGGTCCGAAGATATCGACACACTTGCCCCAGTTGGAGAAGTAAGCACGGCTGTCATCCAGAGCGGAGGCTCCGACAGTCATGGCCTTCTCAGCAGCAGCAGGGGAGTACTTGCAGGCATCAGCGTTATCATTACCAGCAGCGACGGCGAAGTGGAGGCCAGCGTCAACAGCTGCGTTCACAGCCATGTCGAGTGAAGGGGACTTGCCACCGCCGAGCGACATGTTGGCAGTCGAACCCTTGAAGCCTTTGCGCTTGCCGTCCTTGGCAGCCTTGACCTGCTTCAAGTGGGCCTCAGCAGCCCATTCTACACCTTTCATAACGTCGGCCATAGAGCCAGACCCATTAGAACGCAGGACCTTGACAGCATAGACATGAGCCTTCTTGGCGACGCCGTACTTCTTGCCAGCAACAGTGCCGGAGCAGTGAGTACCGTGACCGTTTCCATCCTCGTCGGCATCGTTTTCGGGGATGGTCTTACCCCATTTGGCACGACCTTCGAAATCGACGTGCTCATAGTTTGTGCCGGTATCAATGACGTAGACATCAACACCTTCACCACCATCTGCAGCGTACAAGTACTTGTTATATGTGCCGAAGGACAGGGAGCCACGGTGTGAAATTCTCGCCAAGCCCCAAGGAGCGTTCTTCTCCAGGTCGGGCTCGTCCTCCTTTAGGGCGTAGACGATCTGATCCCTCTCGATGTATTCGATCTGGCAAGGAAGGACATTAGCAATGATGAAATTTGGAGCGCGATAGGATGTGGAATTGAAAACTTACATCGGGGTGCTTTCGGACCTCCTCGATGACGGACTCGTCGAAGTGGCCGGAATAGCCGAGAAAGCCGTCACCGATCTTCAAGGTGTGCTTGAGACCGGTGAAAGCGTCGGTGAAGTCACCTAGAAGAGGGATCTGACCACGCTTTCGGAGCTCATTGCGCTCATCCTCACGGACGTTGTGGACTTGCTGGATCCACGAGTGGTGGGCAGCAGCGGATGACTCGGTCACATGGTCCTTGAACTTGATGATGTAAGAATTGGGGACCTCCTCAGATGTAGAAGAGGAGAGGACGGGAGCGACACCATCATGGATGGTCTCGTAGCTGAAGGAAGGTGCTGCAATAGCAGCGGCGGCAAAGGAGAGAGCGGCAAGGCCCCTCATGATGGACAAGTGTTGATGGATTGCTGTGAAAGGCACGTGAAGGAACGATAAGTCTACCGGCGACTCTAATGAAGGAAAACAAGAGAAAGAGACCAAAGACACACAATCTAGTGATGCTCTGGAGATGAAAGATGAATTGGGTGATGGATGGTGATGATGTTGTTGAGGAGGAAGGATGGAGAGATGAGAGTAGTAAGAAGAGGAAGAACTGGAAGAAGGAGAGTTGAGAGACAATGACTGATAAATGGTGTGGCAGGATGACGGATGGATGTGAGAGGCTGCCTTCCCCAGGTCTGAGCTGCTGTTCAGGTGACGCACACAGCCCACACCAGTGCTGATAAGGAATCCGGCTGAGTCTGGGGGCAAATGGGAACGGCCTAACAACCCCATAGCAACCTCCCTCGACCGTGTTGGGCTAAGCGCCGCTTGAGCTTAGAATGGTATAGCGTGTCTTGGCTTCTTCTCTGACTTGTCTGATTAGCACCTCATTCTGAGCCCTTTCTAGGCAGCGAACTCGGCCAGAGTCATTTCAACCTCCCAAAACAACCCTGCTCCAGCTCGAAGCTACTGGCCAAGCTCAACTGTCATAAGACGCTCAGGGATCACGTAAATGCTATTCACCAATTACCATATGAATCATGACCTGGTTTCAACACAAATCAACCGCCTCACTCTCTGTTAGCTTCTCCTCGCTGATTTCCCATCTCAATAGTAAGGCAGCGCCGCCCATCTTTCACTAGCACCACACGATAACAATGCATGCATAACGGCGGGTGGAAGCTCAAGTGGGCAATCCCCCAAGGTCCCAGGAAGCTCTCTCCCGATATCGTTACTGATAAGAGCTTCATCAATGCCTATTCGTACGCTATCCGTAGATTAGGTAAGTTGACACCTCATGCTTGCCGGTACCACGAATCATGAATAGTGTGGGCATATTACAGCCTGGATGATTAAATCTGCATGCTTGACTCGATCAATCCACCCAAATTTGCTTGTTATCTAATGTTTTCCTACGTTACCAGCGTGGTCTATCCGACAAAGGCCCTCAGGGAGACCTACTCACTGCTCGAGTCGTGTGACAACCCGGTTAATGCACGACATGCAGACACATGCTGTCAAGCTCTCCCTGTCGACCCACATCTATCTGTAGAGCTGTGTCAGTTGTTTTGTCCACTTTGTCATATGAGCATTTAAACCGCCTTTCTTAGCGCTCAGATGATTGAATTTCATAACTAACGGCTTCTTGAAAGAGATAAGAGGTAGCCAATCTGTCAAGATCAACGGTTTTGTTGATTATAAGCATGCACCCGCCTAAGTCGTAGTCCAATTTCAATCCTAAGAGACTCCGTTCAGAACCTAAGTACAGCTACACTTCGCGCCGTTGAAACAAGCAAGGAAATCTGTGAAGTTGTCCTAACAACGTGAACAGTTGTCGCTTTGCAAGTTTAATGGTATCAAAAGAAGGATGGGATCATCTGAAGAAGACCCAATATTCAAAAGACCATGTCTTGTCCATTACTAGCTGTCGTTCTAGAGTGTTAATATAAACTACCTAATGCCGAACACAAGCTTCATGGATGCCTTGTATTGTCTCAAGGATCTTTTGAACATCTTCAGACTCCGATTCACCAATATTGACTAAATATAGACAATTTGGACATGCTTAGGATATGGGTTCCAGTCGCTGCTGTGATGTTTTCATCTGAGCTCTTTAGTTTCGATTTTGGACCCATACCTTGTTACAGCCGTCTTCATACCCGCTCGACAATACTGTGAACTTCATGTACAACGTGCAATCAAATACTTATTAAAAGCTGCTATTCTGCTCACAGTGTAGCTGGCGCAGCTTGTTAGACAGGCTGCAATCGTGATCTCGTATGATAGCACTGAATTGACATGATAACGCGATAACGATACCAGTTGGGGGTCGGGGGCTAATGGTCGCTACCAGCCCCGTTGGAGGGATAGCTGGAGCTAGGCACAACCTACCCGGCAGCCAGGCAGGCTGTGCCGCCAATTGACGTCGTTTTATTATTATCATGCAGCGAACAGGCTGCGGTTTCAGTAATACATAAGTAGTGGGAAGACAACCGCCTCAGCTCCCTAGCCTTAGATTTTGATGGTGTCGCTTATCGTGCTTAATGAAAGACAACAAATCAACACACGTTGTTACTCACCAAAACGCAAATTGAACATTCTTGCTATGAAGAGTCTTGCCTGAGTATCTGAGGAAGTAGCGTGTTTGACATTGCGCGTCGTCGTCGGCCGCCGTTCGTTCGTTCGTTCGTCTTACATCTCAAAGTCCTTCTGCCTGGTTCTCCCGTTCAGCACTTATCGGCGCACCCTTCGATGATCTCTCATGATTACAGCAGCCTGGATCCCATTGGGGTGTTGGCAGTTACGCATTGTATAATATGAAGACGGGCAGACACCCTCTGCGTCCAAGACGATCTCCCACCGATATCTAAGCCCACTCCGCCGTCACAATGTCGGCTCGAAGTCGATATCGATCATCCACCTCGGCATCCAATGCTCTCCCCACGTCTAAAGCTACTGAAGTCCTCCAACGGCTCCTCGACGGCATTACTTCCTCCGTCGCAACTCCTGCCAATAACGGGTATCCAGATCCGACACGGCTTCTGACCCAAATAGCACCCGTTCAACAACATCTCTCTGCTATCGCCCCTCCAAGCTCTGTGCAGGATGACTTCAGGCATCTTCGTGGATTCCAACGCCTTTTCGATGTCTTGCGATCCTTCTCCGGTTTCTACAATCCTCAAAAACGATCGATAAGCGAGAAGAAGGCTTTCTTTAACCTGCTGGAAGCTCTACTAGGAGTCTTCGCTGCCACCTTCCGAGATCACCCTGGTAACCGTCGCTACTTCCGAACCCGAGTTGAAGGTGGCGGATGGGAAGCCCTCGAGCAGTCTATCGCAAGTATCGGCCTTGGCGGCGCCGACTCAGATTTGTGGACAAGTTGTCAGCTCTTTGGAAAGCTATTCGCCTTTGCGCTAGACAACTCTGCTCTGGACCAACTATGTTCCCGTGCTGCTCCCACCTCTGCCGCCGACATTTCCGATAAGCCGACGGAAGCCTCGTCTGAAGATGGACAGCCCAACGGACACGATGCGGGTGAAACCGTGTCGAAGATCTTGACCTTGGATGATACTGAGATCTCTAAAGTCATTACACCCACCTCGATATTACGTAGCCCAGAAGCCATCCGCACAATTGTTGACTTTTGGGAATCAGTACCCCGTCATGATGCTGCAGAGAATACAGTATCACTTTTCGTTCTAAAACTCATACTAGCGATCATTACTGCCTCGAGTGTCAACTTATGGCAAGTACATGAAACAGGTGTTCTTTCTCAATTCCTAAGCCTGGCCTTTGACGAGACTTCAATAGTCAATAACGCCGAAAGAGAAGTTATTTTATCTCTTTGTCGATCTCTTCTCAGTCTCGGCGTCAACACACTCACAGACGCTCAGAAATTACTTCTCAACCCATCGCCCAGATCCTCGGACTTCTGCTTAGACATGACAGATAAGCACAATAGCCCCCCTTTCATCCAATTCGATCTTTCTCTTCACGGACACTCATCTATTGAACTTCCCACTCTGGGGAAACCCTTTCCCCCTCAAGCTTCAGCCGGTTATACATTCACGGCATGGGTCAAGATTGATAAGTTCGATCCTCAATCCCATACTACACTTTTTGGCGTATTTGACGCTACCCAAACCTGCTTTCTCCTGGCTTATCTGGAGAAAGACACACGCAATTTCATATTACAAACATCTGTGACTGCCCAGCGTCCAAGTGTTCGTTTCCGGGGCATTGTGTTCCAAGAAAATGAATGGGTGCATATTGCAATAGTACATCGCCGTCCCAAGACCATGACAGCAAGCAAAGCCTCTTTATACGTAAATGGAGAGTTTGTCGAACAGCTTCGTGCATCATACCCTGTCTTGCCGCCTCCATCTAACAGCAGCACGGAAAGCTTTGCATCTTTCACCTCCAACAGCAACAGGACTCAGCCTATACAAGTTTTTCTTGGCACTCCACGAGAACTCTCAACCCACAGTGGAGGAGGACTGATCCAGTCTAAATGGTCTCTTGCCAGTGCCCACCTTTTTGATGAGGTCCTGAGTGATGATTTCCTCGCCGTGCCTAGCCGGTTGGGTACGCATTACCAAGGAAACTTCCAAGACTGCTTGGGTGGGTTCCAGACCTATGCCGCATCGGCCGCCCTTGGCCTGCGCAACGAACTTGTGAGTACGGGCAAAGAGGAATCTGATATAATGAAAGCCATCAGAGACAGAGCAAGTCATTTGATACCTGAGCAACATATCCTATTCAGCATGATGCCATCGTCTATTTTTCGGGAAAGAGAGAACTTTGGGGAGTCGCAGCTTTTTCGATCCCTCTCTCGTGGCCCAGCTCATACCCTAGTTCAGATGGTGCTTAAGAGCGGAACTGGTATAGCAATCAACACCGCGATGCCCTCAATCAATGATGCACTTCTCCGCTCTAATGGTGTGGCCGTGCTCTCTGGAGATCCCATCGTTGCCACTCCACAATTCTTAGACAATGCTTTGTGGCGCCTTGCTGGGTTCACCCCGCTGGCCTTGAAGTTGATAGCGAGAGCATCATCTTCGGATGATCTCGTTCGCGCTGTCGAGATGGTGTTCCGCTGTATAAACTCTAGCTGGCGCAATAGCGAGGCTATGGAGAAAGATGGTGGCTATGCGATCCTTAGCCTTCTTCTACGAACAAAGCTGGGTTTTGTAGGGCCGCATACCAATGTAGTGACTGAGAAGATCATGCTTCAACCTGCGGAAAGAGATAAGCTCTCCTTACAGCTTCTCAGCCTCGTGCTTGGATTTGTAGGCTACAACCATAAGGATCCTCTGGAATCCGTCATAATCAACCCCCTCGCGTACCGATTTCTCATAGTAGATTTCGACACATGGAAGAAATGTCCTCCTCTTGTACAAGAATTATACTACAAGCAATTTGTTACTTTTGCTGTTCAGAGCAAGTATCATCAGCACAATCACCGAAGGCTCCTTCGAATGAGTGAGTACTACGCCATCATTTCTCTGTCTTTAGCTAATACAGGAGTTTACAGGGGTTGTGAAACGTCTGCTGGATGCTCTCAAGGCGGATCCTCTTCCGGCAGCGGTCCTCCCTTTCTTCATCAATGCAGTAGAGGAGCTTGTTAAGTGCAGCTACAATACTGAGGTTCATCGTTCCTTGGCTCTCTTCATAACCTATGCTTTCCACTCACCATCACGGTCACTTCCACGTACTCCGAAGCCACCATCTCTCAACGATCGCTCCATCGGTGATGCCTTGTCGCAGCAACTAGCAGTCGAGAATAATGGGATCGGGATCGACGAAGATCCACCACGAAATCTTACCAAAAGGGAGGTGGGCATACGTATCTTGAGCTCGTATAGTCAGCTGCTCTGCGAGAAGGGCAACGTTGCGATTATCCGCAAGTTTGCCAAAACAGTGACAAATAAGGTGAATGACCCGATATCAAGAACGCATACCTCGACTAACCATCATTCAGTGGTTGCTGTATCTTCTCACTGAAAATGACCCGGAGATTGTGACACAGGGAGCAAAGATCCTCGCTCGGTTACTCGTAACTCACGGCCCTGCCTACATAAGCAAGTTTTCGGGTAAGACCGGTGGATTCTGTATTATGGCACATCGGCTCAAAAGATGGTGGGATATCCCAACCATCTGGCCCATATGCTTCTCCATCCTTTTCGGCTACGACGTCGCCGAGTTTGACTTCGAAAAGGACCTGGACTTTTTCAACCTTCTGGACACCTTTGGAGCCTCCAAAGTTGTGAACGCGGAGTCTTTGCCAATTATCACCTCCATGCTCCAGCACGGTCTGAAAGACATAGTGAGGAATCAAGACGACCCTGATTCACCACATAATCCTATGGAGCCTCTGCGCCCATCCACAACTACTCCTGAATCCGCCGGTGGCAGACTACGATCGAGATCAATGTCGCTTCAGAAAGAGCTAGAAGCAAGACGTAAGTAAGACCAGCTACTCGTACCCTCAGTTTGCTAAGAAAAGTTGCAGGCACCCCCCAGAATAGAGCTGACCAGATTGCTGGAAATGCAACGGTTCTCCAGGCCGTCATTCGATTTATGGCAGACCTTCATGCTCGATCCCCTGACTTCAGGGATTTTGCCCTAGCGTCAGAATACGTCCGCCTTCTACTATCTGCCATATATCCTGCCACTGTTAGCACAGATCCGGTGAACCCGGAAATCGAGTTGAATTCACGAGACTCGGCGCTCACCTTTGAGGGTGCTGATGTTATTGTCCGCCCTTTAGGAAAATCGACTGTAGCGCCTGTAATCCGCACATCTACCGCAACGGTCGACAAACCCATACGGCCGGGTGGGTTACAGAGTGGCACGCAATTGCGCAAAGCGTCGTCTTTCGTGCTTTTAACGTCTCAGAAGGCCGCAAAGCCCAGCCCACCATGCAGCGTTCCTATCGTTTCTCCTAAAAAGAAGATCGTGACGCAGAATATTGGGCAAAGCCTGACTGAAGGTATTCTCGAGCTTGTGATCGATGTTTTCACGGATCAGGTCCTGATACGGAAAGACTTCTCCGGGTTCGGTCTCTTCCTCAAAATTCCGCCTGGCTTTCAAGAGCATCATGCTTATTTCGGTTCATACGTCCTGAATAGCACAATTGTCCACATGGCCAGCAAGATCAAACTTGACTGGAAGATCATGAATGAGCCTAAAGTCCTGACCAATATGTCACGCTTTTGCTCGCATATGGTCGAGTCTATCTTCGAGGGTAGATTCATTAACGGCACGGAATCGATGCTTGAGTTCGCCGGTCTACTACTTGAGCATTTACAGAGACCGGAAATCGCCAATTTGAAGACTGTTCGCCTGTGCAGTCAGGCCGTCTCCACTATCCATACTTCTTTCCTTAGGCTCGTCCTCCTGGCATTGTCGGATATGGGTGATTCGCAAACAAGCCCGCACTCTGATTCGCCGATGAATAAGATCCTTTACTGGCAAATGATAGTCCTTGACTCTCTATCTATGGATGACGAGTACATGAGACTCTTCTGTTACCAACTTTACTCCAAACTTGTGGATTCAAGAGACTCCGTACGACTAGCAGCTGTCAATCTCTGGCGCATTCTACTTGTCCAAAAGCCAGAAGAGTGTGCTTTGCTCTTCCGTCTCATCATGGCGCCCGATCAGTCGCAATTAGCGGCCGATTTCCAGCAGTTGACAGAGTTGGACAACGAAACTTTCATGGCGTGGGTTGATGATCATCGCCCCTCACTAGACTCCTTGTTCTTGGGAGGTATCTCACGAAACTGGGAGGACTTTGTTGGGCTTGAGAATCAACGCACGTTTGAAAACGCCCGATCTCAAGTTGCTAGAAGAAAGGAAGTACTCAAACGATGGCAGCTAGAGATAAGGGAGCGTGATAGCATACTTTTACGGCACGATATGGCCAACTCAGCATGGATGAAATCTATCTACGCCTCAGAACATTTCAAACACCAGCGAGCCACTCAAGACAAACACGATGATTCGGCATTTTTCACTTCGTCTTTTGCCAAAATGGAGAAAGACTTATCTCGCCCGGGGGCTGTGCTTTACCAGCCAGGCACTGTGAAATGGAAGCTTGATAGAACCGAGGGCCGAAATCGCATGCGCCTCAGACTACTGCCTGACACATCCTTTACAACTGAGCAGTACCAGCCGAAACGGCGACTTACTGATAAACAGCCCGCGTCAGCATTGTCCAGCTCTCCCGCTCCATCTATCAAACCCGAGAAGCCGACAAATGCAACATCGACAGTGACAATTATCGGTGATACGACTGGTGGCGATAGCACCCATGAGGAGCCCGAAACTTTGGCGCAACATGAGACTGGCGCTGCACAGCAAGAACAAACAGCTGCCCCCGAGGACGATTTCGAAATGATCGAGGATCCGAACGACCCCAATGAAGCCGATGACAGTTTCGAAGATAAGAACCGCAGAGTCATGAGGCGCTTACAACAAGGGGATGCTGTTCAACAAGTGTATAATGTGTCCCGAATTATTGCACTGGAAGCTTGCGAAGGGATCTTGCTAATTGGCAAAAATGCCTTGTATATCATGGATAACTTCTTCCAATGCGCAGACGGAGAAATTGTCAACGTTTGGGAAGCTCCAGCTCATGAGCGGGATCCATTCTCACAGATTATCACGGGAGCCAAGCCCCGCGACCGAGAATCATTGACTAACCGCAGTACACAATCGTCTCGCTCCTGGAAATGGCACGATGTCATCAGCATGTCAAAGCGTCGATTCTTGTTCCGAGACGTGGCTATAGAGATTTTCTTCACTGATGGTCGAAGCTATCTTTTGACCGCCAAGAATTCGATGGCAAGGGATGAAGTCTTCTCTAAGCTCGCGTACAAGACACCTCACACTACGGGACCAAACTCATTACCCAACCCAGAGGATGCATGGCGCTTAGAGTTATTGAGGATGTTTGATGAAAGCCCACAGACTTTCGGATCCAAGTTCGGAAATATTTTCAATTCATCACCATGGAACCCTATCATGCGTAGATGGCAACGAGGTGAAATTTCCAATTTTCACTACCTCATGCTCGTCAATACTATGGCTGGCCGAACTTTCAACGATTTGACCCAATATCCGGTATTTCCCTGGATTCTGGCAGACTATACCAGTGATGATCTAAACCTGGAGGATCCTGCAACATTTCGTGACTTGACCAAGCCTATGGGTGCTCAGACTGCGCGAAGACAAGCCGACTATCAATCCAGGTATGCAAGCTTGGCAGAGATCGGAGAGAACCCGTTTCATTACGGCACGCACTATTCATCAGCGATGATTGTGGCCTCCTATCTGATTCGACTTCCGCCATTTGTAGATTCATACATACTTCTACAAGGAGGAAGCTTCGACCATGCCGATCGCCTGTTCTTTTCGATTGAAGGATCATGGAAATCGGCAGCGCAAGACAACGGCTCTGATGTGCGTGAGCTCATCCCCGAGTTCTTCTATCTTCCAGAATTTTTGACCAATGTGAACGGCTATAATTTCGGAGACCGGCAAGGAGCTCGAGGCACAGTTAATAATGTTGAGCTACCGCCGTGGGCGAGAGGGGACCCAAAGATCTTCATTGCCAAACATCGCGAGGCGCTTGAATCGCCATATGTGACGCAGAATCTGCACAACTGGATTGATCTGGTGTTTGGATGCAAGCAGCGTGGTGAGGCGGCTATTGAGAACTTGAATGTGTTCCACCATTTGTCCTATTATGGAGCCAAGGATCTTGATCAAATATCAGATTCGCAGGAGAGGAATGCGACGACCAGTATCATCCACAATTTTGGCCAGACGCCTCACCAAGTCTTTGCCAGACCGCACCCGGCGAGAGACAGCAGCATTTCTCCACCGAAGAGATTGGATACGTCATGTTACGCATTAGCGAGAATCCCCCACCCACTGCTTGAAAGCCGGGAAAGGGTAGCGTCTCTCATCTACTCGCCCAAACTTGATCGGCTGCTCTGTTCATCTCCATTCCGAATCAACCTGCCGCCCCTGTATGACAAGTACCTCGAGTGGGGTTATGCGGACAACAGCGTCCGTTTCTTCTCGGCAGAGAACAGGAAAAGCGCTGGGGTGAGCGAGAATCTGCACATCGGGCAGATCTCATGCATTGTTGTGGCGGACTCTAAGACACTCATCACAGCAGGTGAGGATTGTGTAGTGTCTGTCTTTACCATCCAGAGCCTACCCAACAAACCGGTGGAGTTACTTCACAAATCATCGTTATTTGGACACAAGACACCAGTCACTACAATTGCTGTCTCCAAAGCATTCAGCACCTTGGTCACGATCTCGGGGGATGGTCATGCTTTCCTGTGGGATCTGAACCGGCTGGAGTTTGTTCGTAAGCTGCCCAACACTCGGTCAGTGGAATGTGCGTCCATTAATGACGTTTCTGGCGAGATAATGCTTTGCTCTGGTCCTAACGTCACACTCTATACACTCAATGGGGATTTGATACTTGACCAGAATGTTTGCGCCGAGCATGATGACTTTGTGCACTCGTGTGCGTTCTACGAGGGCTCGGGGAATGAATGGCTCGAGAGTTTCTTAGTGTTCACGGGCCATAGGAAAGGCCGGGTGAATATCTGGAAGCGGACGGTAAAGAACGGCAAATGGGTGCTTGAGCACCTGAGGCGTCTCGATCACGTGGATGCTCGGAGCGAGGTGGGAGCCAACACGGATGCTGCCATTACGTGTATCAAGCCGATGCCGCATCTGGTATACACAGGCGACGATGATGGGAGAGTTGTAAGTTTTACTGCTTGATGCTGTCTGAGATAAAAAGTTTTAAGTTTGCTAACCTGGATGTGAAATTTGCAGTATGAGTGGAATCTGATTCACAGGGAGAGATAGAGCCTTTCTTTTAGCTCAAGTTCTGTTGTGCTCCTGAATTCGACCGGTGGTGACAGCGTGGAAAAGCATGAGGGCATAGATGGCGGCGTTGGTGGTTCAAAGTCAACTGACTAAAGGCTGTTTTTTCATCAGATATGGGTTGCAGCCATGCAGGATAGAAAAGGGTTGATGATGATTGTGGATGATCAATGGGTCTGGGGTTGATCGACACATCACTTCAAGATTGAGCATGATGTAGAATATCACAATCGCACTGCTGATGTGTAGAAATGAACAAAAAGAAAGAAAAAAAAGTCTTTGGTTTCTATTTGTGATTGAGTGAACAACCAACTTTCTCTCTCCTCTCTCTCCTGGTTGTTTGATATTCGGTACATTTGTGTCCTCTTTTTAATTGACCGAGACAGGCTGTCCGGTATATGTACAATATGATTGATTGTCGTTGGTTATTTTCACTTGCGTGCCGTGTTGTAAAGTCCAAGCAAGATTGCTGTTTCCTTGATTCGGTGAACTCTCTCGTCTCTTATATCCCATCTGATATCACTCCGTGCTTCACTTCACATCGCTCTCAATCATCATACCCGCTCAATGACTTTCTCGGACCGGAGGGGACTATATAGATGGATCACATCATGTCAGCTTCACTTTACTTCACAAACTCCCATATTCCCACCAGTGAATTGTTTCTGAAGATGTTGGGGAGGTGACGTACTGGGATATGTCATGGGGATAGGAGGCGAGTTCTCATAGCCGAGGCGCTTGCGGATGGGAGGCACGGTCAAGACAGTGATGGGACCGGCGGCGCCGATGACGATGGACCAGAAGTAGGCGGGCTTCTCGCGGATGGCCCAGCGCCAGTAGGTTAGGGGGCCGGCCCAGAAGCGGGGGATGGGGCTGCTCATTTTTTTTTGTTGCGATGTGAAGTGTGATATCTGGTGGTATCTGGGTGTCCTTGTCAGTGGTTAGCGGTTTGCGGTTTGCTTTGCTGTGAACGGGTGGAATGTGTCGCGCTTTGAGCTTGGTGTTGATCTGAGGAGTAGCTCGGATGAGACGGAAGACGTGGTATTTGTCGCCCGTGAAGACTGGGAAAGGGTATTACACACTCAATTGGCTGGTCTCGTGATCGAGGAAGTCGGATTTGGTATCGTGGTCGTCCAGTACGGAGGAGCTGTTGGAGCTGCTGAGGCTCTTTCATCCTTTGGATCTCGAAGTTCCCGGGCATTGACGGGCTGCTAAGAAGCTGGCCCGTGCACAGTGATTGTCTCACACCACGTTAGACAGTGCTAATGGGAATAGCCTCGCACTTATCGCACTGTCTCTACCCAGGTAGCTTCCAATGGGTCTTGGCAGGTATGGGCTACGTATGCCAAAGCTCTCCGATATCCATACCCATCAATTAATATTTGGAACGAGCTTCATCATCCGACACCTCACCACCACCACCACATCTCACCACCACTTGCACACGGATGAGACATGCGAACGAGTCTCATTGCAAGTCCCTTCACTCTTCGCATTCTTTTTTTCTTAAATTAACTCAACTCATGTGCAGCTATTAGATTAATGCTGTCGCTTTTCTCGGCTTTGTTTCACCCCAATTGAATATCGAGAGAGAGAGAGAGAGACGACGCAGCACGGTTGTTCAAGATGAGGTCCCTCATAACTCTCGCACTCATGCTGCTGGTGGCAGTCGCCTCTGCCATGAGCGCGGCTGGCAGCCGGCTGCTGGTCATCATGGATGATGTCGTCGCTGACAAGGCGACCTACTCCAAATTCATTGCTGACCTGGAAGGTATGCACGCGCGTCCCAACCTTATCGTGTGTGTTGTCGTCGCCTGTCGACAGTCGGAGTGATGGTCTGGTTTGCGATGATTTCTGCAAGATAAAACACCCACACGTGTTCACACAAACAGAGAGCCAAAAACACTTGCGCACACCCACGATTCTCCTTGACTGTCTCCTGTCTGTCCTGGTTACTGCGAAGCTTACAATCTTTACTTTCTCTGCAGGTCGTGGCTTTTCTATCACATACGAGACTCCCAAGAGCGAACACCTCAATCTCTTCCACCTTGGCGAGAGGACCTACGATCATCTGTTGTTGCTGCCAACCAAGGCCAAAGGTACGAAGCCCTCACTGTTTTGTCCTTGCCCCTCTGCTTCTCCAGCTCCTCCGGCACACTCTCCCCCTCCTCTCCTCACCTCAGTTTTGAGCATTGCCTACCACTCCTCAAACGCATCCAATAGCTGACCATCACTCTCAATCCTCCAGGTCTTGGCCCCAATCTCACAGCCAACACTTTACTGAATTTCCTCAACGCCGACGGCAACATCCTCGTTACTCTCACTGGCACCCAAGCCGTTCCCACAGCTCTCAACTCACTCCTCCTTGAACTCGACATCCAACTATCTACCGACCGTCTCGGCCTCGTCGTCGATCACTTCAATTATGATGTCTTGTCTGCGCCGGATCAACACGATGTGCTTGCTCTGCGTCTGCCTGGACCCATCCGAAGTGGCAGCGGAGACTTCTTTGGACGTGATCAGTCAGTTGGTCGACTCGAGAGAGAAGGACAGACAGCAGAAAGCGCGCGAGACCTGTTACGCGACCAATCAGCCTCTGGAGGACGAGGAGCCCCAGACTCCTCCCAAGGAGCAGCGTCCTCTCACCAAGTGGGAGAAGGTGTGGCAGGAGCGATACCACCGATTTCTAAAGGCTCAGGAGACAGCCGAGGCTCGAAAGGTTCAGGAGGAGCGGGAGGAGTCTCAGATCAGTCAGTCGATGGTCTCCTCGCCTTCCCTCGCGGGTGTGGCCAGACCCTTGGCCAGTCTCCCCTCCTCACCCCTGTCTTGCGGGCTCCCTCCACAGCTTACAGCTACAACCCGAAAGAACAGGGAGAAGTCCTCGACGACCTCTTCGCCAGCGGCGCCCAACTCTCGCTCGTAAGCACCTTGCAGGCTCGTAACTCGGCACGCTTCACTGTTGTTGGCTCGGCCGAAATGCTGTCTGATAAGTGGTTTGATGCGAAGGTGAAGAAGGCGGGTGAGAAGGATTCTGTCAAGACGCTCAACCGTGACTTTGCGAAGGCCGTCTCTGGATGGACCTTCAAGGAGACTGGTGTGTTGCGCGTGAACTGGATTGAGCATCACTTGAACGAAGTTGGAGCTGGTAACGAGACCAACCCCAAGATATACCGTATCAAGAACGATGTCGTAAGTTTAATTCCGTCCTTACATTTTTCGAAGACGGCATTTGCTAACGTAGCATGATTAGACGTATTCGATTTCTTTATCTGAGTTTTCATGGGACCATTGGGTTCCTTTCATTCCTCCCGTCGGAGATGAGTTACAGTTGGAGTTCAGCATGCTTTCGCCTTTTTATCGTCTCAGGCTGAATCCTACCGCCTACCACGAGAACAGTGCGACCTACTCTGTCTCTTTCAAGCTACCCGACCAACACGGCATCTTCAACTTCCTCGTCAATTACAAACGCCCTTTCTTTACCAACGTCTTTGAGAAGAACACCGTCTCTGTCCGCCACTTCGCTCACGACGAGTGGCCTCGCAGCTTTGTCATCTCCGGTGCTTGGCCCTGGATAGCTGGCATTGGTGCCACTATCACGGGATGGCTCGGCTTCTGCGCTGTTTGGTTGTATAGTGCTCCACCGAAGGCGACGAAAGAGAGCAAGAAGACGAGGTAGATTGGTATTTTGTTGTTTAATGACTGGATTGTACAGAAGGGGGCGAATTTGCATGCATGAAAAAGGGGCGATTTGCGAATGGTTTTATTTTCTTCTCGGGCGCGTCGCCCTGTGTCTGTACTGTACTCTGAAGAATCAAAAATTCGGGATAGGGTCACTGAATCAATGAACAATTAAATTAAAGACATAAAAAACTCCCTAGGCTCGTGTTTGATATCTCTTGGAGTGTGATGTGTGTGATAATTGGATGTCACCGTGGGGTGGATTTCCTTGCCTGGGGCAAGGGCTCCGGTGTTGATGGGGAATCGATGGTGGATCACCATATGATAAATGCGTGATACCTTCCAATTAGAACCTTTTTTCGTAGGGAATACTATCTCTCATACCTTTCCAATACATATTACCTATATCACACGGTTAGGCCAGCCATAAACGCCTTTATAGGGTATCAGGAATGTTCATCGCTATCACAGGTACAGCTACTCCAGTGGCTCTATATATATATATATTCAGTTGCTGCAGAAAATGGAGATATCATCAAGATTGCTGATCATGTCTGCACAAGGCACGCGAACTAGTAAGCCCAGCAAGTTATCCCGTTTACGAGGAACCAGCCCTGCGTTATCTTCGAGGGGCCATCCATCTGGGCGACTGTTTCGATTTTGTCGATTAGATCAGGTATACACAGACGGAGAATTCTAAGCGCTGACCTGCTTGAGGAACCCCAGGTGTAAACGGTGTATTAAACAACCGGTAGATCTAGAAGTATTTGATGAGACAAGGGGTTAGGCGAGGTTTGCGGGTCAATGGCTTCTTGGCACGTCTTTGAATGAATGTTCCCATCTTTTACCAGGAGAGTATTGCATCTGAAGGTCCATAATAGGCATCATGAAGGTTTCGATGTCCTTGCTCATATGAGGTTTGGACTTACAACTTGATGTAGGCTGACAAGGGGGGTTTATATACCCTGGACTGTCCCTGACTGTGAGGTAACAGGTATGTATAACGATGTTTGGCCGTCGAATACCAGCCTATAACAAGCATTTTTAAAGATTATATCTCTCGAATACCCTTTCCTATGCATCTGGAATATTCGCGGTTATATTGTAGTATACTTTCGCGTATAAGAGCTAGCTACATACTTCATTGTAATACTCAGCCGGTAGAAGTCCGCAGGCCGGATTCCGATATTTAAGGCCTTAATGACCGAGACACCTGTCAGCTCCAGCACCGCCAGCATACACTCAACCAAACCTGATCACTATACAGCAAGAAGATAGTTCGGCGAGCCAGCTTCGCCACGGGCAGCGTCGAGGGAGAAGGAAGCAAGACCAGTCCCAGCTGCAGGAATTAGTGTCAACGGGCGTCAGTTCGACGGCAGTTTAACCGAAGTTGTAGATGAACAGAGTGTACGAAGATCTCTTCTAGCCTTTTCGCATAATGCAACATGGGCGATTTCTGCGTCCAGTAGCGGGCGGCTCTGGAAGTGTTTGATGGGATGAGGGATAAGTTGAGATCTACACGGACTAGCTTGAAGTTGTGCGAGCAATGACTCGGATTTGACTCGGACGAGATGGTGGGATGTTTGGATACTGAGTCCCGGATTAGCGCCATCAAGGCTGATGGCAGCGAATTTATATATATCCCAGATGATCTTCGTCTACTAGAACGTGACCAGGTATAAGCAAATCTTGTGGCCGGATAAAAACCCAAATAGCAAGAGCTTAAGGAGCCCCAATCTTTCGAATAGCTTGTTTCATGTGACTGGGATATCGGCAATTATATCATGATACAATTTCTGTATAGCAGGCAAAGATATATTTTATTTCGAAGCTAGACTGATTCATTCTTGAGACTCTAAAGTCACCGTGAAGGGTTATAACCATATGTTCGTTGCGTACCTGCTCAGGATCCTACCCACGTCGTCTTCGAAGAGGCAACCCGAGTCTGTTGATTCTTGGGAGAATTGGAGAGCCAACCTCATTCTGATGTCCCTATCAGCATAGAGCGTAAAAGAAGGGGGGGGGGGGAATATGGGAAAAGTCTGGAGAGGAACCACGTCTGTTATGTTCCTTCATGGGATGCTAGCCAACTCGTCTCGCAAATCTGTAATGATTCCTCTATGCTGAGTTCCGGTGCAGCTACGAAAACAGCTCACTTTGCCTGGATGGCTATCACCATTTTATATGGAAAGTTGCAATTGCTAGAAACTCAGAGTCTATGCACTGATTTTTCCGATAAGATACTCTTACCTTTTGGATAGCTTCTTAAATACAAAGAGATTCTCTGTGGATATTAAATGGTATGAGCTTATGTATAGTCGCCGATGCGACATTTTATTGTCACGATATATCAATATAACCTTGCTATAACTGTCGTTGGCTATAAGTGCCGCGATTCTCGCACCCCCGACTGGACATAGAATCACAACCCGGATCAGATGTCCAAGACGAGCTTGTAGCTGTGTCTCTCAAAACACGCCATTAAGTATGAGCCCTCCACTCTTGACCGCAACTCTGACATACCTCTTGGCGAGCCAATGAGTCCCACTGGGAATCTATGACTCCTCCGGGCAACGGAGTCTACTCCGTAATTTATCAGCTAGTTTACTAGCTATCTTACAGTCTGATTTGGTTCTACTGGCGGAGCATTGATATCTCTGCAGCATGCATAAAGTGGTCGGTAGAGGATTACATCACTGTGCAACGGACGTACTTGGGTGGAAAGTCAATTCCATGTCTCAAGTACTATTTCTCTCATGCTCAAATACTCTCGTCCTTCTCCCCCTTGTATATCATCACCTAGGTAAATTCGAAATACTGTCGAAACGGAACGTCTTATAGACATCGCTCGATGAGTTATGACCATCCACCCCGAAACATGCCGTCATAGTGCAGTATGGTTGTCTCGTCTAACTGCCAGTGAATAGTATAATGGGTACCACTCTGACATCGATCGCTGCGCGGGGTGCTTAAGGCCTGTTGGTAACTCTTCATTGAGTAAGAAGAAGTAGGCGCTTGATATAGACTATAGGTTCCAGTGAGAATCTTGCCAGTTTAAATGGTATTTTGCTGTTAAATGATAACACTATCCCAACTTATGAGATTTTGATTGAGAATAGAATAACACGATCAGTATTTCCGGAATGTTGTTATGCCTACATTTCGAATGATACTGCAGTAGAACTTCTAGTATTGAGGAAACTTAGGTCCTACCTCAACCATGATGGCCTATTATAAAAGCATGACGGTCTTGGTACCGGCGCGATGAACACGATACGATCTTTATTAGCAACAACAACGTCATCCGCGGGAGCGGCAATAGTGTCTCTGCTGCGGGAGCATTGCAGTGCAGACACCGTATGTAAAAAGATAGCCACGCAGAATGCCCAGTCCACCTAGCAAGAATTTGGTGATGTAAGAGACCTGCGATTTAGGGTGCATCAGGTTCAAAATCGCATTTGCATTGGTACGCATCGAACTTGTGTCCATTAAGTTGCGTGGGAACCCTGAGGACTCTACAGCCCCCTGTTCGAGAGGCGACGGCTTCCGGACTTGCTATCATGAGGAGAGAGGGGAGCAACAGACGCCTCGCCAGAGAACTTGGTGGTAAATACCAGTAATTTACCCATTTAAATTATGGTTGAGTCAAGCAATTTGCGTCATCTGCCTCCTTCCGCTACAATGAGTAGCCTGAGCCTTGAGGGAGGTCCTCTGCCATCAAGTGCGGGTGCGTGAGCAGGTGCAGGCTGCAGCAACTTGATATTCTAGATTCTCTAGGCAAGAGAACTCCTGTTCTGTTTATCTTGGTATAGTTGTGGCTCAAATGAACAGAAACCAAGAAGAGTCAGTAGCGCACTGGTTATCATGAGCCTTTTAAAGTAGCCATCCACTCCGAACACGGATCCGGGCTCACGGTGTCTCGTCAAGGAATATCCAACCAATAAGCATGTAATAGATCAAAGATGGATATCAGTTAATACATGAATAATTCATCATGTAAGATAACCATCTTTCACATAACTTTGAATTAAATCACAGGTGCACGTCGCCCCTGGCTACAACTATAAGAAGTCTTGATCTGTGAAAAAACCCTTCTTTTTTTTTGGAAGAGTTTGTACCACTGCTTTCTCGAAGCCCTCAGCTGCAGAAACTGAATTGGCTCTGGCTTGGTGCTATGCTTGAGACTCATGCGCAGGGCGCCTCAGAATATTTCAACCTTGTGTCGATCCATCTCAGAATGGTAGCCTTCCTTGCAGGATTCTTTAGGCGTGCAGTCATCAATACTTGTACATGTGCAAGGGCTTTTTTAAAATGATAGTATTCTAAAGTTTTGAGCTCGTCCGTCATTCAGTTGCCGGTCATTTCTTGGGACCAGGAGAAGGGTAGGCATGTGGGGATAATGTGAAGCGGTCCTCCTTGGGGCAGTAGCAGACGAGCACGATATCAAGCAAAGCAGAGATTGGTAGGAAGAAACTGACAAGGGGACATTGTCATCAGGCTGGGTTGAGGAGCTCCCGATATTCCTCCGGTTGTTGAGGCATGCTAAGGGCTGTGATCGCGGGTGACTGGTGAGTATTTATATCAAAAGATGGGAGACACTTGGCTCGTCCTGGCGCTCGGTACGAGGGGCGTTGGTCGGAGGTTAGTGTTGCGCATAGGTACGGGTCCATTCCCGATAGTAGGGGCTATTGAACAGGTTATCTCAGAGTTGTAACTTGATATGTTGCGACATAACCCTGGGATAGCAGATGATAAGGAAGTGACAATTGTTAATCAATATTCTTATGATATTGTAGGTTGCAATCATATTTTACTTGCAAAGCATAAATGTATAGCACGTCTGTTGCTGTTTCTTGTATGTCGGGATGAATTCTCAGTACAACTAAGATACCGTAGGTATGTTCCGTCATTCATAAGCTGCATAGCCGCAACGTAAACGTATTTCTTGATTCAGGGTCTCAGCCCAACGTCTACAGGATCGGCGAGAAGCATGAAAGAGTGTGGATTCTCGTGCACCCTCTGACTTGCGAGTCGAGTGACAATTACGGCAGAAAGATTTCTCTGGAGTCTACACGCTTGCTGCGCTTCCTGCGGTGGGCCAAGCAACATACCTGATGCTGGTACTGGACTTGCCTAGGCGAAGAGTCGTCGCGTTAGCAATCAGGCATCGTAAACTGAAAACATATTCCTAGTTCGCCGCGAGGATTTTCAAGATAATTATGACCTATATTTCCATTTGTCGGCGAATAAAAGTCAAGATAAATACTGCTCATGTCTGTTTTGGTCGGCGATTGCCTGTTGCGATGAACGGTACGTCTAGTCTTTTTGACCCTACGTTAACGGCGCTTGTTTTCCATTGTTCGTAACAGCCACATTACCTCAATCTGCCCCTACCTGCCATACTTCACATAGATTCTTTCTCTCCACCCAGATGTGAGGGTACAATCTACCAACTCATCAACCTGCTCTATCACCGCACCGATCACACTCACATAGGCGCGGCTATGCACAACCAGGACCATCAATCAAACGAATCTGACTGAGGAACAGGCAGCACAGCATACAGGTATAAAGTTAGCGCAAACCTAGAACTGCTTTCGCGGCGCTAATGCTGGAAGACTCCCTTGGAGCTATCATGAAAGCGAGAGAGCGATGAGAATTTGCGCTTGTTGCCATATATTGGGGGATTGTTCTCGAAGGGCTTCTTGGAGAAAGAAGAAAGAGGGCTTCCACTGCCGCCGGGCAGCAAGGGTTATATAGGCTTGTTAGTTCACATTGCGTTAGGGCAAGGTCGACTCGGTCATGATGTTAGTGGTTGCTCCGAGAGCATTGAATGTTGTTGACTTCAGAATAGAGCTCGTACTTATGATTGGTTACCCTGTGCATATCAAGTGTACAAGTAAGCGGATAGGTGTTTGGGGCTGCTTCTTACAATCAAATCATTTTCTCTATGCTCGCTAATTTGCTCATTACTTTGTTCTTGAACTACAATATGATATTCGGCGAAATGACTTCGCTTAATAGCGGGATGATATTTCATCTTCACACTGTTTCGTTAGCGACGGCTAAGACTGCTTATATAGATTACTGGTCCCACGGCGGCGTCTCGTCAGCAACGGTCGCATTCCACTTGCGAGGTGCGAGCACGAGCTTCACTGGATCGCGACCTCGTGCTAGTCATCGATGTGCTCTTTGATAACCGCAACTTCGTCGAGTGCCTTGAGGTAAGATTATCAAAACACCCATTGCCAGGCTCTGTGTGGCCTGGGCTCAAGAAACCTGATCGGGTCAATCATTCGAATATAGACACTACTTCTTTATCACAGATTATATCAATCATGAGAAAATAGAATTGCAAACAACTACTTATTGCGCCTGGTTCCACATAGTGTGACCATAAGCATACCGCTGTGTCCTGAGAAACACGGCTGCACAGAAAACGGTTAATTATGAGGACAGCTCAGATGATAACGCCGCAGGCGAAGACTCTGACACCAAAGATACCGAAGACAAGCTCGCCAACGCAAGTCCCAAGAACCCAAACAAGGTCATAACGATCAACTTGAGATCCGGCTTGGCTAGAAGGCTCAGGATCTTGGAGTTCCAGTTCCTTCAGGCAGTAATGCGTTAACTGCAAGGAGATCGAGTAGGTGCGCTACGGCTTTGGCCGTCGGACGCTCGTTACCGGGAAATTGGTCTCTGAGTAGCTGCTTGCGGCGCAACGTTTTTTATAGCAAGATCCAGGCAGGCTAAGGTACGGGTGTAACCTAGCAGGTTCTCTCTATGCGGAAGACGTTACAATCCGTTAGGAGGCAGCTTGTTACTGGTAAATCACTAGTTTGCACTCTGTTTTGCTATAAGATAATTACCTGATATTACACCAGTCTGATGTTTCTTCACAGTGGGATGACTAATTCATTATTTTTGTTATAAAGAGCCCATACTAAGGTGAATAACTTGCATATTTTCTAGACATACACGTTGAATTATAAGCATACAACAGCCATGTGCAATGACATCAGTACATAAGTGCAGGTTTAACCGCCCCCCTTCCTTATGATGGCACATCTATCGTGCTGCATAGGATAGGAATAGACGCCCCCCTCTGACACTGTTTCCTTTGAATACCTTGTAATGAGTCTTGTAACATCATCTTGAGAGAGCGGTGGTGAAATCAATGGTCAAATTCTTATCATGTCTGAATTTTAATCGTGTTAACTGTTCTGCCCTGACGTCGTCTCTCCTCTAGTCGTCTACTCTTGTCTGACAAGTCAGGGGTCCCGTATCGTGAACCCACCACTACGTAGCCCCCTTTTCACTTTATTTTTGATCTCTGGACATGATTTACATGACTCCTACTTAATTAAAACCAGCTCTCTGAGCTGGTCAAGCTCTTTTATACCTTTCTGGGCTATGTTCTGATCATTAGGTACAATAAATGTGATCCCCTTCAATCTGCCGGAGATCGGTGAGTTAGGTCGAACTCGATCCTAAGCGCACCATCGCAGTCATCTTCATTACATTTCTCGTTGTTTCATGAACTGTTATAAAAGCATGAAGCAAGAATAGAGGGACGTCATATAAGAAGTATAAACAGTCATATTTATTGTCATTACCTAGAATATAAGTTTAAGATAACCTAAAAGTAAAGAGACTTTATAAAGTAAAATAGCAAATGTATAGGACGCGATATCAGTTCACGTTTGGATCAAAATGCCGAGCATGGCAACTTCGGCAAATCGCAGGAGATAAGATCTGCTCGTTATATAAGACCACCTATAATGGAAATGCCTATGAAGTTTCCCTTCAACATGATAGAAGAGGATGGAAAACCCATCTCAAATGGGTTGAGAGCTTGGCTTAAAATCGAACCTATCATTCCTCTCATTCTATTCAAATTGTTCAAGCATGCTGATGAGAATGGCAAACACAGGCTGCCCAGCCACCTCCCTTGAGATGCGTCAGAACAGGTAAGGTGACATTCAGCCTTAGTAGTAGCCAAATGATGATAGCGGTAGATATGACAGAAATACCAGCAAGCGAAGACGTGATATCATCACCCAGCATGTCGTTCTTTGTTATGATTGTTGGTACTGGTATTGGTGTTGGTGTTGTTGCTAGTGTTGATTTTGTTGATGTTTTTGTGGCCGTTAGTTCAAGTAGTATTCCAGGCCGGCTGGGCACTGGTAAAAGTCTTGGAGAGTCAAAAAAAAAAAAAAAAAAAAAAAAATGGCATACCATTGGGACACTGTGATTATGGAGTTCATTTTCCTGTGATTTGCTGCTTCTTAAAGCTTGATTCCACAATCATCGTGTTCATCTTCTTTGACAAATAGACTACTGAATAGACTTGGAATAAATAGGGATTTAATAAAAGCGTATAATCTGTAAATTAGCTGAAATGGTACCTTTTCTATCAGATTTAATGTTCTGGGCTCTCTGCATGTGGTTTTTTCTTTTTGTCCTTTTCTCTTTCAAATAAATACTACAACTCAAACTAGTAAGTACCCCTTTTGTATGCCGATGCCGATGACCCAGAGGACGCCCCAGATGTGGTGTGGGTTGGTAGCAGTCAGTATTTACTCCTCACGCCCCCCAAAGTCTACTCAGGCCGACTGTCTCGTGCTAGTTCATCATATTGAGCTCGAAGGCCCTTGGATTTCTTGTCTGTCTCTCTTCTCAGCGAAGCACCTGCAAATGCCTCCCTCAAAGGATCACTGAGATGGATTGCCATATTCAACAGTTACTTGCCTCTTTAAGCCGTGTCTATGAATTGGGTGCTGGCTTGTGAACTGGTCTAAGAGCACTCAGCTTGCAATTTTTCCGCCTTGAAAGATGCCTTTGCGGGGAACGAAGTGGTCGAGGGGGGTAGATTCCTCCAAGAGGATGGTCTTCCTGTATGTACCAGGAGGAGCAGTGGTAGACAAGTATGTGAATATATGCATTCAATCCCAACGCTTATTCATAGCTGCCAACGTCATTGTCCTAGTACAAGCGGACTCTGACGAGATTCTCGTCTCCTCTTGCTTCGTGGGGGTGTTGGACTCGTTGATCTCGGCTCCATCACAAGCTATTGACTTGCGGGACTTGAAGTAGGCGTGAAACCGCTTCTCTGTTGGAGAGTCCGTCTCCAGAACATGCAAAACCCTTTTGATGATAGTTGTGAAGGTTGATTGGGGAGGTTTGCTCCAATCAAAGGTCGGCCTCGAGTAGTAGCCCAGATGCTCATCAACTACAGGCTGACATGCTCTGCGAAGCTTCTGATGCGACAATATTGAATCATTTTCAATTGAACTTTCCAAGTCTCTGGAATGAACACCCTAATCTCCAGAGTTGCACTCACTTACATTTTGGTCTATTGCGCGCAACACATTTGATATAGGGGTACAATCATACTCGTATGATGGCCCACTACCTAAACAATGCTCCATTCAGTACATTGTTAGATACGGCACGCATCAAATTAAAAAAGCTCCTCAACCGCCGACGGAGCTATCAAGTTGCTCTCGGCGATTTGTGCGTCAGGACACCATGTCATGTACCAACATATCGGCAGGGTTTCAAACAGCACACACACAACTAGTTGCTGGTTCAGCCTGCCAATCCCGATTTTCCGTCAACGTACCGTTGCATGGTTGATCACCACGCCGCTCACACTCAAAGAGGCCCGCGATCAGTTCAGTCTCATCATTGGAGTCAACACCAAGCCCGCTCGTATCAGATCTCTCCGGCCTCACTTTCAAAGTGGACAGTGGTACGGTGGTGGTTCGTAGCTAATACAACATCCGCTTTATCGGTCTCCAAAGAGAGATGGAACAAAGCAAATCCAAGTGAATACACGGCCATGAGAATTTTTAAATAGACCATCCGTCCCGAACACGTGTTCGAGAACGCGCTACCTACGCCAAGGAATATCCGCTGAATAATATAGCGTCGTCTGATTAATAAACTCTGGGCAAGTGCGCGAATAAGCAGATACTCCCTGCCGTGATCGATGACTTAAGAAGACCTTCGCGAAGGCACCAGCAGTGGAACGTGAGCACCTATGGACCACTGCAAAGACCATGGCATCCGGATGAGCTCTTTGGAACCCGGGCTTGGTAAAGTCGCTTTCAGACGTAAGCATCACGCTGACGACATGGGTTATTTGCGGCGGTAATCCATTTGATACCATCTTCACATGGACGAAGTCTGCAACGCTGGTTAGGCCCTATTAAAATTATATAAGCAGGCTGTTGAAAATCTCCTGAGCTCACCGAAGGCGGAAACCAAAGGGTAGGGGGTAGTAAAAGTGTTGTCCTCGAGTGAGAAGCTGGCGAGCTCCATTGAAGAATCACTTGATGATCTCGCTCTATTATGTACATTAAGCTGTTTTTTCTTTTGTCTGTAAAGAAATAATAGTCTTCAAGCGTCTTTCATAATAGTGCGTGCTGAATGGTCGCGAGGGGCTGGATACTGGTGGGACGCAGATTCAGAGGATTCTATTCCCGATTTGCCTGTTCACCCTTCCCTGATATCGGGTCGTTGGGCAGCCGCTAATCCTTCTAATGAAACAACATAAAATCTCTGTTCTTAAGTTAGAAAGCTATCTTAAATACTGTAGACGTCTCTGGTTTGTTTAGCTGTAGCGCCTTGCATGGCGTATAACCGCTGAAAGAAGCCACCCGCTTTTGTACTCTGGTAAACGCCAGATCATCTACACATGGTGTTCAGTTGATTGGCGATACTCATCTTCATCATGACTTTCTATACTGCCGAATAATCACTTCATAGACGCGAAATATGTGTCACTTGTTCTTGGCATAGTTACTTGAATAGCAAATTAAAATACTCACGGCTGCAGAGGCCAACTTGGAAAGCCTGCACGGTCATATGGTATAAATACAACTATCTTGACCATGTGGTCGAAAGCGCTATCATCCAACTCAAATGAAATATCCACGACATCCCGATCACACCATCACACCCGGTTAGAACACATCGAAACAGACATGTATGCTCTACTGGCAGTCTTCTTCGTAAGAAATCTAGGCCCTTTATTGTATTTGTGTTGAACAGTGAAGTTAGTCGTGTTCCTTTGCTCCGCCCCATGTTAAGCTGTCACTGTAGTAGAAGCGGGCAGGGTCTTAAGGATGAGAGAATCGCGACGGACGGGCCGCAATGATCAGTGTGCTCAAATTGGTTTCTCGCTAACAGCAGCATCTTAGAAGGTCTCAAAGGGGCACAGATGAGTCTGAACTGAACGATTCTGTTGCTGCCGTGACGGCCGCAACGGCGGGCGCCGCCGTCAGAAGAAAAATCTGGCACGAAATATTCTGCCTTCCAAATTCTCCGTGAAGATTCTGGAGATCTTTGATCATTCTTATACCTGGGTAATGTCGATAGCTACCTAGTGCCAGAACAAAGATAGGTACACAGCAACATTCGGAGAATCGTGGAGCTTTATTAGTATCGTCGAGATTTTGCTAGCCGTTCTCCGGTCCTAAAACATACTAACTCGCCCGAATAGTTAGTTCGATAATCATGTAATATTCTGCGGTTAGCCGGATTACGTCATCTGTTCGATCGATTCCGTGTTCATTGGAATATTTCTCATGATGTAGAAGTGTCTGCCTCCTCAGCATCCGATTCGGTTCCGCTGACAGCACGAATACATCGAGGTACTCATCGTCTACACCATCAACCGGCGTCGGTCTCAGGTCCCAATGTGAAGGACGGGATCTATCCGAGCTACCTCATCGGTGGTCTCCTGGGGCCCGGAGGCAATATGTCGCCAACTACTCTGACTATCAGCTATCCTGGACAGGGGGGATGTTCCTGGACGTCGAGAAGGTGTGGAAGGCGGCATTGGAAGCTTCTCACAGCTGAACTAGATGGTGCTCGACGGCGTAGAGCAGACAGTTACAGAAGAACTCGTCCCTGGTTATCGTTTTTGGATATATCCAGTTTGCCTATGTAGGCTCAGTCCACCGCTCAGCTTCAATCAGTGCGCCATCTGCATACTCACTGTTGGTAGTACCCTCCTAGGTGGGAGATGTGGCAAGAAGGGATCGAATGATGAAAAGGAGACAGTAACCGCCGGGCTCTTAGATGTTTTAACTAAGGTTCAAAAGCAGACGGATAACCCTTCTTACGAAGACCGAGATGTTTGGTCTTCCTGCTGGTTTCACAAGCCCGTACCTTATATTTCGGCTCGTACATTTCGCCCATCTTTGGGCCAATTGCGAGTTCTTTGAAATGATGGGAAATTCATCCGGATCGTTTGGGATAGCTGCCCTTTATTTACCGTCATGAGTAGATGTCCAACCACTTGGGCCGTATGGTCGTAGATCACTCTTCAAGTAATGTTGTCTAATATGCTGAATAATTATCGGCCCTTGTGTTGCAGAATAGTTTGTACATAATGTTCAGTTATCAGGAAGTCAATATGAAGATAAACTTTTGTATAATTAGTGAGGTAAATAGTTCATGGCAGATGAATACCTACCTGTCTGGTGGCCATCAATATTCGTGGTGGTTTGATAGTGGGGTTATTATTAGATATAGGCTGGAATGACAGCAGGCAGCTTGTAAGTAAGCTTGAGAAGCTCCTTATCGATATGCGCCAGCTTGAATTACAACAATTATCAGAAGTCAAAAACATCAACCACTTCTTTGTCAACCTCACAAAAAAAAACCCCATTCTCGACGGCGACTGAAGGAGCGACCGAAGGCACACTTTCCACCTTCTCCCGAGCGGCCATTTCTTTCCTTCACCCCTACGCCGTTTCAGCCATACCCAAGCAGAAACAAAACAATCTGCGAACTTAGGCGAGCATCTGCTACGAAACAGTCACAAGGGATCAGACATCTCGCGAAACCGTATACAACTCCTTTCGAACAACTCTCGCGCGCGCGCAAAACATCCCATAATCCGAAGGCCTAAGCCCTCTGCCCTCAAACAGGCACAGCCTCTTCATCCATCGAGCGACTGAAGCAATCAAGAAACCACAAAATCACAAACCACAATGCCCTCCGACACACACCGCGCCGATGAGCGGCGCTTCCTCGACGAACGCGGCTCCTCCGCGCGCAAAGCCCCCAACGGTCTCGACCCGGCGACAATAATGGAGAAAGCGGTCGTCGACCGGATCGTCGACAGCCTCTTCTGGAAAGACCAATGTTTCGGCGTCAACGAAGCGGACATCGTCGACCGCGTAGTCGCTCACGTCAACTACATCGGCGGCGTAATCGGCGATTCTCAACGCCCCTCACCCTTTCTCTGTCTCGCCTTTAAATTACTGCAGCTCGCGCCGGGGGATAAGGTTGTAAGGGAATACTTGGGGTATGGCGGGGAGAAATTCAAGTACTTGAGGGCGCTGGCTTGTTTTTATGTACGGCTGACGAGGAAGGCGGAGGATGTGTACAAGACTCTCGAGCCGTTTCTGGAGGATAAACGCAAAGTCAGGCGCAGGGCGAGGGACAGTGTGAGGTTGGGGTTTGTCGACGAGTTCGTGGATGATTTGTTGGTCAAGGGTCGCGTTTGCGGTACTTCCCTTTGGACGATGCCCAAGCGAGTGGATCTCGAGGATCGCGATGTGTTGGAACCGAGAGTCAGTCCGCTTGGTGATATACTAGATCTCCTAGAAGAAGAAGAGGGAGAAGATGCGGAGAAGAATGGGCCTGCGAGTGACGATGAGATCAATGAACGGAGGGGGAGCGAGAGCGATGAAGATGAAGGCGGGATCTCAGATCGGAGTCGAGAGGAGAGGAGGAGGAGATCGTCTTCTCGTGGTTCGAGCCGAGGCAGCCGGTCGGCGGATGAGATGGATGTCGGTCATGAAAGGAGATCCTTGAGGAGCGAGAGTCGGTAGACCACACGATGCTTCTCCCCTGCGCATACAAACGTATCATCAAGCTTCATCCTCGATAAGCAAGTCAATCCATGGGACTTCAACGATTGCGGCTAGCACTTCACTGTCACTAACGGAACTAGATAGGTCACCCAATGTTATGAATGAGCATAGGGTATGTTGTTACATTTCATTAAGTCTACCTTGTAGACTTGGGTATAGCGACTAAATTTACATCAAGACAGTCTCGTCCCATCATACATTTTTGTACACGACAAGAAGCTCCCAATAGTCATATTCTCGCCGCAATTGGATTTCTCAATCCAAACTCGCCGTGTCTCTCGAGATGCTAGTCGATATTCTATCAGAAACAGCCAACACCCGAGCATCATCCCAATACTGCCCAATGACCTGCAACCCTCCGAAATTGAGCAGCTCATGTTCTTCGTTGTTCTCGTCGACGGGGAGATCCATAGGAATGCTGATAGCGGGAAGTCCCGCCAGACTCGCTGGGACAGTGAAGACATCATTCATGTAAGAATCCAGCGGCGTCTGATTGCGGATTTGCTCTAGCAAAGGCGGTGTAGTCGGAGCCGTAGGACAAACCAAGAAATCGACCTGCGCAGGGCCCAGTTTCGTTTCGAGATTGATAGAGTCATCCATGTCGCTGAGATCGAAATGTTGCTCGTCAAGCAATGGGTTTTCCAACCTAAACACCCTATCAAAGTCTCTTCGGACGAGTTGCCGGACTTTCTGTGCTTGTATGAAGTAGTTGTCTATAGCCTCGGAGCTCAGGGTATATGATCCCAATAATATGCGCCGCTTGACCTCCTTTCCGAATCCTGTGCCTCTCGTACGTGCGTATAATATGCCGTCCAGCGTATCGTTGGGACCGTCCGTGTCTCGGCGTCCATACCGGATGCCGTCGTATTTCGACAAGTTTGACGCCGCTTCTGCGGGAGCTATGACGTAGTACGCCGAGAGGGCATTCTTCGTAGACGGAAGTGATACCGGGACGACACGACCTCCGAGACTCTGTATCGCGGCGAGAGCATCCACCCATCCCTGCCGAACACGGGAATCGAGTTCCTCGACATTATACTCCACCGGCAACCCAAATGTCAACCCTTCCAAGTTCTGCAGATTGTAGCTCTCGCCATACCCATCTCTTTCAGCCGTACACCGCTGTCGCACACTCGCCGGCAAAGAAGTGGAATCCCGAGGGTCGTGCTCAGAGTAGATTCCAGAGCTAATCAAAGCCTCACGAATAGGCTTCACCGTCCGCGCGAGGAAACCAACGGTATCGAGACTATTCGCATACGGCACGACGCCCCACCGCGACACCATCCCATACGACGGCTTGAACCCGACGACACCCGTATACGCAGCGGGCATGCGCACACTCCCACCTGTGTCCGTTCCCAGCGCAAGATCGGCCTGTCCGGACTTGACAGCGACCGCGCTGCCGCCGGAACTCCCTCCTGCTGAATACGCTTCTAGTGGTGGGCTGTTGCGGATGGAGAAGGGCTCGAAGAAGGAGGTTGTGGAGTGCGTGCCCATGCCGAATTCGTCCATACCAGATTTCGATACGACGGTTGCGTTGGTGCACGTATTGGGTCGAGATACTAATTGGGAGACGATGGTGGCGGAGAAGGGGATCTGCGTCCCTGTCAGAATGGACGAGGCGCATGTCGTTGGGTAGGGGGAGGCGGATATGTTGTCCTTGACGGAGAGGCGGAGCGGTGGTTCGGCAGCAGAGGGTGGTTTAGAAGCGCCTGGATTGGGTCAGAGAGGGGATTGTGAGATGTGTAGGCGGTGTATACTCACCATCATGGTGACTTTCTTGGTGTAGAAAGCGACAGAAAAGGTAGGGCGTCGAGCTACCAACCCGCCACCGCGTTGCTACTGCCCTATGGCCGGCTCTGAGTTGGGTCTGTCTGACATATGTAGACATGTGACCCGATGTTGGCAATCGAAACTGATGAATTAGGTAGTGTTTGAAGCTCCAACCCTTTCAAATTCCTTCCTATTCTCGAAAAGATCTGGGCAGTAGATATCATCAACGTTCAGCTCCAAGCTTTATCAGATATCAACCCGGCCCGCTTTTCCATGGTATATATAATGTAATCAAGATGATAATTACCTTCTTAAACTCTTACTCTCCTTGCCTCACACCTCTAATTGCAAAAAATAAGTAGCAAAAAAAACCCCCAAAAAATAAAATAGTATTTTTTTTTTTAATAAATGATATTAAAATAGCAAAAATTGCAGCAAGCAGGGTTCGAACCTGCGCGGCTTGCGCCAGCAGAGGTCAAGAATGCACGCTAGATTCCGTATACTTAAGTCTGCCACCTTAACCACTCGGTCATTGCTGCGATGGACTTCTAGGGCCTTTTGGTGGCTTAATGAAGACTAATACAGATCAGAAGAACTAATACAGATACCCCAGGCATGGACCCGGGAAATGGGACCTTATCCGCTCTTATCTGATTAGAACGGCCTCCATACTACCCATAAAGGTCCAGTATTAGCATCTCCTGGTGTATCCGCCGCTATTACGGGCCTCTACTTGCCGATAAGACCATCAAGGTCGAAAATCGATATCTTCGGCAAATACCCTTCCATTACATGTACTACGTACGGTGTATTCTTCTTGATAATGGGCTGGCTGGGTGTTGTGGTGCTAGATATTCATGATATAGATATAAAAGGCCAGCAGCTCTCTTCTTATGTCCTTCTTTGTCCTCCTACCTACATGTAGGTAACCAGTAAGAGGTAGGATGTAACCAGGTGGCAGATATAGCAGTTCAAAGACGCGCTGGTTCAAAGAGGCTTCTCCAGGGAAACAAGTCATCTATCTGATTGGCAATGCTAAAAGAACGGTAAACCTCTTTAGATCTCTCCAGCAGGGGTCAGAAGGGGTCAGCTAGCGCCAGTGACGCAACAGCGGCCTGTACCTGGTCAGCCAGCTCAAGGTCAGGCAAGGTAGGTACATGATGTATACAACACATGAGTTGTAACCGGTGCCTGAATCTCATCTCACTTTCCTACGTGTTATTAAAAACCCACTTTCTCATGGTATAGACTTACATTCATCCACCCTAGGTAAGGGCCTCTTCATTCGAAATCATGATTCGCACAGTCGCCTTTGTCGCGGCATCGCTGACCGCGTTCGTCGATGCCGCACAACCGGGAGCTCCAGCGCCTGTCGCTGCCCCCATGAGAGATCTTGATTGGGGGCAGATCAACTTTCTACACACAACCGACACACACGGTTGGCTCGGAGGTCATTTACAAGAGTAAGTCGAGTCTCGAATCTACTGTTTGCTGCTTTGCTTGCTTTGTCTGCTTGCTGACCGAAAGACTACAAACAGAGCACAATACTCGGCCGACTGGGGAGACTACGTTTCCTTCACCCAACACATGCGAAAGAAAGCCGACGACAAAGGCGTAGATCTGATAGTCATAGACACCGGCGATCGCATCGAAGGCAACGGGCTCTACGATGGCTCCGAACCCAAAGGCAAATACACATACGACATCTTCAACCAACAGACCATAGACATCCTTTGTACCGGCAACCACGAGCTGTACCACAAAGACAGCGTCGCCCGCGAGCACAACATCACCGTGCCCCATTTCAAGAAACAATACATCGCCTCGAACCTCGACTACATAGAGCCCAATACCGGCGACCAAATCCCCCAAGCGCAACGCTACATCAAATTCAAGACAAAGAACCAGGGCTACAATGTCGTTGCGCTGGGCTTCCTCTTCGACTTCGACCGAAATGCGAACAATAGCGTCGTCCAGCACGTCGAAGATACCGTCAAAGAGGAGTGGTTCAAGACCGCCATCAGCGAGAAGCCCGACTTGTTTGTTGTCATAGGCCATGTCGGCTTGCGCATGAAAGAGTTCGAGCTCATCTTCAAGGTCATCCGTGACACCAACTGGTATACCCCTATCGCCTTCTTCGGCGGCCATATGCACGTGCGCGATGCGAGGAAATTCGACGACAAGGCTTTCGCTATTGCTAGCGGCCGTTATTTCGAGACTATTGGGTGGATGTCCATCGATGGCGTGGAGAAGAAGGGTAAAGAGGACTTCTCCGCGGCGGCCTCCTCCATACACTTCAACAGACGATATATCGACAACAATCTTCTTGGTCTTCAGTACCACACCGGCTTGAACGAGACCGAGTTCCCTACAGCTCATGGGCGCAACGTCAGCCAGATGATCGTCAAAGCCCGCAAAGAGCTCGCCTTAGATCATACCATCGGCTGCTCACCACGAGACTTCTGGATGTCCCGTGCCGAATACCCCAGCAACACCAGTATCTTCACCTGGCTCGAGAAGAAGGTCATTCCCGACGTCGTTGTGAACGAAGAAAGGAAAGAGACGCCCAGATTGACCATAGTCAATACCGGAGCCGTGCGATTCGACCTCTTCAAGGGTCCTTTCACAACGGATTCGACCTTCCTTATCTCCCCATTCACGAGCAGATTCAACTACATCCCTGACGTATCTTACAAAGTCGCAAAGAAGGTCCTGCAGTTACTCAATAGTGGCGGCCAGGTACTGAAGCCCAACCTTGATGTTAAGACACCCGAGTCGATTGAAGCAGATCTTCATCCCCTCCACAACGAGCTGGCAGATGCCTTAGCTCACGCCCGTCCGCACCACTATCTAGCCACAGACGCTAGCCAACAAAAACCACTTGTCGACGGCAACGACAACGACAGCGGAGATGATGATGGTGATGATGAGCCCGAACTAACAAGTGGCTACACCACCAAAGACGATCTCGGAGACGACGGCGATGATGCTGTGCACTCACCCATTAAGTTCTACGCCGTGCCAAATTGCATCCAGTCACGGGACGCTTTTCCTTCAGACGGAGCTGAGCCCGAGACTGTTGATCTTGTCTTCGTCGACTATGTCCAGCCGTATCTACTCACCGCGCTGAAGTTCAGCGGTGGGGATTATAATAATGACGATGTGAAGGTGTATCTTGACCAGACACTCACTGATGTCATTGCTAGTTGGGTTGGAGAGAATTGGAAGGGGGAGTGCTAACTAACCCAAGTACTGAGATGTAAAGGAAAGGGTACACAGCTTGGATCATAAGTTGATGTAGATTTGTATTTATTTAGGCATCATTTGGAAGATATGATTACATAATCGGCACACAGGCGTTTAGGGGTAATTGGTACTAGGACGATATCTTGGGCTGGTCTAGGGATTGCGCTTTGGGTAGACGGTGCACATATTATATTAACTCTTTATCGTAACAGATTGTATTGGAATACAAACATTTGTGACTGTAGCCTTCATAGTTTTTTCGTATCTGAATCGAGTTTGTTTCTTCATGTGAATATTGAATGCTGTAGACTTCATCTGTACTTTCAGAGGATGACGTTTCCCCTATTGACTACCTAGGGTAGACTGTTCAGGCATACTTTGGGTGGAACTGGTCGGTCACAAGCAAATATTTGGGAACAACTGAGTTGATGCCTATATACATGTACTTATCATAACCCAGAGAAGTACAAGACTGGTGTCCGTGCTGAAAACCAAGCTCTCCAAAACACACCCACCCACTCCTTTGCTCTCCTCTCCTTTAAACCCCAATTCTCTCACCCACGCTCAATCCCCTTTCCCCTTTCCCTTTTCCACGCTCTCTTCTAACTTTGCCCACTCACTCCTCTTACTCAACCGAGTTTGTTCGGTCGTTTAGCTCTTCTAGGTAGTCGTGCAAGGCTGCCAAGCGACATTAAGCTGCTGGGTAAAAGCGACAGTGGCGTCGTCGTCGGAGATCTGGCCCGACGCCGAGGTCACGGTCGACGTGAGCGCGATGCGGTTGTTGATGTTGAGGATGCCCGAGGCGCCGCAGGGGGACCAGATGACGGCGGCCGTGGGGACTTCGTCTTCTTTTGTGTAGACCTGTTTTTGGGGGGGGAAGAAGAAGAAAGAGGGTGTCAGTTACTCAGTCGGTCTCTAGTTGTAAGGGGGGAGGATTGAGAGAAAGGGAGAAAAGGCAAAGAGGGAGAAAAAACTCACATCGCCATCTTCCCAGGTGCTGCCTCCAGTAATCGAAGTTTGCGTGGTGGTCTATTTCCCATTTTTTGTCAGCATGAGAAACAGAAGAAACTCTAGTTTGAAACTGGCGAGATTTTTCTCTCCCGCCCTTTTTTAACTTACAGTGGCAGAAGCATCCTCACTGAAGTAGTAAGTCGAGTAGAAGGTGCCAGTGACACCGGTTTCCAGCTGAGCATAGCCGTGGTATGTCGAATCGACCTATTTGAACGAGTAGACCCGGTGTGATTAGCATAGGGAACTGATTGATATCTATCTAATACCCGCTTATCTTCTGTTTCATTCTTTCTCACTCTTCCTCTCTTTTTGTAGTCTTTCATTCAAAAAGCTCCAAGTCTTCCAAAGAGACGTAGCAGAGCATTAACTTACGACAGCGTATTGGAAACCGCCGGGATACTCCAAGTTCAGATGGAGCTGGCAGTTCTTAGAGGTATCGGCAATAGTCGTTCCGGGCCCGATATAAGTCTGGAAGGAATCGAAACCGAACGTGACGAGCTAAAATTTGGGGGTTTTGTTCAATTAGCATTTTACTCTTTGCTGCCAGAATATTACCACCACCTGAACCAGGTAGGTAATCACGGATATATGATAACTGGTGAGCTCTGACAGGTAGGTAAGAACGTAAAAAACATACCGAGCCGTCGGTCGACAAATCTGTCGTGACACTACCCTGAGGGCATCCATTTCCACTAGCCGACACGCTCACGATCGTGATTGCCGTCGGCTCAGAGCCGCTGGCAGACGAGGTGCTAGTTGCGGTGAGTACGGGGTTGGCGGCAGCGGCAAGGCCTGCGGCGGTAGCCAAGATCATCAAGAAGGAATGCATCTTTGGAGTTGTCGTTTTAATGAAGAGAGATTGTTGGAAAAAAATGATATGACTAAGGTCGGTGCAGAAGTGGCAGTATTTCTCAGGGATGATGGTCAGTTTGTGCCGGATGCAGAATTGATCAGCAATATCGCGAGATGCAGCCGTGCTTTTATACCGTTTGACGAGCCCTGCTCTCTCTCTCTCTCTCTCTCGCGGCCACTGCATAGTATCCTCATCCAGACGAGGAAGACCACGACGGGTCTAGGCTCGTGCCATAGAGAAGAGGCGGGCCTCGAATCTCTCGGTCCGTGTTTCACAGCATTCCAACAGACATCGCGCCATCGTGACCTGTTCGACGGGGCGTCCGCACAGAGCGAGCGGATGAGCCAACAAAGATCCTGGATCCCTCTCAGCCTTAGAGTTCCAAAGTCCCTAGGTCCCGATACTAGTCCCGTACAGCCCACGCCGTACCCTAAATTCTGCCGGTTGAAATCAAAGTCCAAGACGTCGTATATGAAATGTATATTAAAACAACATCGCTCTAGCTCCTAGCCCGAGATTCTGGAACTGAAGGGTTCATGGTGATGTGGGGAGAAGCTTCTTTTAATAGAAACGGGTATTACGAAAGAGAAATTCGATGAAATAATGGGGAGTGAGCCTGGTGAGTAGGGTCTTGTGAAGGAAGGAGGGAGAAGCTCTAACGAGTACATCTGACCACTTCAAGGATTATCTGTAAACATGTCGACAAAACAGACTGATCTAGCTCGAGCCTAAGGTGATCCAGGTCCTGCCTGACACGACCGTGAAGCAATAAGGTGCTGCATTCCTTGGCGTAAGGCTTTCTATGATTTCTATATTGGGCTTTGTCCCAGGAAATCATATATTGTAGTTAATTGCCTCAGTGCTTGGTATGTAATATAAATGTACAAGTTTCAATGTTTGCACTAGGACCGAATAAGCGAAAGTCGTTTGCGCAATATACTCCGGTATGTTCTGCTTTAGCTGAGTGGGGGATAAGTAGGCTTTGTGTGTAGCAATGAGGGAGATTCTGGGTGCAAAGCTTCGAGAGCTTAGAGAAATATACGTTATGATAGACATAGTAGCTTGCCTAGTTTTGATGGAAACAAGTATTTCGAGTCGTATTCGACTTTGCAGTTCGTTGTTACCAAATGACGAACAGCTCCAAAACCCATGACGGAGGTCCATTGTAACATTCCGGTGTCACGTCCCCTTGAATGTCCATGTCCAGAAACTCATTCCAGATAATATCCTCCGACGCGGTCCAGATCGTATGCGCTTAGGTCTTGGTTCGGTGAATCTGTCTTTAGCCTCTTTAGCCGCGGTGATGAAGTATGACCGAAACCGGGGGAGGTCAGCCGCGGCTGTCGACCAGCTCCCTAAGATGTGATCTTATATGCAGCAGCGTAGATGAAGCCAAGCTTCGTACTCGAATCCATGCGGCAGATCCTTATCCCATGTCGTGTTTCCTTTTTTGATCTTGATGTTGCATCCTATGCTGTCGCATCAGGGTCCAGGTCGCACCACCTTATGTTAGATCTTCTTCCGAATGCGACTCTCCTGGCCACGTGATAGGCGTATTCCTTGACCTGAAAGATTGCTTAGAGAAGCCAAGCCAATTTCAATCAATTTCGGGAATTGCATGGCCATGGATTGTAAGACCGGGTCCATGGTCTAGACACGGGGACGGATCGTAAAGGCACATTGCCATTCCCAGGCATCCCAGATGCTCATCTTATGGGACAACACCTTCTAATCTTACCCCGCTGACGCAACCTACATCTTTCTTGCACCTGCTAAGGGGTAAACGGCTTATGCTCAGGCTCGCGCTCAGGCTCCCAAAGCTCTACGATAGCTTCAACTTCGAATTTGTTCCTCCAGAGCGGGGCATTTTATTTTGTTAACTGTTCAGTCGACATGGCATAGCTCTTATCCCCGACTTTCAGTGACGATATTCTCAATTCAATCTTCCCGTGAGGAGGATGAGCTGCAGTGGCTTCTCCGCATGAACAGAGAAGGGGCTAAGTGAAATCTATGACATTGATCCTGGCTATAGTATTCACAAGAGTGTAAATCTAACATGATATAGATAAACCGACAACGCCGGCGAGAATCGGTCTCGCAAATGCAACCATTCCCATTTTCACTTTAAGCACCAACTTGCTTCAACAAACCTTCCAAGTTAATACTCTTAGGTCGCTCGATGGGGAGACCGAGGGCGCGATCCCAGATCAGTTGAGCCAGGGGACCCAATCCTCTGCTAACACCGAAGGTAGCTGTGTAGTAGAGAGTCTCGTGGAATCCGTAGTGGTGGAAGAGAACACCGCTGCTGGAGTCGACATTGGGGTAAGGGTTCTTCGTTTTGCCGTGCTTCTTCAAGACTTCAGGCGCGACTTCGCTGTTGAGTCTGACGAGCTGGAAAACGGGGTCTTTGGCGATCTCGGGACGAGCGGTAGCATAGTCCATCAACGCCTCGAAACGAGGATCGGGCTTACGGAGGACGGCGTGACCGTATCCGGGAATGACACGACCGCTGTTGAGGGTAGACCAGAGATAGTCATGAACATCGGTCTCGGTGTAGTCTTGGGGGATGCCTTCCTTCATCTGGAGGATCCAGCGCAAGACTTCCTGGGCGGCAAGACTACGCAACGTGTCAGTTGAATGTCCACAGCAAGATTTTGAGATAATCATACCCATGCAAAGGACCAGCTAGACCCTGAAGACCGGCGCTGTAGCTAAGGAAGGGATCGCTCAGAGCGCTACCAACGAGATGGGTGGCGTGAGCTGAAACGTTTCCACCCTCGTGGTCACCGTGAAGAGCAAGGTAGAGTCTTAGGAGATCTTGGAAGTTCTCGTTCTCCCTGCCACCCTTGCCAAGCATAGCAGCGAAGTTGTAAGACCAATCTTGCTCGGGGTCGACATCGGCCGGGAGAGCACCACCACCTCTGTAGGAGTTCTGGTAGATCTTAGCGGCGATAGTGGGCAGCTTAGCGAGCAGGCTGATACAGTCATCGAAAGTAGGCTCCCAATAGTCTGCCTTGTTCAAGCCGTTCTCGTAAGCCTTGGCGAACTTGGAGGTATAGTTCAAGGCACTGACGGCAATGGCGAACTGGGTCATAGGGTGAAGGTCCTGGGGGAAGTTATCAAGCATCTTGTTGACGAAGTCGGGGAGGTGAGCCTCCTCAGCAAGCTGCTTGGAGAATGTGCGAACTTGGGAGACGGAAGGAACCTGGCCGGTCAAAAGCAGCCAGAACATAGACTCAGGTAACATCTCAGTGCCTGTCTTGCCCTTGGGAAGCTCCTTTTGGCAGTCCTTGATGGTTCGGCCGTGGAATCGGATACCCTCGTTCGCATCGAGCACACTACCTTCCCAGATCATAGCCTTGAGCCCTCTACACAGGTTGGATTGTTAGTACACTCATTTGTTTGCTAAATTATTTGTAACATAGGAATCGTCGCACCTCATGCCTCCGATGGTGTTCTCCACCTTGACCTCACCGATGACGGCGGAGCCATTGGCCTTGACCTTCTTGAAGAGCTCGCGCTTGGCAGGAATGACCTCCTTCAAAGTATCCTTGAGGGTGGGTTCTGAGGAAGCCGAATAGGCCCGTCGCACGGCTGGGAGGGCTACAACGGGCTACATATAAATAACATGGTGTTAGTGTTGGTCTTTTGAGTGAAGAGAGCTCGGGACTATCGGCTAAGTTGAGATGGCGTAAAAGGTAGTGACTTACCTTGAGCGAGCTCAAGACCCTCGTTGGCGCTCTCAAGCTCATAGCCATAGCCGCTAGTTATGTGTAGAGAAGGAGAGGTGATCGACGACTGGAATGATAAGAGGATAGGCGATCAGAGGGAAAGGTGGGATGAAGTAAGTAAAGGTAGGTAGGTGCAGGAGGAAAAAAAAAGTGAGAATTAGCAGCAACCGATAGACATTTGAGTCGGACCTACCTAACCTGTCTAAATGCAGGTAGTTCTGGAGCAGGGCCTACTATGCAGATCAAGTGTTTGTGTTGTACAACATGTGCACACACCGATGATGTACCTACGCAGGTTCCGACGATGGCGGCCAGCTATCCCTATCTAACATAAGTCACTCTTAGACAATTATTATATGGTTCGGTACAAGAGTCGCGATGATGTGGGGTAGCCGTGCTTTCCCCGCATGAGCCGAGGAAACCCGTCCACGATAAAGGCTCAAGCTCGGGTCTGGGTATCAGCTCCATTGACCAATAAGGCGATGCTATAGCCTCCCTTCGCCCTAAACTTCGGCATGCGGGCTAAATCGGCAAAGGATTCCCGCATAACCAAAATATTTTGCTGTTTCTTGGTCAAACAAACCACCTAAACTCCCAGGTCGCTGCGGCTTTTGCTGTTTAGGTACGAAGAACCTGAGAGCCTCGTGATGATTTGATACTTGAGTGTGAAGAGCACTTGACAACTATTCGGTACATTAAATGTACTTATACTCCGTATGTTAGTTCTATAAAATATAGGAAACAAAGCCATACTCTCTAGAGCTACAAGTACAATATCTACCTAGTTCTTACATCAATTTACCAGGTACTTTACAAGAACTTATCCTCGTCTACGTACGTGTATTTAAGTTCGAATTGATGGTGATGTTGAATATGATGCTGTCTCCAAATATCTGGAGAATCCCAGCTATAAGTCGTCGGCCTTGAGTAACGGGCCTGTAGCACCGCCTTGGCTCTGAACCCCACTGGAAAGAAAGACAACGGGCAGTGGCGGCAGCGGCGATGGCTAATAATAAGTCCATCATTCTTCTCGACAGCTCCGCAACAATGTGACATTATTCTTTTCACTTCCTCACAACTCTTTCCTAAGCCTTACGTTGCGAGATCAAGAATCTCTAGGGTTGTATCTATATCTTCACTTCTTACATCCCTCATTGTCACGTCGCATGTAGTTTACACCACTATGTTTCGCCGTGTTGTCACCCGTGCCCCTCGTCGGCTCGCCTCGGTTCATCCGCGATTTTCATTGTCAACAGTAGCCACCCGATGTCTCTCGACAACAGCCAGAAATATGTCCTCTTTACCCGTCGTGAAACCTCCGGTATCGACAGCACTCGCATCCGACTCGTTCCAGTTGCTTCCCGAAGCAGAGAAGGCCGGTGCCGCTGAAGATGCCCTCTACGAAAGCCAGATCAAAGAGGTCGAGGCTTGGTGGGCAACACCGAGGTTTGAGGGCATCAAACGACCATACACCGCCGCCGACGTTGTTTCCAAGCGCGGATCGCAAATGCAGAACTATCCTAGCTCTGTCATGGCTAGGAAGCTCTTCAACTTGATCAAGGAGAGGTCAGCCGCGGGAGAGCCTATTCACACGAGTTCGTCTTCTCTACATGATTTCTCCAATCCGAATCCTCTGTACTAAAGTTCTCTTCCTTCTCACATAGTGGGCGCCATCGACCCCGTACAAATGACCCAACAAGCACCACACCAAGAAGTCCTCTACCTTTCCGGCTGGGCCTGCTCCAGCGTCCTAACGACCACGAACGAAGTCTCCCCCGACTTTGGCGATTACCCTTACAACACAGTACCCAACCAAGTTCAGCGCATGGCCAAGGCACAATCCATGCACGACCGCAAGCAATGGGACACCCGCCGCAAGATGACTCCCGAAGAGCGCAAAAAGACCCCCTACATCGACTACCTGCGTCCCATCGTCGCCGACGGTGACACAGGCCACGGCGGTCTCAGCGCTGTCGTCAAACTCGCCAAGCTCTTCGCCGAGAACGGCGCTGCGGCCGTGCACTTCGAAGACCAGCTCCACGGCGGCAAGAAGTGCGGGCACTTAGCGGGGAAAGTCCTCGTCCCCGTCGGCGACCACATCAACCGCCTCGTCGCCGCGCGCATGCAATTCGACATCATGGGCACCGAGAACCTCGTCCTCGCGCGCACAGATTCCGAGTCCGGAAAGCTGATCTCCAGTGCCATTGACGTCCGCGACCACGAGTTCATCCTCGGCATCGCCGACGACACCACCGAGCCCCTCGCCGAGACCCTCCAGCAGATGGAGGCCGCGGGTGCTCCGGGGCCCGAAATCGACAAGTTCGAGGCCGACTGGGTCAAGCAACACAAGCTCGTGACGTTCGATGAGGCCGCCGTCGAGCAGATGCGCGCCCAAGGTGTCCCGCAAGACAAAATCGACGGCTACCTTGCCGTTGTCGACGGCGACCGCAACATCGGCATCAGCCGCCGCCGCACACTGGCGAATGAGCTTGTCGAGAAGCCGATCGCCTGGAACTGGGATACGCCGCGCACGCGGGAAGGTTTCTACCACTACCGCGCCGGAATGGAGGTGGCGACAAAGCGAGCCATCGCCTTCGCGCCCTACGCCGACCTCCTCTGGGTCGAGACCGGCGACCCCAACGTCGAAGTCGCGAGAAAACTCGGCCGCGCCGTCCGCGCCGAATTCCCCGGTAAGGGACTCGTGTACAACCTCTCACCGTCCTTCAACTGGATGGCACACGGGTTTACAGACGAGACGCTCAAGTCGTTCATCTGGGACATTGCGAAAGAAGGATTCGTGCTGCAGCTCATCTCCCTGGCCGGAATCCACAGCACGGCCACCATCACGAACGAGCTCGCCCGCGACTACAAGAAGGACGGCATGCTGGCTTACGTCAACCTTGTGCAGCGCCGGGAGAAGGATCTCGGGTGCGATGTCCTGACGCACCAGAAGTGGAGCGGCGCGAGCTATATGGATGGTATCCTCGGCGCTATACAGAGTGGTAGCTCGGGGAATAAGAGTATGGGAGAGGGAAATACCGAGGGCCAGTTTGATTAAAGAGAGGAAGGCGAGGAAAAGAGAAGAAAGGAATGTTGTTGTAGGTATTGTTAGCTTGCATTTGCATAGCGATCTCCGTTCTCCTTTTTTTCTAAAACATTTGTAGATATTTTCACGCATTGAATTGGGGCGTTTGCATTCTTATACCTCAAGCACTTTTCCAGACAACTCAATAAAAACACGAAAAAAAATCTGATGAACCTGCTAGCTTATGCAAATGCGGTTTTGAGGTAATCTTTCCATGTATATTGTCGACAAAAGCGCTAAAAAGGATAGTGAGTGTGAAAGTGACTATGACGGATCAACGGGATTTCATACATATCTAAACGGGCTATGCGCAGGCACTTTTATTAATACGATGTATTCATTAATCATATGAGCGAGTCAGCCTGTCTAAACCGTAGCTGAGAAGATTCCCTACTTCCAAGAAGGTAAGATAGAACCGTATCATCCTGACGCAACGAGAAATAGGTTACCGAGATCTTCATCCCCTCGTACCCGAAGCACTCCAGGAACTGAACCAAGCCATACTTTGTCGTTCATCCAACTTACTAGAAGAGTGTTGTTGGTATCAATCATCACCTCTCCCAATCAACCAGAACTCCAGACCGTAGAGAAACCACTTCTTCCCCGCCAAGCCAAGCCCAACCCAAGCCAACACACCAAGAAGATGAAAGAGTGGTAGAAGAAAACATAATCACAGCTCCTCTTTCAAAGCATTATTAACCGGAGCGATCGGCGCAGGGCCCTCTGGGGTAACGTAGGCCTTGGTCAAGCCGCCATCAACAACCATATCATGACCATTGACATAGCTCGCCTCGTCGCTCGCTAGGAACAGCACGGCCTGCGCCTGCTCAATAGCCTCGCCGAACCGGCCTGTCGGGAAGTGGATCTCGCGGCGCATGCGCTTGGGGATGTCGTCGCCGAGCCAGTCCTGCAGCAAGGGCGTGTTCAGTGGCGCGGGGCACAAACTGTTGAAGCGGAAACCCTCGCGGGCGTGGACCATAGCCAGCTCGCGCGTGAGGGCGAGGACCGCGCCCTTCGACGCTGTGTATGCGAGTTGCGGTGTCGCGGATCCGACGAGCGCGACGACGGATGCGGTGTTGATGATGCTGCCCTTGGTCTTCTTGTGCCGGCGGAGGGACAACACGGCGTGCTTGCAACCGAACCATACACCCTTGACGTTGATGTTCATGGTGAGGTCCCAGATGTTCTCCGGGGTGCCGACGGCGTCGTCGTCTTTACCGTGCATGATGCCCGCGTTATTGAAGATGACGTCGAGCCCGCCCCAGGAGTCGACTGACTCGATCATGGCTTGGACTTGTTCTTCTTTGGAGACATCGCAGATCTGGAGTGAAGCGGTTGGTCAGTCATTTTTTTTGTGTTGTCTTGCTGCGAGCCGGAGGAAAAGGGAGGTTTACTGTTGTCTCGACTCTGGGAGCATGGGGCACCAACTGATACACCTTCTTCTTTGCTTTCTCAAGGTTTGGGGCAGAAATATCGGCCATCAACACGCTTGCGCCTTCTTTCGCAAACAGGATAGCCGTCTCGAGGCCGATGCCACTGTTTGACTGAGGTTAGCTGCATTCTTGGTTGCTCACAATGACAGATATCTGAGTGTCTCCAAGCGAAACTACTACAGCAGAAAAAGCGATTAAGGATGGCATGCTCTGCTTCTTACCCAGCGCCTCCTGTGATGATGGCATTCTTGCCAGCAAGTCGGCCCTTAGGCTCCATAGCGATAGAGCCCATTGTTCAGAATCTTCTTTGTCTCTATGTGCGCTCGGTCGTGTGTGTAATAAAGTTTGGAAAGGTAGGGGTCTTAGTGGCGAGAAGCTAGGAAATAGCTGGTGGTAGGACAAGTTTTTATGGGAGAGAAGATAAGTAGGATGGAGGGATAAACAGCTTCTCGAATCAAGCAATAGTCCTCTGAATAGTTTCGATGAATATCCAAAACAGGGTATCAAGGAGCAAAAAGCATTGCTATCGAAGAGTCATGAAAGAAAGGTTAGATAAAGGTAGCGCGGGTGATGGCCTGTCGGTATGGTCAGTCCGCATCGGTGCTTGCTGTCCGTTGGAAAAAAAGGAATGGACCCTGAAATTAGTACCGAACACAAACGGGGTCCCAACTTCCATTCATTCGAGATAGAGTGACATAAAAGGAGGGGCGGAGTTGTGTGTTTGTTGTCTCGACCCTTCCGACAACGGACGTTCGCCCTATCGTGATCCGCTGATAAGAATCGAGCGATCAAATACATCGCTCCATGATCACATATTTGACTTGTCTGGATTATTAAAGTATATGTCATCGAGATGAATGGCGTTGCTGTATCAATCTGCATGTGAAATTCAAGGGATCACCGTAGTGTCGTGCCCAATATGTTGAACTATGAGTATTATCTGCATCTTCGGGATGTAGCATTTTCAGCTATATCGTGTGATCTCTTGACGATAAGCAAGGCTGCTGACCAGACATTTCGCTGCCCGACGCGTGTCTAAGTAGATGTACAAAGTACGTAATAAGAAGTCAGCGCCGAGGAAAGAGACGGTTTCATACTAGACCATCATCTTAACTTCACTTCGGACACAATTACAATGGATAATCAATTGCAAGAAAAGGCCAAGAAGATATGCAAATGAGGAGAAACTCCCTATCACGTGGAGATGGGAGATTGGGTTGTCAAGGCTCAGCAGGAGATTTATTACCTAATATTCATGTAACGGCATTTTGGAACCTCAGCTGCGGTGCCAACCTGCGTTATCGCTTTAAGTCATATCTTTTGTAGCACACCGTAAAATGCTTTCGAGCCTACATCAAGTTCTGAGTCGAAGAGAAATTCTAGACCATAACTTCAGGATTTACCAGACTGGATATATCATACAGAGTATGTCACGTCACTGTCATCTCCATAGAGCTACCCAGCGTTCTATCAGCGGCGAGTAGGCTTTAGTACTCAAATGTATTTCTCAGCAGCATTTATTGGAAGCCATGGAAAACGACTTCAATACGACATAAAACAGCACCTTTTCCCATTTGGACACATTTCGCGCTCACCAGACCATCACTCCTAGAGACCAGACGGTGCAAGCCTGCCACTACTGATAAGAGAGATTTGTTTGAGCAAAGTCCTAGATTTTTAAGTCTCGTGGTTTGAGGTTCAAGGATTGCCCCGTGTCGTATCACCATCTACCTCATGTCCGAATCGAGGCTGTCTTAGCTTAGCGAGACTCACCGAGATTGAATATGTACAGAGTAAGCGAGTATGGGTTTTAACCGAAGAAACAGATCCTGTTTCTAGATATTTAGATTCGGCAAACTCCATTTTCTGCATAGTCGAGTCTGAAAGAAGTGATTTCCTTCGATAATAGTCATAAATAAGGTAGCCCCTTGCCAGAATTACAGTCCCACATTTGGTACAATTTCCGCATTGAACAGGCAATGGAGCTGGAAATAGAACTGTTGATGTAATTCCAACCGACTAATACTTTGTCCTTTTCGAAAGTCTACTTTTGGTTGAAGACCCGAGTACACGATAAACATTACTTGAGTCACAACACGGCAAGTCCGATTCGTCACAAGATTGTACAGCAGGAATCCGCGGCGTGGACGGCTTTCTGTTTTCGTTCCTCATCTTGCGGGTCTCGGTCTCTACTTGATTTGGGTGGTCCAGGGGTTCAAGATGATTCCCATCGCCATAAAGATGCGGCGGTGAGGTTCAACCTTAGATAGTCACTCCGACGCATAATGCTATTAATCATGACGCGGTTGCATCCGGCTCCAGTCTCCGGAGTGGTCTATACTCCTGAAGTGGCTCCTGAGGTCAGCTTGAAAAGACAAACAAACCCCGATCTAGGATGTTGCATACATGTAAGAGTATGGCAGAATGTCCGCCTTTCTGCCATCTGACGCAAGAAGAAGTCAGAGACGCAGAGGTCCAGACACGGTGATTGAATTGGATTGGGCGTCACCGGTATAACGACGGCGAGGTAAGTGGCGGACTTCCTCAATCTTACTCAGTCGTGCAGCTGTGGGAAATCCGCCTCGGTCAGTAACCATTCAAAAGTAGTATATCAAAGTGCCGTTATAGTGCCTTGATCAAAAGGAACGGGGGGTTGCAGCCAAAACGTTTATAATCGTGTTGAGGTTCAGGAGGCTTTATGTTGTGTAACAAAACTGGCAAGGGAAGCCTATTCCATGTACAGGCGGAAGTCAGGCGGAAAAACCGCAACAAAACCAAACAATGAATTTCTCAGGTTTCGATCTTAGAAACCTGGAATCAGGAACATTGTAAGTTGTCAGCAGTGCTTACATAGTAGGAATACTAGTACAGTAGGGAAGTATTCATAGAATAGGTAGACAGGGTATCCACAACAGCAAACAACCTAGAAACCGCCGATGTAAGTAAACTTGGCAGCAGCCCCACGTGTGCTTGCCGCATGAAGCCGCATATCCAGGTGCTTGAAAGGGATACCTGATATGGCCTGCGGCAGGAAGATAGGGCGAGGGTCAATAGGTGCCTGCAGGAGGTTGGCAACTAGCTCCAGGAAGTAATGACGCACTACGCTGTACTACCGTGCATCCCACTTTGCTGGGCATTCCCTCCACCACCACCACCATTTATTCCCTATCAATACTTCCTTCTCCTTACTTGAGCTGAAAAAAAACCCATCGACCTCGGTTGTTTGGTTTAGTTCTTCACCGACTTTTTTTTTTTGCAGCTTCTCGCCCTTCATTTGACAAATAGAGGCGTCTGTCGAACTTGTGTCTTTCTGTCTTTGCCCTGTCCTGTCGACTTCACATAAAAGCTCTGCTACTTTCCCTCTTTCAAGAAGAATTGCCTCGCATACAAAATCACGCGGGCAGATAAGCCCTTCTTTTAGATTGATCTTTGCGCCTTAGACCACAGGATTGACCTACATACTGCCTCGCTGTTCAAAATGGCTGTTCCAGGTCCTGTCACAGTAGAAGCCCTACCCGAGCTTCTAAAAGACGACACCAAGGTCAAACTGGCCGGTATTGACGTCGATGGCATGTTGCGCGGCAAAGTAATTTCCAAAAAGAAGTTCCTGTCTGTCGCTAAGGAAGGTTTTGGCTTCTGCAGCGTCATCTTCGGCTGGGATATGCATGATCTGCTCTACATGCAGGAGCTCAAGATCAGCAACAAGGAGAACGGTTATCGCGATCTCATTGCTATTCCAGACCTCAAAAGTTTCCGTCGCATACCATGGGAAGACAACGTTCCCTTTGTACTTGTCCATTTCTACGATCCGGACTCCATGGAGCCCGTATGCGCCGATCCTCGTGGTCTGCTAAAGACCGCCGTTGATAAACTCAAGAGCAAAGGCTGTGACGCTATGTCAGGAGGTGCGCTACGACAATGCCCCAGCTCTGTGACTTATTGCTAACTCACAAGCTCTTTTGCAGTCGAATTCGAGTTTTTCCAGTTCAAAACTTCCTCCGATTCGAACACGTCTGCCGCTGCCTTTATGCGAGACAATGCACCAAACTCCATCCCCGCCCTGACCGAAGGCATGTTCGGCTACAGCATCACGCGACCGACCTTGAATAAAGAGTATTACTATGACGTTTTCAACTCATGCGAGAAATTCAACTGCAACCTAGAAGGCTGGCACACCGAGAGTGGTCCTGGCGTATATGAGGCAGCGCTAGAGTTCGGCCAGATATCCGAGATGGCAGACCGAGCGTCCATGTTCAAGTACGCAGTTCGCTCGGTGGCCGCCAAATACGGCATCACGCCGTGTTTCATGGCAAAGCCCAAGCAAGGCTTGCCGGGTTGTAGTGGGCATACCCATGTATCCGTCGTCGACAAGGACGGCAAGAACCTGTTCTTTCGCGAGCAGAAGGATGAAAATGCGAAATACCCAGATATCGCTCACCTAAGCGATCTAGGCCGGCATTTCCTCGCTGGTCTCCTAGAGGGCCTACCTGATGTCATGCCTATGCTCGCGCCCAATGTGAACAGTTACAAGCGCCTGGTCGAGAACTTCTGGGCCCCTGTCACGGTCTCGTGGGGTCTTGAGCATCGTGCCGCATCTATCCGACTGATTGCCCCACCTACGTCGAAGCCCGGTGCGACGCGCTTCGAGGTGCGTGTTCCTGGCGCTGACATCAACTCGCATTACGTCATGGCAGCTATCCTGGCTCTCGGCTGGCGCGGTGTTGAGAAGAAGCTCGAGATTCCCGTGCCACCCTTGGGTAAAGGCGAGGATACCGGCGGCAGCGCCGACAAGGGCGCTCGTCTTGCTAAGACCTTGAAGGAGGCGACAGAAAAATTCATGAGCAAGGATAGTATAGCGCGTGAGGTCTTTGGAGACGACTTCGTCGATCACTTTGGCGGATCGAGAATGCATGAAGTGCGGCTGTGGGATGAGGCAGTGACGGATTGGGAGTTGAAGCGATATATGGAAACTGTTTAGATGCTTAGATATATCCATGTGAGAATAGGGAGGTTGCTCGTTGACGGGGCGTGCGTGGCACTGCGGATTGACCTTGGCGTGGCGCTGGCTGTGGCTACTGCGATATTGCGTTTCGGTATATACCCCTCGTACACTTGAAAACACGATCATCAAACAAGAACACCTTGGATTCCATGTTGCTTGTAATGTGTATGGTGATTCGTTTCCGCAGAATCCACTACTCAAATTATCGTGATATGTAATCACTGACTCCGAAACGGCTCCCCATTTATTTCTTCATCATGTCATAAACTTTCCAGTGTGCGATCAAGGGTCTATTTTCGAAAGGACAGAAAATGACCGAGTCTTCGAACTTGAATTATCTATCTATTTCGAATTATATGATGTTCGACGCATGCATCCATCCAGGTTGTTCAAGATGCAAACGACGCGATTTCACTTACAAGGTGTATCTAAACCCCTTATTGTCCAATTCCGTACGGTCGTGCATGCCGGCCTCGACGGCGGCCTTCTCATCGATAGGCCCGGCGGCGTCGCGGGCTTTGTTCTCCCGCCACATGTGTACGTACAAAACTATGACACTGACAAGTTTGACCGAATACCCAACCAGCATCGCGACATATGCGCTGGTGTAGTATGCTATTCCAGGTGAGATGATGTCAGTGGTGACTCAATTTTACCTGAGGTAAGGCAAGGTGAAATAGCGAGTTTTCTTGTTTCGGACGGGAATAGGGATCTGGTGGCAAAAAGAAGAAACTAATGAAGGAAGGGAAAGACGGGAGCAGGGTATAGGTTTGATCGGCATGTAGGTACGGTAAGTATAAAGAGAAAGAAATAAAATTTCGCTTACGCGCTTCGCTTGATCTGAAAGTCTGGGGTCCAATGATACTGTTTTGGTGCTCTCGTCAGCCTCGGCCTTCCATCAAACGAATCCCAGGGGTTGGCGGGTTAAATCGCATGTTGGATGGGCCAATGGATGAGTGGGTTATTATAAACAGGTAGGGATGGAGATGACAGGCTTATAATGTTGTTGTTATAGGATTGATAGGTATTTGATGACTCACTTTCCAACGCAATATCCGATGAACAATATCGCCGATGTCAACTGCTTCTTCGTCGTGCCGGAGATATTGGACGATATCATCGTCAGGGACATGCTAAAGCCTAAGCCTTGGAAGAAGAGCAGCCAAAGTCCGACGAGACGGCCCCACTGTAATACACATGAGTCAACAATACAACTCTCGAAAGGCGCGTGGCGGAGCGACGGGTATGGGAAGGGCGTGTGCGTTTGTAGTGCTGGTGGGAGTAAGGAGACGTGAAGTCTCTCATGACAATGAGCCCCGGAGAAGCCGGATATGCAGAGCCCAGAGATTCGAAGAGGAAAAAATATGAGTGGAGGGGGTACTCGTCCTTACCTTGTTATCCTGCGGTAACTTTAGCAAAAGCGCGGCGCCCACGATACAAATCGAGTTCGCGGTTATCATCGTGGGACACCGCGAGCCACGGGGCCACTTCGTGCATATCCAGCCGCCGATGAGGATCGAGAGGAATTGGAAAGCTCCGCCGGGGATCTGCAAGTACTGCGTGCCTAGCGTGTCGAAACCGAAACTCGCGATGATCAAGCTCGTGAAACTCGTGATTGCTGAGTTGGGAATCTGCGCGCCTACCGCCATAACGAAGAGGATCCAGGTTTCTGGGTGTCACGTTGGGTGTAAGTCGAGAGCATATTTTGCTTGTATCGAGAGCTGATGATGCTGGGTAGAATCTTCGGTGTCACTTACTGGGATCTTGAACACACTGTAGAGCTTGGTCTTTCTTGAAGTGAACATTCTTTACCCCGGCTCTGTTTCTTGAGACCTGCAGACAATCAACTCCGTGCGCTGCAGCGAGCAAGTTAACACACTTACACGCTCAGTGGCGATTGTACGCTCCTTCGTGTCCAAGAAGCGGGCTGTAGCCGGCGAATCAGGCAGCCAAATGAAACTAGCAACACCACTTGCTAGACTGATGGCGCCGAAAATGAGAAAGACATATTGCCATTTCTGTAGACCTGTCGTGATATGGCCGATCGCATAACCAAGAAGTCCGCCGAACATCGTTGCCAGGCCGTTAGTGCAATAGTAGGCTTCCAGACGCAGAGGTTGCTCGTCCGTCGTATACCAAATCGACATGATAGCCACAAAAGCCGGATTTACCTATTAAAATATCAATTAGAACGGGTTTAGAAGTTATGTAGTTCACCTGTGTTAGAAGCTTCTTACAGCGGCTTCTGTTATTCCCAGGAAGAACCGGTTTGCAGCGAGACCGCTGAAAGATTTGACTGCAGGAGTCTGGGAACATCATTTTTAGTACATAGGGTTCTGAATCTTCATTTACGCGCGCTTACGGTTAAGACGATAATTCCCCAGATGATAGTCGTTACCGAAACGAATCGTCCCACAGGAAGTCTCTGGATTAAATACGCGGAAGGAAATTGGCCAGCTAGATAACCAAAGTAGAATATCGAACCTGTAAAATACCATGGTCAGCGCTCTGTAGATAATAATCTTTTACAGGCCAGAGCCGTGCAACATTACCTATCCACGAAAAGTCTTGTCCTTCCAAATGAGTTCCCTTTGAAAGGCCATAGGTGTTGGCAAAGTTGATCGCATTCTTGTCGAGATACTGCAGGAAATAAATAACAAAAGTGATCGTCACGACACGATAGTCAATCTTCCGGACAACTTTCTTCTCTTCGGCCGCGCTGACCTCGAGGTCCGCGGTATTCTTATATAGCTCGTAGGTCTCGTCCAAGTCCCGCTGCGACACAGCGGTGATGCTGTCTGAAGAGTCATGGACATTGGCATTCGCCCCTTCCTCAAGATCCTTCTTCTCCATATTACTGATCGAGACCTAATTGAGTAGAAAAACCGTTTGATGTGGAAGATCAAGAGGAGGAGATAGCTATTACTGGAAACCACAAAAAGTCAGAGTACGTAGTTTTGGGATCGTCGTCACTTAAGTCCGAAGGAAAAAACTTGTACAACTGGCTCCAATGTTGCGTCTGGCGCCATACTCAATGGTAGTTCATTACGGCATTGCGGAGCTTTATTGGAAAATCACACCTTTTTCTTCCCCCTCGCTTACGACAGCTATCTACAGCTAGCCACGGGCAAGCTATACATTCTGGGCAAACCCGTCTTCCTGCTTGATAGGTTCTATCAGGGGGAGGTGTTGACGGGCAGTCGCCAATTGGTGAAGATCACAGGCCAGAACAGGGGAGGCTGTGGAGTGACCACTGAGAAATGAGAACGGTTGCGATGGCATCATCGGTAAAGAGGTTGAGGTGATTAGCTCCGCACGTGGTCGACCCGAAGCAGCAAGTCAGCGGTGGTTGGGGTCGATGGTCGATGCATGCACGCATAAATCGACTTCGAACGCGGGGGTTATCGTAATATTTGATCAATAAAGACCTTCAAGAGGTTAATATGTCCAACTTTCCAACATCCCCGAAATGATTCAGCTTTGATTTGTAGAAAAGATGCGATTCATTTTTTAGGTCATACAACACTGCAAGTTGGAGAGTTGGAGATCTTACAAGCAGCCCCCTCAGCCATCCACTATTACCCCATAAACGAACTCCAAATCGGCGTAAAATTATGTACTTACCTTTTGCTAAGATCTTACCCATCGTGTCGCGTTTCGGTATTGCTCTTGTCGCTTATAGGCTTTAAACTGAACGATTTCCTATACCAACAAAGAAACGAGGTCCAACTTTGATGTTTATATGCATTGGTAATAAGTGGCTGAAAGTGTGATTGTTATTTGCACCGGTTTTGTTGTCATGAGAAGAGTCTCCAACTCCTGCAAGTCGATATACAAACGATCAGAGGTAGGCAATCCGACTTTATTAAGGGACCATGAGACCAATCAAAGAGTTACTCACTTCTAGCGAAACACCATTGCTGGTCAACTGACACTTGCAGAGGAGGAGTTTTTTCCCCCAAAGAATGTAACCTACCTGAAAGCAATATACCGGATTTTCTTTTCTTACAATGTTCAATGAAAAGTAACTATACGAAATGTAGGACTTGAATGGCGTTTCTTCACGCCGCCATACTATTAAAGAAGATGTTGGTTCTTATCCCCATCATATCTATGAGTTCTCTCACTGTCCTCTCATCCTGTTTAAAGGCCGTGTTTCGTGTCAATCCAAATGGAAACCTTTCACCGCGGGGACGTTATCGGCTTCAAGTTGCATCACGGCACTTGTACTCAGCCTCAGTATTTGTCCGCGAGCTTCCTAGACAACTGATAGAGAATAAATATTGCTGCATTGGGCGGGGACAGGCGACTGGTGTCAACTAGTACAAGAACAAAGGGATGAGGAAGAGGCTTGGTTTTAACGGCAACTCAAGTTTGAGAACTTGATTTGGATATTGAAAGTTATTGCACATTTGTCTTCAGCAGGTACCTGATATTTCCATTTTAACTGGCCATTTCTGGCATTTACAGATTACGAGGTTACACATCCTAGTCAAGTGTCGAGGGTCATAAGCGAAAGGGAATAATTGCAAACATGATGACCTACCAATCAGAAGCTTGGATCTGACTTTGTATGATTGTATTAATAACTTTTGAGATACCAGGATCGGGATTTGCGGACTTCAACGAATTGCACATTGCACATGGCACTTTTCTAACTACATGTGCCTATATCCATACCCTGCATTACCTAAAAGCTGACACACCGGTTTACGAAGTATCAAGCGCCAGCAGAGCAACAGTCAAGACGGATATTCATCTTCCCGTGACGCGCAAGCACCTCACATGGCCATGCGGAGTGGCTGTGTTTCACTTCAGATATTCCCATTCCTAGACAGCGGAATTACGGAGTGTTGTGTGTTGAATTCGCCCAGTTTTCACCGAGATGCCGACCTAGAGGTAATCTCACAATATCAATGGCGTTTTGGACCCCAAATGCCCATAACGGAGATAACGCCTTTAGATTTCTTCTCTTTAATCCAAATATTCGGGACTATCTCGGCGTGACTCCATTTTTGAGGTACGTTCTATATGCTCACATCCTCCCGCGCGTCAGCCCTGTGGCTAGGGGCGCTGAGTGGATGTTCGCACCCCGACGCTAGTGACGACGCCAGATCCTGTAATAAACCAAATTCGTACAGGAGCTGCCGAATGACAGACTTCTAAAATAAAGAATTCCCGATAGAGAATGCAAAAATGATTACTTGCGTAACCTAGGTTCTTTGTGACCCTTGTCAAGCCATGTCAATCCCCCGTGACGTTAACCAAGCTGAGATCCGTGCAGTAGTTTACTCCTTGCTTGATAAACCAGCCAGGTTCAGCCTACGTCGCCCACACGCCCATCTGCCGACATACACTTGCCGACGTTCTGCAGCTGACAAATTCTGTCTCCTTTTCCTCCCTTCCCAATCTCTCTCTCGATGACGGATCTAATTGGTGTTGAAACTTGCGGTCGACAAGAATGGTGCTGTCGGTGAAACGTAGACCCAATTCATTATCAATCAGGAAATTTGGTACCCAGATGGGAGATTCCCGGTGTCGTGGACGATCGACGTCCGATGTGCATGCGGCTTATTGGGTGCAAGGGGTCGAGGCCCAAAAGCTTGGTACCTCTTTCGTCATCTTTCCTGTCAAGGACGGCAACAAGCTATGGGCGGTAACCCGTGATCCAATCTACGCGTCCCTTCTTAAACCCGTTTGTTCTAGAAGCTCTTAAAAACATTCCATGCAGCAGCAGATCATGCTGCTTGCTATCTAACGCTATGTGGTAAAGTGCAACCGTCGCACAGCCTTACATGTGAACCCTAATTTCTGACTGCGACGTGGATCTCACGATGGATTCGCTACCTAGGGGCTAATGGACGGAACGGCCGATCCGGGTTGGCGGCTCATTCCAATTAGTCTTCGTGGACGACGCTTCATGTATCTTTCACTTGCGTTCTGCAAGTGCTGAGAGCTCCGTGTTACGCGCTCTGCGCTGTGGCGAGACGCCTTTCCTCACTGCACGTCGAAACTCCTTAACAAGGCTATACTTTTCTGTCTCATCAACATTTTCAGCCTCCTCTATCTTCTTATCCGTCTACATAACGATTTTTTCTTACTCCTAACGGTATTGTACCAAAGCCCGCCTGATACCAAGTGGTATTCAGTCGTAACTTGACTGATATCTAGTCCTGGTGACTAGGTTTGTCATCGTCAGCACCCGTGTCAAGGGTCAAAACCTGAATGTGAACTCATAACCAATGCCTATTCCCTCCACTAGCTCTGTCAGATTCCAAAATGGATTCAGTAGGTACTCGGCTAAGCCATGGTGGGCAGGGCCATCCTTTATGGGTGGCTCTTCATCTTTATTGTCTGGAAAACATATCTCACTTTTCACCTTGTATAATTCCCGTGCGTAGTGACTTCCTCTGTCAGGCAACATTCGAATGGTTCTCTGCTGCACATATTGATAATCACACATGCCACTCCAACCAACGATCTGCGTCTATAGGCAACTCCGACGGATATACTGCCATATACTCTCATTACCGAAGTGGCATATGTCATAGCTAGGCTTCAGGTCAGATTACATCTCAACCCATGGCGTTGAGGCTTTCTTAACACACACCCAGTCCTACGAGAAGATTCTATTCTCAGAGTCTTTTTCGAGTCTTTCTACATCGCTGATTCCACATCTCACGCGGTGGCGGTTTCGATCAGCTTGCGCGGTCTTGTGAGACTTCTTCCTCTCAAAATCTAGGCGTTATATAAGTGGCGAGATATCCTCGGGAGTTGATAATGGGAAGAGGCAAATCCCGTCTCAGGCAGACAGACACAACACGACGCCTTCAAGGTATATGGCCTCATCTACCCCCTAGTGGCAATTCAAAAGAGACTGACTCTGTTTGCTATAGACATAAGATCCTCCAAGAGACTCAAGAATCGTTACTAGTTCAATCGTCAGCATATATCTTCTAGGATATTCAAAATCTTCTCCAACGCAACAATGGCCGGGCACAAGACCAGCAGGAAAAGCGGAAATGTAGGTTGAATATCACCATGCCCTGCTTTATCCCCTCTCGCCGCCGTACTACCGTCAAGCCTATCCTTCAGCTGTCACTGACTTAAAGACCTATGAGTAGAGTTCCACAAAGCAAATGATCGACGCCCTGAAGACTCACAGGGTAAACACGTTGACCGAGCTTTGCCGCATTGAGCGGGCAGCCGCGAGTTGTGAAGATGAAGCCGAGGCACAGGCCTTCCAGGGGCCCATGACAGCAGCATGGGACTATTATGTCAACAGCAACCAGCTATTAACCGAGCTACGAGGCTTAACACGCAACTACCCCGCCTCTGGCGGTCTGGTTGAAGAGGCTCTGACTCTCGTGCGCCACGACCCGGAGTCCAACCGCAGCTGGAACTTAGCCTGGCTTTGCCTGATGAAGATCCGCAACGAGTATGTTCTTGTCTCACTTCATCCTCTGCCAGTCCTTTTTTTGCAAATTTGTTTTCCCGCTTTTCTCGCTGCACTCTATATTCTACCCGAAATCCTGTTATGGGTATCGAGGCTGACAACAATTTTTTTTTTTTTTAAAATGAAAAGGGGCTTGATTCCGATGTACGCGCAGTCCGAAGCTTGGAAGCCAGAGATGTGGGGTGGGCGTGATCCTACTCCTGAGGAGGCAGACCAGCTCTCGCAGTGCTTTCAGCACGAGTGGACGCAGGCTGTGGACAAGATGTTGCGTCACTGGCCCGCGTCGCCGACTTGGTACTGAGTAATGGCATCGTGATGATGGTTGTTGCTAAAAGCAGTCGCGGCTCGGACGCCGTTCGGATGAAGGGATATTGTTGAATTGAGTAAGCAGGGTCGGTTTTACGTAGCACATGTGGCGTCAGTGGGCGCTTTTTCTTTTTTTTTCTTAGAGGCTGAAATTGTTGTGGAAAATATAGACCTGCCTGGGAGGACACTTGGAAATGTACTATATTTTGTACGCTTATTTATAGACTGGGATTCAAAGATAGATGGACTTGCGAGAAATCGGAGGAAAGCCTGTCGCATTGTGTATTTATAGTTCTCTTAGATACGACAGCTGCCGGAACGATACCAAGCTCAGCTATGCAGGTAGCAAACAGCTTCAAGCCTCCAGATTCGAAAGAACGACGACATCAGGCTTAGCTATGCAGGTATTAAACTAGCCCCCCATCCATGCATCTAATTGCTGATAGGCTTTGGCAGTAACATGTCGACCTCAGCCGGCGCCAGCATTGGCCGGGTCAAGCCTTGAAAGATCAGAGCATTGAGGAATTGCTCTATATCGTAATGGGATTATGGCGTATTAATGAAAACTATAGGATGTACATCTCTTCAGTTACTGGCCTGTTTTCTTTTCGTCAGCTTCATCTTTGGTACCTTGTTGTAGTGATCGGATGCAGACAAGATCGGGTGCATGCATCTTGTCTTCACGTAAACATGCTCATAGCCGTTGTGTTGTTTGACTTGGATGAAAGAAACCAAAGGCGCCTGATAGCGGCTCCTGCCAAAAGTCAGGTTTCCGTGCAGTAATTCATCAATTTAGAAAATGTCAAAGGGGGGTAGTGGTCGCCATTGTTCGGCGTAGGGCACAACAAACGCCTTTTCTGAGTTCCAGAATTTCAATGTGATCACAGCACAACCAACTCACCAGGGCTACCTTTACGGCGGGAACTCCCACCGGCGGTTGCCCTTTAACGCTGGCATGAGTAAACAAGCTTTTGTGTACCATAATCAGAGAGAGGAAAAGACTTTATGCATTGTCTGCAAACTGGCAGGTCCCAAAGCGAATCCAGCTTCACCCTCGCCTCTCCATTCCGCCTCAGGCATACCTCCCTTCACAACTGAAGCTCATCCCCATTCATCTCAGACTCGAACAAATTCCCCAGCAATACACCTTGCAGATGGCATCAAGAAAGTCAAAGTCTGTACAGAAGCGCTACCAGGGTGGCCCTGTGCACAACCGTGACGATATATCCTATCTCCTGACGGATCGGGACTGCGACAGTCTCGATGACCCGTTATTGGTCGCTCGGCAGGAACATAGAACACCATCGCCGCGCATGGTCTGTACATTCCAAGCGATTCCTTTGGATAGAATGGCCTTTATTGAGCAGGTAAACTTCCCGATGCTTCCCATTGCTGCGATTGCCCTGATGAAGCAATTTTTGATGCTCTTGAGACAACGGAGGGACATGTCCCAGAGCACAATAGTTACTGGAAGAATGATTACTGACTGTGTGTTCCTCGTTAGGAAATTTCCATGGACTTGTCCCAGTACGGCGTCGTCTTGAAGGAGAACAAAACCAAGCTTGCGATCCGAGTGCGCGCCAGTGATGGCAGCGACTATCTTTTCAACTTGATCAAGAATATTTGGGTGAGCAAATATCTCGCCCTTGGCGACAACTGCATTCTCACCTGGGGACCTCCATGGCCTTCAGACGGGCTTTGCACTGTCGTATTCCAGAAGTTGGAGCCAAAATCTCCAGTATCCCCAACATCTTCCACTCGTGAGACGCAGACGTCCAACGAACTCGAGGACAAGAAGGTGGCCGAGGGACAACAAGCTGATGCTGATCTTGTCACTCGCCGTGATGAGAACAGCGAGTCCGTTGAGAAATCTTCCAAGGACGAGGCATCCTTGAGATACCATCACGATGACACTCCCAAGACGAGTCCAATCTGCCTCGACACTTCCACTGAGAACAGGGTTCCTTTCGGTGGCGTAGGTGTGAGTATGCTTTCCGTATTCAATTCCCTATCCCATACATCATCCCGTCAGGAGTTGCCTCATACTAATCACGTCATAGAACCAGCACCGCGCCTTCTCTCTCCCTAGCATTCTGCCAGACACACATAAACAGGCTTGATCTTCGCCGACCCCAAACATATTGGGATTAACATGATTCCAAACCGATGACACAAATCGCCCTCTTCACAAGCATTGATGATCTGATTAGGCAGCAGGGTTCTGCCTCCACAACTTAGGAAATGGATTGCCATCATAGAGTTGGAGACCTACGCGACTTGTGTCGTTCGTGCTGCTGGATATAGAAGGGGAGTAGCATATGCATACAGCTTAGACAGCGGCTGTGCTTGCATTTGATGGCGCTCTGCATTGACTATGTGTACATAGAAGATTTTGTTTTGTAGCAACATGACGTCACATGCCTTGATTTTAGAAAAGAGTCGAAAAAAAGAGAATGGAATCCGGTGATTTGATAGAGGGAAAGAAAGGGGAGAAAGAGGAGTCTCGTGTTCTATCAGAAAGAAAGAAAGAAAGAAAGACGAGAATCCGCAGCTCTTCGTGAGGAATCATGATACCCTGATAGGCCGTGCCTACCCTGAAGCTACCAGGTAGGTAGGTGTACTTATTAGCTTGGTGCTGGATCGGGATTGCCCCTCCTTTTTTAACCCCTCCATCGGCTTTCTCTGCCCCTCCATTGTTGCACTTTCCTTCGCACCTGGGACGGGGAGGCTCCAGATCGGGTGGAAACGGCTCAATGGAGCTCTGTCTACGCATTATGCCGTGCAAACCGGTAGAACCTGCCCAAAGTCTCCAATATTCAAGCAAGAAGAAAGTACCAGTTTTTTATCTGGGCTAGTTGTGTACCATCAATGAATCAGTGACTTTGGTCTGAACTTGAGTGGCTCTCTTCGTCTGTTGTATTATAAAGTGAGTTAGTTGTAAGTGAGGATCACCAGCCAAAACTCATATACTATCCTATCGAAAAGACCAGAGTCGAACACACGCGCCAAACAGCACAAATTCCCATCAATCTACTACATTCCATCATCCTCATCGACAACGCCCCAAAATGGTCACCCCAGCGCCCAGAGAACAAGCCATCCATCACGGCGACTTAGCTCACCTCCTCCCGCCAAGTTGGAAGGCGCAAATCACAACCTGGCTAGCCGAGGACACACCCTCGTACGACTACGCCGGCTACGTCGTGGGTGAGGTGCCGCGGACCGCCACGCTCTGGGGCAAGAGCGCAGGCATCATAGCTGGCATCCCCTTCTTCACCGAGATCTTCGCTCAATGCGGGTGTACCGTCGAGTGGCACGCCGCCGAGGGCAGCCACATCGAGCGCGCCAAGGACGGCTCCGGCAAGACCAAAGTTGCGACCGTGACGGGACCCGCGCGCGGCCTGCTGCTCGCCGAGCGCGTCGGCCTGAATACCCTCGCGCGGTGCTCTGGTGTGGCCACGGCCAGCCGGAATCTGCTGATCAGCCTGCGCAGCGCCGGATATCGAGGGATTCTGGCGGGAACTCGCAAGACGACGCCGGGGTTCCGATTAGTTGAGAAGTACGGCATGTTGGTCGGAGGCGCGGATGCGCATCGCATGGATCTTAGCTCGATGATCATGCTGAAGGATAACCACGTCTGGAGCCGCGGGAGTATCTCGGACGCCGTGCGCGCTGCGAAGCTCGTCGGTGGCTTTGCGTTGAAGATCGAGGTCGAGGTGCAGAGCGAGGAGGAGGCTGATGAGGCTATTGGGGCGGGTGCTGATGTCGTTATGCTGGATAACTTCACCGGCGAAGGCGTCAAGATCGCAGCGAAGAGTTTGCGCGAGAAGTGGAAGGGGAAGAAGGAGTTTTTGATTGAGGTCAGCGGTGGGTTGCGCGAGGATAATGTTTTTGACTATGCGAATAACGGTATGTACTCTCGTTGCAAACCCCGGCCTCTATACTCATCTCTCATTGGTTTCTTCATTGCCCAAGTTATTGGGGCTTCGACTGACACAGGCTGGCTTGCCTTCTAGACATCGATATCATCTCGACGAGCTCTATCCACCAAGGCACTCCGCACCTCGACTTTTCCCTCAAGATCAACCAGGGACAAGCCACGGTGACAACGGCGAAAGATTGACGGCGCAATGTCCATAGGCTACCATAGGCTATGGAGCAAGCCATTCGAGATTGAAGAGTGATGTACACTTGTATTTCTATAAATGGGAATTTTCAATCAGAAAGGCTGAGGTTAGGAGTGACGGCCGCCATGTGTTCTCAGACTTTCACGCTTCCTTTTTCTCCTGCGTCTATCTATACTAAACAGACTTATGTATAATTACGGCATGTATACAGATACATAAGTAGTCTAGACGCCTGAGTTTTCTCTTACATAAATATATCTGCGACTAGACACCTCCTATTATACACGATCTGCACAGGAAACTCATCCAAAACTTGCTCTTCTCCAACTAAGCAAGCTAATACGGGTTGCTCCATAGCTACCTACTCCCAGGTCAAACGGAGAGAGAGGCACGACGAAAGTCCGCTCGCGGCCTCAGATTAGGTATGTGGTTCCGAGGCGAGGTATACCTAGAGCTGTACCACCTACCGCGATCGGGCGAACATCCAGATGACGGCCGCGCAAGGTTGCAGGCATATTCTGTTGGTTCGTGTGTGAAACCTGACTGCATCATGCACGTCGCCGTTGGCGGTTAACAGTATGACTCGTTGCCCTATACCGGAAGCATGTAGTGTCATGTCATGTTTTTCGTTGTGTTGATGCTAACGTACCTAGCTGTAGGTAGCTAAGTACATCAGGAGGTGCTTTAGCTTTCAGCCCCGACTTATCCTGTATAGTAACGTGTAATGTGGTCGCCTGATGCTCTCCACTTACTTACGTCCTTAGTTCGATAACGTGAGCGCCACGAGTAAAACGTCTTTATGTGATGGAAACGTGGGCGTTCTTGACCAGATCACGTTCTCCCCCCTTCTTGCGGGTATGCGCGCCTAATGTTGTTCCCCTTTTGTGTAGATGTATTGCTTATTCTCTTCTCCTGAGATGAAACTGTCCATTCCGTGTGTGTCATGTGTCGCTGCAAGCTATGTTCAAGTTTCGGCAAGGGCGCTGTAATGTTCATGACTTTTGACCTACACACTGCTTTGTGGAGGCACGATGGTAGGCTGTGTGAGAGTCGTATCTGGTGGCGGCAAGGGATGTGATTGCCACGAATATGCCCCATCCTTCCCGCATTTTGTCACCACGTGCTATGGCTGGCTGCTCGGCCGGATTGGAGGCCCGGCTTCTTCTTTCTCTAGCGAGCGGTCGATATGCATGATCGCCCTCCTTGCTTGGCTGCATGTCATCCTTTCGATACTACTTACCTAAATGAGAATATACTCCTCTGCCGACACCTTGTCAGTAGACAAGGCACAGATACGGCACTTGCCCTCTTCTTTGCGGTCGTGCCTCATCGTCATTGATAGAATACATACCTAGTAAAGGGGTTTGTCTTAACGAGTGCCCTTAGACCGAGATATGCTACCGTGGCGAATTTCACGTTGGGAGATTCCACATAGAGGGAACGTTTGGGCTTTAAAGTGGCGGTCCTTGGCAAGGGAGCGGGAGGAGGCGGATATGGGATGATGAGGACCTTGCAGCTGGTTGACTAGCCAGTCGAGGAGTTCTATAATTTTACTATGTGTAGCTACCAATTACTAGACAGAAGTCCCTGGAAAGAACCATTCTCTCCTGGTCGTAATCTCCTCGGTTAACATGGTTCTCCGTTCTTATTTTCATGTGATAGATATCTTTGATCGCCGTACATGCAAGTACTGAGAAACCAAATGGTGATAAAATGCGAATAGCTTTAACTAGTCTAAATACACAATTTTCGGCATTGCTGACGTCGCTGGCATAGTGTAGCGTCTTTCGCCTTCCGCGACATCTGAGCTTGCGCTCTCAGCAGCCGTTCCTTCTAGCAGGAGAGAAATATAATATTGGAAATATTGTTTATGATGTAAATGTGGGAAGTCGGGTTTACGTCTGCCTGTGACAGGCCATCCACATAAGTTCTTTATGCTAGGTTGAAAATGATACCCGTTGTTTCAGAGGATCTAGGTTATTATCATGTTTAATATGTTGGGAATATTCTTCCATCCCGAACTGAGATTGCTCTGCCGCTCTGTTCATGATCCTATCCAAGAGGAAATTCGTATCGAGTGTTTGGATGATTCGGCATTTGGCACGGTTTGTGGTTTCGCGGGCGTTGGTTTCGGAAAGTTGCATCGAGACTCGGAACAAGGATTTGGTGTTGTATACAATTATTCGCGGTTCTGTTATTCCTAGCGGAAGTGTAAAGTGCCGAGGTTTAAGACTTGCGTCTTAGGGGTAGTAGGTTATGCTGCTCCGACGGATTATTCACTCATCCTCGAGCCGGGGTTTTCGAGCTGTCGTGAAGACACTGTTGGCAGTGTTAGATTAGAACCAAAAGGGCACGCAGACCAAGAAGCATCTACAAAATGGTACTGATTTCTTACGCGGTGGTGTATGGCTTCGTCGAAGTGGCCATAAGCTCCAGATTAAACGTAGGTGCTACCTTATCGAACTCCTCTTTAGTCCATCCAGCCTTTGAGAATAGGAGAGCACAATGGTTGACTGGCAAGAAATAGGTTAGAACCTTTGATGCTATTTTCGAACAGTACGTAGGAGGTTATGGAACGCCAATAGCTAGTTGCATAGGAGTAGGGAGCGTACGAAAATATTTGGACGCTATTTCATTCATCAACGCCTGCCGCGCCTGGAGGTTCTCGTCTTGCGCCCAGTTTCCAAAGGGCAGGATCTCGGTTCGTTGCGATATGGACTCGAAACCGACCTCGAGGAGCCAGCCTGGACCGTATGGCGACGGGCTAAACTCGATGTTATTGCGCTTGTTCATCTCCCGCCACAATCCTATGTATTTGAGATTCAGCTCCGTATCGCCAAAGTTGCCGTCGAAATCAAAGATCTGGATCGATATTTCTGTCCATTCGAGGAGGCCACCGGGTTTGAGCTTCTCGTAAGCTTGTTCGAACAGCTTCGGCCAGTCCGTTACGCCGCCGGCGAGACCTCGAATGTGGATAAAATCCAGCGAGTCCGGCTCGCACGGCCAGGGGTTCTCTACATTGTCGATGTGGAATTGGACGTTGGGCGGGACTGCATTTGTCTTCTGGATGCGCGATATATCGATTCCAAGAATATTCGCCTGTGGGTATCTCGCAGCCATCTCGAAAGGCCATACGCCCGTCCCACTCCCCAGGTCGAGAATGCGTTCCACGTTAAGGGGGATGCGGGTAGCTGTGAGGGCGCCACTCAAACAATGTCTGAACAACCGATGCTGAACGCCCATGCGCTCCTGTTCCAACTTGTCAAAGGGAGTGAAAATCCGGCCTGAATGATGATATAAGTGTCCCCAGGCCTCGATGGGAGGCGGTTCTTCTTCTTCAGTTACGGCATCATTTCTGTTGCTTCCTGGCTCTACGGGTTTCTGCACAGTTGACAGATTAGTTGAGTAAAAATCTGGGATGTTTGGAAAATGGGATGCTGCTTACGTCTTGCCTCGAAGCCATATCTCATTCATTGAAGGAGAGGTGTATACGACACCTTCGGCGTTGGCTTTATCGTTTACCAAAGAGAAAGGATATAAAAAGGAAATTATTCCAAAAAGAGGAGTGGCTCAGGCGCCTACCCCATAACGTTTAACTCCCGAGTTGCTATAAAGCAGCCGATGACTGGGTTGCTGGCCTTCACTTCGTTATACCTCTTTTATGATAATATCGCCTTGGTTCATTGAGACACGCATCAAGGTGAATTCGGGGAGACAATATGCGGGACAAGCCGATGTCTGCTTTACGATACCGAGGTATGAGAAGAGGTCCGTGTAGTTTGTGTGTATGTGTGTGTGTGTTATTATTATTGACGTGGAGTGTGATGCTGCGCCGTCGCCGAGAGTTGTCGCGTGAGTTGTGAAAGCACGTATCGTCTGTGTGTATATGCACGTCTCATCCTCAGGAGGGACGATCCGAGCTCCATATTGGCTCAACAGTGTCTTGGGTTCGATGCTGGGCTGGGAAGAATGATATGATTGGGCTCGGTCTGCAGAAGATGGATTTCCGACGACGGCAATTTTTTTTACTACGAACCAACTTTTGGTTGTGCCCGCATTCAGGCCGAGCGAGAGTGGGTTGAGCGGGTTTCGACCTGGGGCAGCTAGGTTCAGTAGCTGACGCGTTGGGGCCCCTTTTTTGGTGGATGTAAATGTATTCGTAAAGAGAAAAGTACTATTACCACTGAACTATTAATGGGTTCGGGAAGTCGTTATAAAGTGAGGCTAGCTCTGTGCGTCCTCGTTGGTCGCCGCCGCCCCCGAGCAAGACACTTTTGCGCTGCATATCTTTTTTTCCCCGTTGTGTATGGAAAATCTCTCCCTGTACTGACGACAGGGCTAGCGTACGGATAGTCACGCCACCTTTGATCTAAATCTTGGTCCATTAGCACAACGGCCAAATTGCCAATATCAACAAACCCTACAACGTAGCATCCAAGACATAGAGCAGGTAAACATGTAAGTATATCTTATCAACTTGCAAGTATTCCTACCTCGTATCTACCATCCTATTTACTGACAGCCTGATCTTTCTCCCCCGTACCTACTGACGCCGATATCCACCTTTTTCGGCTGTTTTACGCCGAAAAGATCGATGCAGATGGAAAGTGAACATGTCTCTGTTCAACATCACCACTTCAAGAGTTTACACGTAGTAAGCGGTGGTTTGCAGTATTTGTCCATGGTGTGGGGATGGAGAGGTCGTCGGTCAGGACGGTAGCACCACTCTGGAAGGAGACAGAGAATATAGATGACGGTATATAGGGCTGTCTCAAACAGACCTGCCCAAAGCGCCCTGAATACTCGCGAGGTAATATCGGCAATGTCGACTCTCGGAATGGCTCGTCGTTGCATACCCTAGCGCCATCGTTGCGGCTTCTCCATGCGGCCACTTATTCGACCAGCCAGCCATGCAGAGTAAATCTGTCTTATTATTAGGTGCAGTAGAACGTTTGACGGCAATCTCGGAACATTTGCCTACTTGGCTAGCCCGGCCTATGTAGGGTAGCATCCGCTGAACCAGGGAATCATCGCATCTCAGATTCATAAATTATAGCAGAAATTGAATAATTAATTGCCAGGGGAAGACGGCCTGGAGAGGTTCCAAAAAGGAAAGAAGGTTGAAATCGAACCGAGCAGGTCATCAACGGGGATGTACCTGGTAAAGAACATGACCGTAGCCGTTCACGGAGTACGGAGTACCGTACAGGGTATTTTCCCACTGTATGTCGCAGTTGATGGCGGTTGTCAACTTCTTCTCTTCCATCCCTTGTGGGGCTTTTGACAGGGTAGACCTGGCGAGCCTTGGCCAGTCGACAGTACACTGCCTGCCGGCCGACCTCCGCTTACAAGATACGGATTATACCGTCTGCATTAAGGATTTCACTTCTCCCACAGTGCTGCCGCAGACTTTAGAGGATCAACAAGGTCAGCACTAAATCTATAACCGAAAATATAGGAAAAGAGATACAAGAATCCTCCTACCTGCGCACAGCAGCATACTGATAGAACGATATTCTTAGATCCTTCAGCATGTATACCTTGAAGCTGCGCACTGATATTCCATTGGCAGGGGAATGGGTTGCAGCAAGATTTTTCATCTAATCTCTTTGGCGAGGCCATTGCACCCCGTGTCCTTGTCCTCTTCTTTCTGAAACCTACCTACCTATCTTTGCCATAGAACAGTAACAGACAACCGGCCCTCACACGCAACTCGGCACGGCGAATCAACACCCGTCAACTGACAAATCACGCCCGCCTCTTTTCGCTTGGTGACCCAATCAATGACGGCGGCGGCTAACAGGAAACGCGTGGCTGTCATCGGCGGCGGTACGTACTGCCCCTTATTGTCAGTCTTTCTGCCATATGTACATCTATTCTACGTTGATGGTGCGGAATATGGTTCCTGTCATACCTACATGTGGAAGCTTACTTCCATCACTCCCAACCCGGTTCTCTCCAACGCAATCGGCACAGCGGTGAGGGAGCTGGCAGCACAGGGCAGATTTTCTATGCATGTCCGATCACACCAAGATCTGCAGTCACACACATATGCCACACATCACGTAGGGAGGGGCGGTCAGGCTAAGACCTGAATATGTAAAAATGGAATAAGACAAATATGCTAATAATTATCGACCAACAGGGCTTGGCGGACTAGCCTCGCTCAAGGAATGTCTCGCCGAAGGTCTCGACGCCGAGCTCTTCGAGGCGCGTCCTGAGATCGGAGGACAATGGGCCTATCAGCCTGAGGTCGATGGAGGACGGCCGCTCCGCTCGGCGATGTACGATGGAATCATTACCAACTCCTGCCGCGACACGTCGAGCTTTAGTGACTTCCCGTTCGATCCTGAGCGCTACCCTGACTACTTCGGCCACCGACAGTTTCTGCAGTACATCAATGAGTATGCGGACCATTTTAAACTCAAGGCCCACGTGCGTCTGCAAACTAGCGTGTTGGCCTGTACCCCTAACCCGGACGATGACACCTGGTCCGTAACCGTCCAAGAGGAAGGCAAGGGCCCTGAGGAAAGGAAGTATGACGCCGTCTTTGCCGCGACAGGGCCCCTGACCTCCCCCTATACCCCAGCCTTTCTGGGACGAGAGCTTTTTCAGGGCGAGTTCCTGCATAGTCAGTCTTACCGTAGACCCGGCCGTTTCGAGGGCAAGAAGGTAGTCCTAATTGGACTCGGGTCCGCGGCAGTTGATATTGCCAGCGAGCTAGCGCCAGGCTGTTCAGAGGTTCATATGGTAACACGCCGGGGCGGATGGGTTATGCCTCGCTATGTCCTTGGCAAGCCGATTGAGGCATGGGACAGTGAGTAACACTCGTTACGCAGACATATAAAAATTACTCAGACTGACAAATAACATAGACCGAGCGACCCAAATTTGGGTGCCAAGCTCCATCTCGCAGGCTGCCCAGACATTTCTTCTCAACACTGTACAAGGGGAGCATCCCAAAGAGCTAAAGCCAGATCACGCGATTCTAGAACAGAATCCGACAATCAGAAGTGAATTTGTCGAGCGCGTGCGCAATGGGTCGATCAAAGTGCATCGCACAACCGTCGCAAGCATCACCGAGACAGGTCTCGAGCTCGGGGATGGCACGACTCTTACTGCCGATGTGATTATGGCCTGTACAGGATACAGCCACCATGGCTCACTCTCGTATCTACCGTCTGACGTGCTCAGTAACGCGAATACTCCACCTAACACAGTTGACCTTTGGAAAATGACAATTCCACTGCGCTACCCCAACCTCTTTGTGATCGGCTTCGTGGAGCTCGCCGGGCCTGCGCCCCCGGCAGTCGAAGCACAAGCGCGCTTCAGCGCCGCCGTTATTTCCGGTCGCATCGCAGGCGCCATTCCCACGCCCGACAGCCTCGAGAAGCAGGTCCGCAAGTGGCAGACATGGCAGGCAAAGCACTTTGTGCGTTCTGAGAGACATGCTCTTACAGAACACTACGTCACATTGCTTGACGGCCTTCTGACGCCTCTTGGCGCAAACCCGACCTTTGGCCGTCTATTGGGTCGCGTCTTCACTGGCAACCCCTGGAAGGCGCTACAAACCCTCAACGCTGTCTTCTTCGGCATCACGAGTAGTGCGCAATGGAGGCTTTGCGGACAGGGTAGCGACGAGAAGATAGCCCGCGAGACAATACTGCGAATTGCTGGGGGTAAACACGAGTTTTGCCCAGCGGAGAAGAAGCGCTTTGCTTGAAGTGCTTTGATCTGAGATAACGTAGCCATCTCGCAATAAGACCCTGCAGCCAGTGTTGCCTGCTGATGACAAACATCACAACATCTCATGGCAGAACCGGAAGCTTATATTATATTATGTGTGAAAAGAGCGTAATGTGGAACCAGGACTTTCATTGTATGATTAGGAAGGGGTAAAACGGACCACCTAGGATCTCACTCTATCTTTTAGCCAACCCGGTACACCAAATTTCTGTTTCTTTTAGCGAGCGGATTATTCATTGCCTCTACATGTAATACAATACCCTGCAATATCAAATGCCCTATTTTGCAGTCGAACGTCTTTATTGTGATCTACGCTTCCTAGTATCAGCACATACCCGAAAGATCAATTGGCCGGACTATGATCCAGGATTTATGGAAGCTGGCTCGAGCTCGATTCAGTGTTCGGTAAGTCAAATAGAACCCCGTATTCAGCCCTATTGCTAAAACCATACAGACAACAGGTTGTTCATCAAGCGATCACGCTGTCTAAAAGTAGCCCTTGATGAGGTTTAGGTTCCGATCGGAACTCTTCCGAACCGGGTGCGGTGGGTTAGCCAGACTGTGACTAAAATCTGACTGGTCTACTATACCTAGAACAGTGATGCCAGGTTTAAAAAGGCATGTGTATCATATATAAGTAATTGCAAAGTCTACTGAGGAATTGTATAGACAGGGGAGGAAGTCTGACGTATTTTGCACCTAGCACTCTAATCAACAACCTTCATGAACTGGGCAGCCTTCAGTCTCGCGGAGATCTCAGGGATTCTATGATGCACTGCGTCGCGATGGGCAGGAGCAGGTGCTGCCTTCACCGTTGTTGCCCTCCTATCAGAGAGAGGAGCGGTCGGGTATCCAGTCGACTTGTTGCCAAAACCGCCAAACGCGCACCCAGCGCCATTAAATGCCGCGTCCGCCGCCGCCTTCCAAACCTCCCCGACGTCCAAGAGCATCTCTCGCGTCCAATACAGGCGACAGTCGGAATACTCAGCAACGTACTGCGCCGGGAGACCATCAACTAGATGGTCCGGATAGATTTCGTCCTTAACATTGAGACTAGTGACCTGCGACCGATTGATGACGTAGTCATCATACGCGCTTAGTGTCTTAATGATATCCGATCCGTTATTGTCCGAGCCAGAGGCATTAGTGGCGCGCTGAAGCGCGAGCTGGACATATTCTAGAACGTCGCCGTACTCTAACTCCTGCGACCCCTTGACGCCGCCCACGCCCTGGATTAGACCGTTTTGCGAGGCGCGGCCGCCCATGGCGACGTTCTTGACGCCCGCTTGGTGGAACATGAACTGCGAAAAGATGGTGCATGCCGACGCGCAGTAGCCGTCGAGCAGGACGACAATATCCTCGGGCGAGGCAAAGGGTCGCGTGAAGTTCGTCCGCGATCCGTACCCCGTGACATCGGTGCCGTAGCCAAAGGTTGAGTTGATCGTATCCAACGGGTCGTTGAAGTCCCATTGCATCACGTTCGTAAAGTTATCGCCTCTGTAGACGTGCGGCGCGAATTTCTCTTCGTAGGACGTGAAAGGTTGGTTCGTCTCGTTGTAATCATAGCGCCAGTCGAAGACAGCCTCGTGTTCTTGTATCGTGTCGAACGAAGCCGTGGTCGGGTCAAAGTGAGCCGAGTCTTTCGAGTAAACTTTCGTCACGGCCAGGAAACCCGGGTTCTCTCTCCAGCGTCCGAGACCCTGCTGAACGATGTCCGGGAAAAGCTGGCGGAACAGGTCGTACGACGAGAGGATGTATCCGCCCCCGTTGGCCTGGACGTCAACAACGAGCTTCTTCTTACCTGCTGCTTTAGCGGCCGCGAAGAAGTCCTGCGCAACATGCTGAAATTCAATAGGGCTCTCGGGGTCGAATGTGAGCGCGGCGAGGACGGCTATGTCCTCGAAGCCTTCATCCTCGAGGTAGTAGCCGGAAATGGAATTATCGCTCGAGATGATGACTGGCTTAGGGTAACCAGGAACCCTGGTGCTGCTCGCGGCAGGAGATGTCGAGGGCGGTGTTGGTGTAGGAGTGGCACTGATACTGCTGGTCGGAGTAGCTGTCGCAAAAGCTCCTGGAGCAAATGCCTTGAAAAACGAAGGTCCGTCGACAACGCCGGACCAGTTACCTGTGAGCAAAGCCTCATTGGGCAAGTTCAAAATCGTGCCGTTGATGAACTTGAACGAAGTCGTGTTGCCAGGCCAAACATACCTATCGCCGTATCAATACTCCTGCCATAATAACCGGCGGCTAGACAAGGGTCGATACTCACCTAGGGCGACCGCCGTTCTGGAAGAACCCGTTCGAACCCAACTCCGCCGAGACAGCCTTCGACCAGAAGAGAGAATTGAAAGCCGCATCTACGTCCTGGTTGCCCGAGGCGATGCTGATGCGATCGATCATGAACTGCTCGGCATCCTGCCCGTTGATCTCCTCCACGATAGAGGCGTTCCCGGGAGATGAGATGACGTCGCTGTACACCTTGATCACTGGCGCTGAGCCGTCGGGCTTGTCGCTGATGGATACGAGCGCAAGCGGGCGTCGCCATTGGACGGCATTCGTCAAGACATCCGGATAGTTGACAAAGTGTCCGTCTTTGGCAGGGCCCCAGACTTTTTGGGGGAAATTTGAGTCAGTTTGAGTTGCACAAAAGATACCAAATTTGCCGGTCTGTCGGTAATGTTGTCGAGGGTGACACCTGAGAGGGGAAAAAGGAGGTCGAGTTACTCACGCTTGATGTACAAATCCTCCTGCCACGCGAACTCATTCGCGTATTTATCGTTTTGGATATTCTCCTCGATCTCATCAATGGCGGCCCAGACATCATACCGGGGCCAGAAATAGTCCGACGGAGGATTTTTCTTGAAAACAGCTGCGAAATTCCGAGTCAGCTTTCAACACTCATTTTTACACTTTCCCCTGAGTCATGGTGGTCGTGATTTTCTCACCCAATCGAGAAAAATCGCTAAATACACGAGTTGAATACAATTCAACTCTAGAGAACCGACCGTTCCAGAAAGGAAGATAGATATATGAAGGGTATTGACTTACTATCCGACTGCCACTCAATATACGGTCTCATCGAGGCGATATATTTCAAAGCGCCTTGCTTGTTGATTGGTACCGAATTCAGACATTCGTACGCAACAGCCGCATCAACAACTGGCGTGGCCGTAGCCTGGATTTGGGATGCCCAGGACTTACTCACAATTGCGCAAGGTTCTGTTGCTCTGGTGCCGATAGTGGCACCGACCGTCATTGGACCAGCAGCGATCGCTACTGTAAGGGAGGTAGCGACCTTCATGGCGGGACTGGAGAGGTGAAATGGTACGAGGGGGAGTTAGTAAGAAACAAGGCAATCGGAGAGACAAGTCGACTTAAATATACTGGGTGACGGAGAACCTATCGTCATGGAAGGGACAAGGGTAAACCTCTCTTGATGCCCGCCAAGCGATGCGAAGCAAAAGACATGCTTCTGACATACCCTCCCGCGAAACCATTCAATGCAAATGTACTACACGCTTTGAGATTTTATTGAATATCGATTCGAATACAATGAAAATAATGTTTATTTATGTTCTCTTGACTAGGGATGTGTTTAGACTAGAATTGGTTATATTGAACAATGCAACAAGAGACCATGCTTGTAATGGTATGCCATCCAAAGTTTCTTAGGTCTGTACCGCTTGTCTACCAAAGTACCTATTGGTAATCTACCATCGTCACTATGTTACGGGCGTTATATCTATCATTTCTCCCAAGGAAATTGATGAGGGAACGATATCCATGAATTCCCTGACTAGGGAGGTCATACAGCCGTTGCACAGCCTAATCTCAGCCTATTTGATAGCAATTGGTTGCGGAGGACACGCCTTTTGCTTGGTGGCCCATAGGGGTGTCGAATAGCACGGCGCGGGTCACCACGACCACTGCAGTTCAACGGATTCAATCCATTTGAACTCGTTTGGACGAAGTGAATAAGATGAAAAAAAGAACATTCTTCCTTGCTTAAGCCCCAGATTTCGATCTTCGGGTCATCCAGAGATAACGACCGGCAAGGTAGACAGACATCTATCCCTCCTTTCAGATCATGCAGTATACATCCCACATATATTTCGAGCAATTCTCCCTGGGTCGCAGAAGGCCCGAAGTATTCTTCGCAAATCCGTTAGAACTATAATTGGGGTGCTGAGGCGCTACAAAGGGTGAAAGGTGACGGGTAGGGCCAAGTGTGTCAGAAGCTTGATAGCAGAAAATACGATACATACACTCATAAATTGCTATCAACCCGGTTCAAAGCTACCTAGGTTGTAGCGGCCGCCGGCCGCGAAATTACATGAATGAGGCCACCCTCTTCTACGATTAAAGCATGCGACATCAAAGATTAGTTTTAACAAATCCTTCTGATTTCGCAGGATCTAGTATTCATCGCATTAATCGTATTTGAACAAAGATGCCAACAAAACGGCAGCACAATCTAGCGATGCGCGCCAGACGCGTCGATCACCACGACGTCACGTCCGAGTACGATCCATGCAAATATAAAACAATAGTCAAGTCAATATCATATTTTGAAGGGTATCCTACACCGTTCGAAACCTAACTAGACCCCAGCAGACATCTTCGCCAAGATGACGAGGAGTCAATCAGCTTTGAATGCTTGGGTACATAGCCACCAACTACATCTATACCCCTACACATGTGCCAAAAGAGATTGCAAGAGAGCCGCAGAAAGAGATTACACAAAAAGAGAGCCATCGCGCCAGTAGGAGTAGAAATAGGCAGGCAGAAAAGGGGCAGAAGACAGGAACCCAAACAACAGTTGTCATCAATATGTACACAAATGAGCGCTCATAGCCAAACCGCAAAGCGAAAATTTTCTTCCCAAACTTGAGTCATATATCCAAACCAGCGACTATGACCTGTAGCCTCCATTATTCCACTGTTGAGGGCCGGGCGAGCCGGGCCCCCGTTGAGGCCTGGGGCTGTTAACCCTGCCCATGCCATACATGTCCTGAGGCGCAGGTGAGCTCGGACTCCGCGTCGGTCCGGGACTGTTCATTCGGTTGATACCGCCGAAGCCGCCGGCCGTAGAACCAGGAGTTATCGACCGTGTCGGCGCCGCATGAGGAGATGCTGACATGACGCGTTGGACAGGAGAGCCTGCTGACGGTAAGGGGTAGTTCGGTGGGATGCTTGGGCTCTGAGAGCGCACAGGGGACGTATAGCTGTTGTTGCGCGAGGGTGCGTTCATTCCCATCCCTGAGCCGGGGCTGCCAACCCGAGAATTGGACATGTTGTTCTGAAGCAAAGGCATTGGCGACCTAGGAGCAGCCTCGGTAGGGTCCCATGCCTTCTCCGCCATCGCACCGTGGGAACTAGGCGGGGGTGAGTCTGGGTTGGGAACAGCAGCGTACGTATTGCCCTTATTTGACCTCACTTCCACGCCTTCATAAGCGAGCGCATCGGGGTTTCTGCCTGATGCGGCCCATTTCTCCATCTCAAAACGCTCGTCGTCATATCGCTTTTGGGCCGCAGCAGCTTCACGGGCACCCCGGCGACGCTGCTTGAAGTAATAGAATCCAAGCAACAAGAACAGAATACCGCCAACAGCGCCGGCAGCGGCATAGATACCTGTCTTGGTCGCCTGAGGTAGTGCGTCAAACTTTTGGGATATGGATTCGGAGGGTGGCTTGTTGATACTCTGCGCTGCAGTGGAATTTCCGGCCGTAACCTTGATACTCTCCCAGGTGCCAGATCGATCGCTGTATGTGTATTCGCTGCCAGAGGTGCCGTCCACGACTTTGGCGCTCTGGACATACATAGTAAAGGGAGCCTGAGAGAAGTCCGTGACACCCTGGGCCCACTCAATCGTTCCGTTGGCCTGGGTCTTTGGATCACCAGCAACCCAATTACCGAGCCGGAGCTTCATGGGGGTCTGGGGAAACCCTACACTGGCGTTGGCGGCGGCATAGGTTAGAGTACGAAGGAGAGTGCCGTCGAAGTACCAAGATAGGGCATCTTGGTCCCAAGTGGTGGTATAGTTGTGCAGATCGTGAATGTCGCCATTAATTGGATGAGATCCTCCGGTAGTGGCGTCATCAACTCCATTGCGATAATAGTTGGTGAAGACATACGAATTGTTGCTTCCTTTGAACTCGAGATCAACTTCGTCAAGAGTGTCTGAGCCCCAGACGATCGAGCTGATGACGCCCTGGCCCTGGGCGGCTTTAAACAGGACTTCTGTACGACCCCACAAGAAGTAGAAGTCGGAGATGAGAGTCGGCGCTTGGCCTTCGGCAGAGATTTCAAATGTACCTCCATTGGTCTCATCATACTATAGACAGTCATCGAGTCAGTCAAGTTCCGGAACTGGTTCGGTGTAACATGTCATAACAACCAGTGAGGCAGAAGATTTGACTGTGTATGCTCACCGTAATTCCTTGACCTGCGATTGTCCAGGTACTATCGGGCGGGGTGGAGTTGAAGTTGAAGGTGGCGGTAGTGCCAAGAGCAGGGTCGGGAGGACATGTCTTGTTCAGGGGTTGACAGTCAGTGGTCAATTGACCGAGGGCAGGCGTAACGAATACCGAAGCCAGCAGCGCAAGCGCCGGCGCGAGTATTCGATGAGACATGGTATTGATATCCCGGAGGCACCAGGCCTGAGATCGTCGGTGATTCGGTTCGGTTCGGTGTCGTTGCGGCGAGCTAATCGAGTTCAAATTCTAGATGAGATGATCAATGTAGCGGCGACTATTGTTCGATATGCATAACCGAGATGGTAGAATTCGAAGATGGGTAAAATGAGAGACACGTCAGAAAAGAGGTTTGACGTTCTTCGTTAGAGTCGAGAAGGTCCTTCAAGGACAATCCTATTGGAAAGAGCGTGTGGTTGTCTTTGTTGCTTCCGATCGCTGTAAGCAAATGTGGGAAACACAGAAAATGAGTGATGGGGTTGCTCGACACAATCAAACAAAGCGACGAGTAGAGATTGAGTGACGACAGTTACTAAAAGAAGGAATGGCAGACAGAGTCTTGCAAATGAACGAGCAAACCTGACAGATGGGAAATGAGAGTGAGTGTCTTCCTCCGCTCCTGTTTTGTTTCAAGATAGAAACAAGGGGAAAGGGAATACTACGCCAGACGCCACTTTACTCCTACCTACTGCAGGAACCCCCATTCCCATGCACGGGGGTTGTGGCTTGGGCGGGTGAAAAAAGGGGTCATTTTTGCCTGTTTTGGGAAGGTTCCTGTCAATCACAAACTCAAGGAATCCAATCAGATCCAGTTTCTCTAAATTCTCTCCGTGGCTTTATCTGAACTAGGGACGCGTGGGCACTCCCGCTCCAAGTCCCTCTCCATTGAAAGGACCACAACCAGGACCCCTAATTCAATCACGAGATGTAATATAATTGCAATGGTCCTCTGTTAGCTTGATATCTTGAACCTCAATTGATCCCACTTCCTATCCAACCGTCAAATCGCTCTCATCACAGATCAAACGACTGCGAAAGACCCTGAATCGCCTGGTTTACATGTTGATCACTACGCCAATTTTTCAGCTATCCCTAGTGTTGCAAATCCTACAATGATTGGTAGAATAAATGACTGCCGACGTCATAACCGCTGATTAGTCTATCTGATGCCGCCGACAACCAACTTTGCTACGGCTTAAACACTTCTTGGAAACATTGTAGGCTCACCGGGTTGCTTATGAAGTGGTATGTATTGTTTCATTTTTCTTTGAAAAAGTGAAGAGAAATTATGTCCCTATATCGCTATAACTACCTACCTTAATCGCTGATTCGTGGCGGTCTGTTTGTATATCCTGATCTGAAAACTCCGTCGTCCCAAGTCTATATACATTATAATCGTTATGTTATTATATCGGCTTGGCCCAGATTGGCCCTTCCGTAGAGAATAGTTCTCTTCCAGATGTCTCTATTATTCCTCTTGTAATCTTTGTATTTCCAGAAAAGAGAATATGTGTAGATGAGTATCTATGCAAATCTGCAAAGAGCTGCCGAGGAGGAGGACGCTTTCAAATGCAGTCTAGAGAGGGAAGAAGGACAAAAAGAACCAATGGCTAGACATTTACCAAGAGAATGTCATGAGAGCAGGGTTCAAGGCGATGGGGAGGAGCAAGTGGCTCACAGACACAGTGGCCATAGGCAAAATGGCAACGAAATCTGTGATGCGCCACCACGGAGGAACGAATGGCGCCACGGCTAGGATGACGATAGCAATGATAAATGAGACCGAGAACAGGATAGAGAATTTGAACTAAGAACAGAATACAAGTTAGCACCAGAGACTTCTGATAGTTGTAGACAAGGCAGTTCTTACCCTCTTGAGAACCTTTGGCACCTCGATGAAGAAGTTGGAGAATTCCGCTTCCTTGGATGTGGCGCCCCAGGTCATATCAACCTCGAACATGTGCGCCAGAATGGCCTGGCTGACGTGCAGAGACAGGCCGCCTAAGAAAATGGCGAGGAGGATAGTCCATTTGAAATTCTCGTAGAGAGAACCGAGGAGGCTGTTTTCTCCCACTCGGTACCGCATGACGGCAAGAGCAACGTTTCCGAGGCCGTTGAAGACGATGATGATCGAGAACCAGACCTTCCACGAATCGAGGTAGTACTTGTCCAGGTAACCATTGAACCACCCGTAAACGAAGTAGTTGACTGACGTCAGGATCCAAGCTGCAGCGATAGCATAATACGTTCCAATATATGAGATGACGGTGATTTTCGAAGTAAACCGAATGTCCGAGAACAGGAACCGGCGGAACAGAGGTGTGAAGGGGCCCCTCCAAAGCCATGTACGGATAGGATTGAAAAGCAACTCGTTACAGCCGTATGCGTACTTCTCCCATCGTGCCAGCTCGTCATATACAGTGAGCGACACACCCTCCTTGAAACCTTCACCAGCCCATGCAGCAAGACGAATGATGTACCCAGCGCATTGTAGACGAAGGGACATGTCGAAGTCCTCAGACACGTGCGACTCGGACCAGAACTTCTCATATCCATCTTCATCTTCATACGAAACCTGCTGGATGGCGCTCCATCGGAGAATGGCGTTGTGGCCGACGAAAGGAGCCACATCTCCGTTGGCGACACAATATCGAATGGCTGAATAGATGAGATTGGTGAAGAAGGTGATACCGTCTTCAAAGTACGTATGCACAACCTGCATGACACCGGATGAAAATTGCATAATGCCTACATCAGGGGACTGTTCCATCTCGGAGACGGCATCAAGCAGACAGTCTGAAGGCACACGAGTATCCGAATCGACTACTCATGAATCAGTAAACCTCTCGGAAAGGATATTTTAGAAAAAGAAACTTACTGATAAGAATATAGTCACCAACACGGATGTTGCCATCCGCCCACGCTCTCCCATCTTCCACGAGAACTTCCTTGAGCGCCTTCTCATATGCCTGAGCCTCATCAATTTGGGACCACTCAGGCCCACGATCATACTGGGCGAGCTTTTCTTCTACCTTGCACGAGATCATCAAAGCAAAGTTCATGTTGGATGCCTTCTTGAACTTGCCACGACGCAAGAATCCATTCTCACCGTGCCTAGGGCGCGCAACCCAACCGATGGAGTGATCAGCATAGAAATCAATACGAGCTCGCCTCTCGGCTTCAGGGAGCAATTGGAGACCATCATCATTGACGAACACGTTTGCAGAGCCACCTTGTAACTCATATGTGCTGATAGCTTGTTTGAGTGATCGAACTGTGGGCATAATGACAGCACCAAGGCCTTCCTTATAGACAGGGCATTGCACAGTAACATGCGGCAGGATTGCAGTCTGGAGTCTTGGGGGAGGCCGAGCTGAGTAAAACTTGGAGTTGACCGTAAGCTGTCGAATAGGGCCGAAGATCTGAGTCAAGCAACCAACAACGACTTGAAGGAAGAAGAGTGTGAAGAAGATCTGCACAGGAGCCAGGGCCACCAACGCCAAACGGATGAAGCTGTCGTCGATTGAAATCTCGATTGCAAGCTCTCGCCACGCCAGGCCCAGTGAGGCGACGATAAGGACCATCGTGACCGAAACGAGATATGTGTTCAGCATGTGAACCGGTCGTTTCTCTGGAAGTATTTGGCCGCTCTCTTCATCGATCTCTTTCTCGGCGACTGCGACGTTCTGTCTCTTTTCCATTTCTTCTTCGTCCTCTTCCCCTGTCTGCCAAACGAGCTCCATGAGCTCTGATTCGATGGCTTGAGCTCGTTGAACCAGATGAAGGGCGTCATCATCCCAAACAATGAGAAGCGCTTCGGAGGCGATAAAGGCTGCAAATTGATGCTTTCTCGCTCTTGGTAAGTCGTCGATAGTTGGTAAGATCTGAATGCGCAGTCCGTTCATCAAAGGTACATCTACCGCATCTTGCGACCAGTTCAAAAAGGTTTTGATTACTCGGGAATTGACCGTCATAGCACACTGATTGAAGAAGTTTGAGTTAGAAATCTTAAGTATGTGGGAGTGATGAACAAAATGACAAACCTGGACGTTCAGAACGGAGCAAGCCATGGCAAAGGCTGAGTGAGCTAGTTCGGGAGGGCACGCCTCGTAGTGTCCTCGTGCCTTGCGCAGGAGAACACCCTCAATCTCACCAGAGCCATCAGCGACCCAGAGATGCGAACATTGCTGTTGATATAAGTAGTTGACCATAACCTCATGTTTGATATCGTCGAGAAACATGGAACTGGTAGCTGAGTGTCCTGAGCGAGCGGATATCGAATTTCTCGACGAGTTGAAGTTCGGCGGTTGAAGTTCGAAGTCATCTGGACCTGGGTGGAGGCTCGTTCTCTTTTCTGCCACCGCCGGCCCAGCTACTGATGATGGTCTCGCGGGCGCCTTCTTGCTTGGTTGCTCAGGCTTTTTAGCCTTGAAGTAATTTGAGAAACCCATGGTGACGGCGGGCAATCCGTTGTATTTGGTGATTAGGAACTTTGTCACCAAATCCTGCGAGCCTGTCGGCCACCGGCAACGGAGTATGATACGTGAGAGCAGTAGACGCTCTCAGGCTGGTGAGTTTCGATCACCCTCTCTAATTTCCGAGTCAATTCGTCTTCCTATTTCTCTCTATACAATAAGCGAGTGTCGACGAGGACGGCAAGGCGAGCACATATGCCGACTTCTAACCTATGAAGGTGAAATGGGAGAAACAGATAACGACTGATGGAGTGGGGGTAGAGATATCAGCTGGGAGGGAGAAGAAAAGCAGATGAAAAGGCAAGCTTAAGATGCAAGAACTCGTACCAGGCCCGTGGGACCGACGGGGATAATCCGTCTTCAGCTGACGACCAACGCTCACCACAGCGATAGTAGGCGTTGAGGCTAGAACGAGTAATAGGAAAAGGAAAGAAAAGAAAGGGCGACATGTGGTCAGCTCTGCTACATTCAAGAAGAGCCTGGATCATAGTGGTGTAGATAGCGTCCAGTATGAGGCGGCATATCCCAGGCCTGTCTGAAGACAGCTAGAGCAGCGAGGATCTTTTTACCTAGGACCCATATCCCACCTTATTAACAACGCCGTTAGTGACCTGTCGTCTCGATACGGGGGAGCTATCATGTACTCTGTTCGGGAGTGTGGCATTTGCAGCACCGCAACACTCCTCTCTATCGGGACCGTGTTATTCGTAGCTCATACTTTTGCTTGAGTTGACAGGGGTTCGGGATCCATGCTGCCGACCAAAGTACAGTACCTAGATCGCTGACAGGGGCAAGGATTGCGGGAGCAAGGGTCGATTGAGTTTATCTTGTACTTTTGCTTCTAACCAAATCGAGTACTGACCAAATCCAGCCGCCAAGTCGATTACAACCAGGTACTCAAGAGTCAAAAACGATAATTAGTACTGTATCCAGAAATGATCGAGATCGTAGGAAACTCCCATGGCTGATTGATATGACGGCAAGTCACGATATCAAGGGACCTATCGCCTCGATACATCACATGATCTACATATATATAGGAAATATTTCGAAAGAACAGCGGTAGAATGGCACAGTAACCTGAAATTGGATGCCGACCTGACAACGTCCAGAAAGCGCCTCATCGTGCAGTGCGTCGCATCCAGAGCTCAACCTGATACCGACAGCCTGTAAGTGGACGCTCGTCGGCGCCAACAAGGCGCGGCTGGGCAAGCCAGGTCAGAAAATATTGGGTCCGGCTCATGCGATATTGAAATGTTGCATCAACAGGAGATGTTCCAGCCTCGGAGCTGATCAGCAAGTATCAGCAGAAGCTCCAGCGTTCTCATCCAATAAGGCGATATCAATTCTGTGCATGGCTTTCCTTGCACCGAACGACGAGCAAGCAGGCGAGCAGGCATACTCCGTATACCTAGACATGATAAACGTGCTGGTGCGCCATCCCACCTTAGTGGTTTTTCAATTCTCGTATCCCAAGGCCATGGCTACCCACCCAGGCGCGACAAAACTTGGTTTTATCCATGTTATCGAGGGCTATCATTGACTATGATGCGTAGATACCTAACATACGGGTGAGATAAGCAAAGTGTGTTAAGGCCCGTTGGGATGCCAAGCAAAAGACGTATGCGGATCGCTGCGAGAGATATTCTACTTCATACATAATTGATAGATGTAGGAAGCCGACGGCTGTAAGAATGCCATCTTCACAGAGTAACGGCCTACTAGCATTTATGCGATGCTTTATTCATTTTGGTATATAGGTTCCTCGTACCCAAAACTAAACAAGGCAAGGATCGACAGACTCCCTCGTGGGTTCTAAATACTCCTTCCGACTACCGATGTCTTGGCCATGTAGATCTCCAACGGCGACTCGTCGACCTGATCAGGTTCCAGGAATCAGCTTGAGATCCCTATCAATCTAAAACAGAGGCTGACACTAGACGTTGATAACGTATAATTATTTTTCTGCTGTCATACCGCTTGATTTGTGCGGTAACACGATGCAGACGCAGTGAGATGTCCGTCTTACAACATCTTGCTGCCAGGTCATTCACCAATAATGGATAGCAATAAAAATGTCATCATTGTGAGACAGCTTTCCTTGAAAAGCGGTGATAGATACAGTATTAGATGACAGGTAGTAAAATCGTGCTAGTACATTCTACTCAATCGATAGATCAAAGAATCTACAGTAAGGCGGATCTGATGCCAAAGAAACTTTTCCACAAACCGTCATAGACTAGAATCTGGTATTACGTGCTAATTAGTAGTACCCGAGCTACGATCGCGCTACAGGGGAGGGTTGCCGCCAATGATCTCCCACATTACGTCTGCTAGCGCGCTTACGAAGCCGGCGAGCCGACGGAAAGGGCCGAACGACGAAGATTGCTTGGCAAAGAACCATTTTCACGATTTGAAGGCAGATAACTCAGCCAAAAGATATTATGGATGTTCAGGGATTAACCCAGTAGTGATGTACGATGTACTGCCAATGCCTTAGAGCCAGGCGGCTCTAGAATGGGGAGTCCTGTAGTCTAGAAGGAGGCTGACACGGAGAATTTCTCTTACCTGAGGTGGAGATGTGATCTCAGGTAAGTGCGCACGTACTGTATATATCTGCTAGACCGAGATCTTAGGCAATAGCTTGCGGCACGGATGCTTGGACTAAGAGCTAGAAGTTGTCGAACACGGTAGAAAAGACCCTGAGGTACCATTCCCAATCTAGGCAGATTATGGTAGTATTTACTGTATCCAGAAGGCACATTCAGTTTTGTATCTTGTCCTTGCCATGCATGATAGCGCCTGGAGAGCAACTCTGAACATTTTTGAGATATGACTAAAGGCACCACCCAAAGGAAATAAGTGCCCGTGCGTTTAGGATTCATCAGTGACTTATCACATCTCACAGATCTTCACTACACGAAATCAGCGAGTGATCACTATGGCCGATGGTACTGTAATCTTGTCGGCGAACTACGAGTACGTGGATCCAAGAATCTTGGTCAAAAACCCACTTAGGTGGAGTTCAGAGATGATTTTTCGATTGCCAGTCGGCGCCTTCGAATATGACCTATGCCCTTCCCAAAAATAGGGAAAAAATGATTGCTTTTACCGATCCAAAGGCTGTGGGTTATCACATATTGAATTCATAATTAATACATCAAACGGAAGAGCGGCAAGGAAAAGGATTCTCAGGAGGTGGAAATTGCAGAGGCGGCCTGGCGGCGGTAAACTTAGGGAGGTCGGCGAGAAATTCAGTGGTGATCAACCGGGTGGTTGGGATAGAGACGCGCAGGATGAGAGCTTAACGCCAGAACCCCCACTCTCCTCGCGATAACGGAACCAGAGCAAGTCAGAATAAGAATAGACAGGATGCAAGCGAATAACACCTTCTCAAAATGAGTATAAGTCGGGATGACCGCATAGACGAGATCTTAGGAAAGCAATAAATATCTGCTGAACGGGCTTGTCGAATAGCAATAAAGTACGCTCGGGCAGGATAACCTGCCGAAACCTTGAGATAGAACTCCCCGGTCGCCTGATAAGCGTTCAAGTTCAGCCCAGGGGTCCCCTGTGAGCCTTCTCTCTATTAGATGCCCAGGTCTATCGTTATCGCCTCCCTACTATAGAGTAACCGTACAACTAACCTAATAATATCTTACTTTACTACTAGGATGATATTCGGCTCCTTGAGTACGGAGTACCTTGCCTATATAATTGAATTTCTGTCACTATAACAGCCTATGTAGCAGGGAATTTCGCTTCACGTGAAGGTGATCGGAACGCAAAGGGTATATCGTTCATTGTATTGTAATCGCCGGTAATTATTTCTATCAAATTATAAGAATGAGGCATCTTTATTGATGTAAAAGAACCTGCTCTATCGATTAGGAGACCAACATCATTAATATCCAAACAGTGGTCTATACCTATGTACTCCAGGCAATTATGCCAACCCCAATTACTCCTAAGTGTATAATCCGTAGCCCAAATGATGAACGCCATTCCTACTGGTCTGCATACAAGTCTATGATGAGATCACAGAGTTCCTGTCTCTTGCCTTATGCTCACAGGTCCTCGTTGCCGTCGCACTGCTGCCACATGGAGACTTTGCTGACCTCCATAGCGGGGCTTTTCCACGTCGGGTACCACTCGCTCTGTGCGTTCCAGAAGTCTTTGGGGGCATTGGGACTCGCATCGAGCCAGGGCTTGCCGCTCTGGCCATCCTCGAACCATCCATTAGTGCCACCAACAGCGACATTGAGGATCAGGTAGAATTCTTGATCAAAGGGTGTATTGTCCCTGCCGGTTTGTGACCAAGGGTCGGAGATGCGCGTGCCGTTGCTGTCGGCATCGGGGAAGTTACCGCGCTCCCACAAGGGTTCGTTGAAGTTCGTATACAGCACTTGCAGCAACCGCGAGTTGACGTAGGTGAAGAGATACTTCTCCGACCACTCAATGCCGAAGGTGTTGAAGCCCGCCGACCATGTGGTATGGAGCGCCTCTCGCTTGACATTGGTGCGCCACCACGCATCCTATAGTATAGCAGTCAGCATTCTTTTTCAATCTCACTCAACGACGTTCTTGCTTACATTTGCAACATCGGGACCCCAGTGTAGAGATGAAGAAATAATATTATTGCCACCCTGAGCATACGTGTAGTTGTTTCCACGGCTCTCCATGAGGTCAATCTCTCCGCTGGCTGGCCAAGGTCCATAGGTATCGTTGACAGGCAACATCCAGATGGCAGGCCAGAGCCAATCACCTTGTGGGAGCTTGGCTGTCACCTCGACACGGCCGTATTTGATAGAGGCGCCTTTCTTCGTGTTGATTCGCCCTGATTTTGTTGGTGGGACGATAGTAGCATTGCCTGTGGTCGTATTGGTAGCAGCAACGCATTCCTGGAATGTGGTACCAGTGCAACTTCCGTCCGCTAGTAGGTTGATAACGGTGTTCTGGTCAATAAGGCTGGCATCCTGAAGCGTAGGTTGAATAAACAGATGACCATCTTGGACGTAAACGTTTTCATCAGTATTTGTGGTTTGTTCGAATTCACCATTGCTGTTGTTAACCACGTTAGCTTTAGGCCGACAGAAAGCTCGATGGGATTGAATTCTTACCCAAAGCCACCGACCTGTACCTCTTTGGTCCATACGTCCGTGTTGAAGGTGGAGAAAGTGTCCTCAAGCACCAAGCAGTACTTATGCTTGACCACACTGGAAATTCCATCGTAGACGAGGAATCCCGAAATGCCCAACCCGATCAAGATTCCTACAATGGGAAGAATGGTGACCCATTTCTCCTTGGGGTCCTTTTTCCCTAGCCATGGTTTCTCGATCTCTCCCTTCTTCACTCGCCGAGAATGAAAGTATCGTTGGCCGCGGGCCTGTGCAATTGCAATTTCACTGCCAAAGCTGGAGGCTGGACGGGAGATCTCTGGGGACGTGAAAGGGTTGGTGCCGTTTATGTGCTGGGACGATACAGATTCAACGCGTTCATGCTCGAATGGATTTCCATCTGTGTTGGGTGTAGTCGACCGTAAAGGAGTTTCGTTTTGTGTGAAAATGAAAGACGAGCTCCCGATCGGCCGATGGCCGCTGCTGCGATCGTTCTCCACCATTGCCAGTTGGTTCTTGGGATATAATGTTTGCACAAGAGAGAAGGAAGATGATGGCGGGGCAAGCAAGCAAGCAGTCAGGGTAAATGCACTTTAAAGCTGCCTCAACTACTTCAGCCAGTTTGATGAGCGATAGCAAGGTAATGGCGGTAAGTATATACCGGGCAATAACGCGAGAGGAAAGCCAGCGAGTGTGGAAGCGAGCCGGCGACACGGCAATAGATGAATGAGGCAACAGAGAAGACCCAAAAGGGACGATAGGAAGCAATAAAGATCGAGGTCCAGTCCCAAAGGTCCCAAAGCTGGCGGCCCTGGACCACACTCGGGACCAGGGTATGTCCGTATAGCGGGACGGGTCGAGATCTCTATCGTATTTCTTTTCTTTCTAACCAAAGCAGGTAGTGTTGATGTGGTAGCCCTGTCAGTGCTAATAAGCAACCCGTGACATCCCTGCCGGCCTTGCGGAGTTCTCCCCCTGTTCAAGTTGAAGGTATCGCGCCAATCGCGAGGCTAGCAGGGGCTTTCGGGAGGGGAGATTTTGACTACGAAGTACGAAAATTACCTAGATTCTTTTACTAGTGGGAAGTGATACTTGACGTAATTTAGCAGATTAGTTAGAAGACAGAATACAAAATGTTGGGAAAAGAGAATGCATTGATCATGAACTTTGATTGTGATGGCATAAGAAGTACCATTTCCTTGGGCTCATATTGAGAGAGGACTATTGCGAGTTCAGGTCCTACCTGTTCTGCGTACTTCGTATCTCGTAGGAATGCTACTGTTGCTCCAGCAGAATACATACCAGCATGATGCATGCAATTGAAAACCACAAGTGCATGATGCATTGGCTCGTATCCATTTATCGCTCTGTCACCGGAAACATGACGGCCACAATGGCAACGATGGAGCTGTGGCTGATAAGACCTAGGCTCGCACTCTTTGTCAATAAAGCCGAAAAAGTTGTCGGGCGTCGGCGCGGCGACTGATTCTCACCATCCAGCTCTTCTGCAGCTGTGTCAATAGATCGCGAAGCTGAGGCACCGCCTGCATACAACGTGATGCGATTAGAATGATTTCATATTTCTCGGAGAAAAAATCTCCAAGGGTTCTTGTTCCAGACCAGCCACAATCGTTCACAGCTCTCTCTCTCTCTTCCGCCCTCACACACACGATTCTTGTCCGCCGTCGTCACACAATCTGTGACCTCATCTCACCCCTCTTATCTGACCCAAATGATTGATGATACTCCCGCGTCGTTTTGGTGTTAACACCACACGATGAGACTTATCACGCATTAGCGCAAACTGTATTCCAAGATGAGAGATCTGAATCAATCTGACAGGGACCGTGTCGTATTTTCTAATTTGAAACGGCGGATACTGCCGAGACCTGAGGGCTGTCTCTCCAGTGAGACAATATCTACTAAGCTGCACCTGAGGAGGCGAGACGATAATAGAACTTAGCAGCGAATACCACCCTTCTGCCTGTGTACAGACGCGAATCAGCCCCGTTGGAAAAATACGCAGGTTTTGGCCCGATTGACCGGTCTGATATTTTAGGTGAGATATATAGAAATGCTGGATGATACCACAATTATATACACCTATATTCATAGGCCTGGAAGCGTTCAAGTCCTAGCTGTGAGAATGCAGGTCAGCAAGTGCCTATGGGCTTTATCAGTACCTAACCGACGGCTAGCCTGTCGCGACATGGGTATCTCGGAGTTCTGCTTCATGTCAAGATTCGAGAGAGGATACCAAGTGAAGCTTGGAATGCAGCTAAGAAAGGCCCCTGATCCTGCATGCAGGCAATGCTCTTGTATCGATACATCTAATCCCAATACGAGGTTTATTGCTTCTAGTATGGAGTATTGCATGCATTCTTCCCAGTTGTACAATGCAGAGCTGGGGCGCTTTTACATGGATAACGAGTGGTAGAAAAATGTTCCGAGAAACTCTATGCAGAAGGTCGTTGGGGGGTTGGGCAAAAGCTGTCACATTTTTTTTGAGGGTAAAATTGACCTTCCATAGATTTTGTGGGCATTTTTCATTCAGCCTATATCGCTTCCTTATCAACCTGGAATGTTATAAAGTTGGCCTGGCTACTGCCGGATTTTTACCCGCACCTACTGGAAATAATTGCCAGGTATTTCTTCAATTGGTTTTTCTGAGGTATTGATCTGCCTTTATCTAGTAATAGTATCTCAAGGAAATTTAGGACGTTCAAGTTGGCCTATGAAGGCGAACTCCGGACCGAATTGTTCAATTCGCATTTAACGCGATTGATGCCTTCAAGCCATTTCTTGATGCTCTTCGAACATATTAGATCATCGTTTACTTTAGCACGGTGCCGGTTCCCGCGTGTTTCCATCAGCCAAGCCGCCACCAGGGCCGTTCTTGACTAGTCTCGCCTTGGCGATCGGATCGGGTTCCTTCATGAAGATCATTGCCAAAAAGAGATAGCGGCATCGGTGAGCATACTGCACGCACTATAAACACGAATTACGGGTAATCCTCTTTATCAACTCTTGCCGTCATATTCCAGCGCGGTCGTCATATGAAGAGGGAGGCCCATGGGAGCTTTGGATAACATCATCGGACATGTTATGAGAAATCTACTCATAGATAAACCTTTGGAAGATCTTCAGAAGATCATCGAAAGGTCTTTGAAGGACTATCATCCTGTGAAGCACTTACTTCACCCTTACGGAGTTATCCTCAGGCCAGTACGTTTTCAATTCTGCTCGACTAAGATCTCCGGGTAGTGCCGATTTTAGGACATGATCGATATTACTACCGAACTCTAGAGATTTAAGGTATTGAGAAGTAGTTTACCTCTAACCGCGCTTCGAGAGTCGCAGTTTACTTCAAGTGCATCATTGCTAGCAGAACGCTATGAACAAAGCCGAGATGCTTATATTATTGTCTAGTATCCATGATATCTATGTATGATTGACCATCTGTAGTTCTCCGTGATATCGATTTTGAAACTATCCCTTGCATATAAAGGTCAAATGTGGATGATGATACAAAGCTCATTTTTCCACGGTCTTTAGCACTGATGTGCGGCACATAGAGACTTCGCGAGGCACTGATGGAGGAACAAATTGTCAAGTTCATCATAGAACGCTTACAATACGGAAACATATCCCTTCTTGCTCTGTCACATATATGAGAGTGCGGCCAATATGTAGCCTGTAGAAGTCTATAGGATGGCTGCTAGCTGCTCCTTCGATACCCTTGATTGTTGATCAGTTGGACTATAGAGTATCTTTCAACTTATGATACTTGCTCGGTAGTACAATTTTAGTAGAATTCTTACCTACTGCCTCTGCCTAGATGTGTACTGAGCGTGTTCTTGTGACTGTAAGTCTACTCGTGAATGGAAAAATGCAAGTTTGAAGTGAGGTACATCATGCGTAAAAAGATTCTCCTTCAGGGTCTCAGATGCATCGACCAAACAACAACCTTGCGAGTCATCATAAGTAAGTAGATTCAGGCCGACTGGAGGGTATGTTAGCACTGACTAGGTAGCTAGCTATCTGCCATTGTGATCATGACTTGTCTAGTACTGATAGGTGTAGGAATAAGGGTCCTGGCGTTCCCTGTTATGGACATGGGGAAACGTCGAAACACATGTTTGCCCCTTTATATTCACTCTTGCTTTGTGACTGACTACATCTCATCAACAGATAGAATTTCATACCTATTGAACTAATCAACCAGCGTACGGAGCTCAAAGAGTCCGGGGTCTGCTCTCTCGAGCGAAAAAGTACTGATAATCTACATTAATCTGTAGGTTTTGAGACACTCAAAGAAGTTGAGATCCGGGGGCAATGACTTAGATTTCAAACCCGATTCTTTTTGAACTAGAAATAGCTTAACAGATCATCACGCTTAACTCTGCATTCCTGAAGTCAATTGAATATAAAATCGCATAAGTCACATACATGATAAGCAAGAAAGCACGAACCATCGCACAACTCTATATGTGAGCATCACTTAAGGGACCAAAAAAGCGAATTAAGCAATGGAATTGAACTGTTGGGCGGTCAATAGGGAAAAGGTCGGTTGACACTTGGCCTCGCGGTCTCGGCTCACCCCGTCATTCAACCTGGACATGTCCCTAAGACAACCTCAGACATCGTACCTGTTCGCTACGGCGACTTAGGAGGATATACTCGGGCTTTTCTAGCTCCTATTAGGTCCAAGCGAACGATCTTTTGACAATAGTCTCTACGGTCTTAACGGCTAAGCTGCTGCTATGCGCTTCAGAATAGGCAAGCAGATTCCCATCCATAGCGAGATCACGCTAGCTGCCCTCGTGGTCGTTGCTGAGATCAGCTCAATTCAAGCCCGGAAGGTTCTCCATTATGCTATGACGCAGCACTTCTTCCGCGAGTCCTGACTAAGGTTATGACTCGTCGTGGAAGACGTAGGTGTAGCGAGCCGCTGTATGACCTGCGACGCTATAGTGAATCGGCTAAGGTAGAGGAATTAAATGAGATGAGATCTTCTCCTGTATACGGTAACACTCTTAGCTTCTTAGCTTCCTTAGGTCGAGAACCCTGGTTGTAGGCCTAAATCTTAGACAGAGCGCCACCGCAGCGTGGCCGTCATCAATGTCGACGGGTTGCGACAAGAGATAGACATTGCAATTACTTAAACGTCGCCGTTCTTCAGTCTTGTAATCTAGGATATCGATCCGGGTTTCAGGGCTCGGATTTATAGGCCCCGTACTACTCCCAAGGCATTGTCCAGTTAACGACCAGTCTATCCCTAGCGCCAGCGTGTTCCTGTCTCATGGACCCGGCCCGAAGACCTCAACATGATAGTGCTCTTCAGTACTGGAGAGCGCGAGATGAGTGATCGGGCTCGCACCTTTGAGACTGCTAGCGCCGGGTTTCGTTTTAAATGAGGAGAGAAACACAATGGAGCTAGGTTGTGGATTGTAACAGCCATATAAATGGGGTTATAGAAATTGTGTCATCGAGGAAAGAGATTCATGTTGTGTGTAGCATAAAGCAATTTGAGCGTTCCCTAAGTTTTGTCAACTCTTTATCAATGGATATTGAGTCTTTCGAAAACGGCTTGATGAACTATTCTCTGAGCATTGTTATAGTATGAAGTAGTAGATCATCTTTCCTGAAACAACAATCACATTCAAGTTGCAATCGTCCATTACTAAGTAGTAGTTTCGCTGATCGAAGTCTACAGTCCACAGAATTGACTACTGTTACACTGGAGACATTATTTCACTTAACTGACACTATCTTGACTACATCCTCATCACTGCAAGTTTCGCTGCGTGTACGTATTCAAGAGCAATATACATATTTACTCTTAGGTATTTATTGCAATGACTGCAACGATCTGCTTAAACTCCGCTGGTTGAAGATTTTTTACAATTATTGATCACTGAGTTGGAGACTCCTTGTCCAAGAGTATAACGCGAAAAAGCAAGTTACGAGGAAAATACAATGGGCTCAGGAGTTGACAAAGTAGTGACATAGCTCTATCACACTACTCTTTCGCTGCAAAGAATGGATTTCAGTATCCGTAATGACGAATAACAACCAAGTTCAAAGCCCATGGCGCTGGATTGGACATGTTGCATAGTAGTCTAGTAATTCATACACAGACTTCATATAGTACCTAGCTTTATGAGACTATTCGATATCTGCCACATATACTGTTCTTGCTTCCGTGCACGACCACCAAATCCCAATGAGTAAAGCCACGATGTTCTCGAGACCGGCATCCCCAGTGGGTTAGTGCTGGACCAGATCAATCTTCTAGCTTGACTAGAGCATGTAAGAACTTCATAAAATCGTATACGGTGAGTAGTTCGTGTTAATTATAGCCTCGTATCATGTGTAACATGGGACTAGCTTCGATCCCTGAAAGTGATAAGCAGGATGACAGCTAGAAGATAAGTCTGACGAAAACATGTACTTTGGAACTTGAGGTATATTCTAACCCCTATACTTATTTCAGGCTATACACAGTTGATTTACTTGGTATGTACATCCCATTTCCTAAAGTATGTACATTCCGGCTTAAATATAGTAGATGGTAAGTTGACAAGAGTTCTGAGCTGGCTGTCAGCTTCTGTCTTACGAGCATGGGGTCGGTGGCTAATGGTAAAACTGGAACTTACTAGTACATGGCATCGCGGCATGAGACCAACGCAAGAATAAATGACGAGAGCCCGATGCTTATAGATTAGACAGGCGATCTCTTGTGTGATATTAGATTTACCTGATTTAAATGCTCTTTTTATACAAGGCTCTAAACACTGTATCTTCTTGATTGGCAATTACTTATCCCACGAATTGCTACCAGGTAAACTCTCGACTTACCTGAAGAACACGTCACATCTCACCCGCAGAGGTAGGCGTATGACTTTGCAGTACATTCCATCCTTTCTCTCTTTTTCTAGAAGAGTCTACATTAGAAATCACGCAGTCCACGTAAGACCAAGCTTTTCTCCAAATGGAGAGACCCGTGCCGTGTAACGATGTAAAAAAGCAGCTTAGCCAGCTTGAAAGGCTCATAGTATTTATTATCATACGGTCAGCAATACAACGGGAAACTGGTGGGTCTTGTACGACTCCGGAAGCAGTCGAGATGAGAAAATGCGTAGTATAGTTCGGAACTTAAGTTCGCATTCTTACCGGTGAGGCTTGCATAATGAAAGTATTTTCAACAACCATAATTGTCCAAAAGTGAGAGTATAATGCATGGTCTCCGGAAGTTATTTTTGCTTTTACAATTTTCTTGAATTTGCTGACTGATGTATCATATTCTGATCAATTGTTTAAGCAAGATACATGCAGACAGAACACAAATAACTCAAATTGAATCATTGACAAGTAATTGATAATGAAGAAACGGAATGCCATACAGATCAAGATGAGCTCGGGAGACAACACATTTTCTACATTGGCATGGAGAACGCGAGTGTGGTGACTATCCATCAGAACTAACAGGCTCCTACCGTTCTTCCCTCATTTACTGATCACCACTCAGGAATCAAGCTGAAGAAATAGATCTGCGGCAGTGAAATCATAGCTGAACGCACAGTCAGGGCTTGGTGTGGAATGAATTCAGCTTCTCCTTTCCAGACGAGTTCCCCTTTCCGAGATAGTTCATGTCATCTCTTGATGAAGCACGTTTTCAAGTACAACATTAGAAACATTCAACTCTGTGTTAAGCAAAGGATCAAGCCTCTGGAAGCGAAAAAAATTAGCATGTTATCTTGCCGTACGGAGGATTGAATCCATGATCGGCTGAACAAGCCTCAAGTCGTCTCTACCTTCGTAAAAGAGGAACCATACAACTTGTTGAAACTCGGGCTACACATCTAAGAATAGCCATCCAATAATGATGTCGAGGACCGAACCTAGCCATGTAGCTGATCTTCAAGCTCATGATCAAGAAGCGATCTAGGCATCTCTGATAGGTACTCTTTGGAGGTCTCAGAACTTGGGAAGGAGCAATATGATAATTCAGTGACGTCTGTGCTATTAGGAGCGTGGGGTTATCATACAGTAGTGCTTAGGCTAGTGCAGTTTTCGGGTTTCCAGTTTTACCTGCAGATGATATGGCCATGTGTGACTAGGATCCGTGTATCAAGCCTCAGCATCCAGCCAGAAGGACTCTTCTATCGGAGCCTTATCAGGTTGCCTAAGGGCATCTGCAATTATATTCCATTCGTGATCAGGGTATTCCCGCATGTGCTCACTAACCTTAGATTGATTGGATAAGACGGGCTGACCACATAGACAAACATCAAGAGCATGATAGCAAAATGATGTCGAATAATCAGGCTTTAGAACTCACCGAAGCGGCATACTCTACATTAGTCCGGATCAGAATCCCGGGATTTGAAACGACCCTCTCATCCCGCCGCAGGCATATGTCCGTCAGCTTAGAAGCTTGAATGAGAGTCAGACATTCAATTGGTTCAAAGCGACACAGGTGTTAAGCTGTCAAACAAGCCGGCCGGCAATTTACTCGAAAGTACCAGTCTGCCCTAGAGCACCCATGCAGTCGGAACCACGCAATGGGGTCGAGTATGCATATTTCCTCAGGCCCATGCTGGAACTCCACAGGAGCGTACTGCTGATCATTCTCAAGTAAGGTATTGTAACATCCAGCACCTATCCACTGCAGAATAAAGGGGGAAAGGCAGACCGGCACTGAAGCATGATCTGAGGAATCAGCTCGCTTCTATAAACGCTAAAATATTCCCTTCCAGGACGAAATCACTCATCTCATTAGACAATTCCTCCGCTCGGGGAGCGTAGGTATTCTTCAGCTAAAGGCTGTGTAACATATGCAATGGTACCCGCATTATGTAAGGTTCTTTATTCTTGAGCCAGGGGTTCATGAACCAACCTTCAATTACAATTCTTTGCAGGCACTTCACTGGTAACAATGCCCAGGTACTGCGCTATTTAGATTAACTACCTAAGGTATACATATATTGTTCAGCCATTGACGCATTTCTCAGCAATTTATAGAGAAATACTAATAAATCAGAGCTCGAAGTTGTTCAATATGTTTTCTAAAAGTTGAGTTGATGTTGATTTCTTAAACACCACACTTTTTCTTAATTAAAAGTTTTTGTATAACATCGAGTTACCTTAGTGTAGCGGAATGACACTGTTGTTGCCGTGGTGGCACGCAGGGCTTGGGTTGCAACGCAATTAGAGCTGAAGTTATCACCTTAAGAACTGATTTTCCCGGATCAGGTAAGTAGGCAGCCGGATCGCGTCGCGATAGGTCGTAAAAAGTCGGTAGAGTGCTCTATACATAGGACAAAGAACTGTCATGCCGGAATAGACAGGATTTTATAGACTCGTGTTGAGAGACATTTTTGTCTGGCCCATGCTTAATGTAGGGTCTCCGTATTGCGTACTGGTTCCACTGCCGCCGTGATGTGATTTTATTGACCGCGATAAATGAAGTAGCCTCAAATTGAGAAATTAAAAGAGACGTGGAGAAGGGGCCAAAATAATGAAGAGAAAGGAAGATAAACAAGGAGTAACCGTATCTTGGTATGAAAGTTATGAACTCGGTCATTGGGTCAATCTTGTGCAAATCCCCCGATCCAGGGGACTCGTCACCGACCGGGTAGGTGCTACGATTTGGGGGCCAAACGTCAAAAAGTGAGAGATCTCCACAAACAGATCATGAAAAGGTGAAGCCAGAACGAATGAAACGCTACTGCATGTTGGCGGTGGCAACCATGGCTTATACTGGGTAGATAAATAACCCCCCCGCCTCCCGACGCCGCAGCAGGCTGAGCCCTGTCTCCATCATTTGATACTGCAGGTGATGCGGAGCAGGTCTAAGCACTCAGCTCGAAACACCCAACCCAGAATATCTTCCCAGAATCTCTGAGCTTCCTAAATTGCACATATTTATTGGATGATCATGTCAAATCGCTCTAAAGCAAATGCCTGCCACGAAGCTCACTATTCGATGCCGTCATATTGACGATTAATGGTCCCGTAAATAGAACAGACTCTTGGGCCCATGACTATATTTACTCTTCTTAGAAGGAAGGAAGAGAGACGTTATACCCAGCTCGTGGCCAGGGTAGACAGAAGCTGTCGTGAACAACAAAATGCGGCCGCAGCGTGGGGTTTCGGCGTTTTAAAAAAAGATGCCGCAAAATAACATGGCAGCCTTACCAGGTATCCATTGTATGCGGGGGAAGGAATGTCTATTGCCAGCCACGACAACGGTCCCGGGTCGATAAGCAGGGAGGAATCGGCCAGTTGTCGCCGGGAGGGAGTGCATTCCGCCACCACCGGGAGAGCCAGCCGTTGGAACGAAGGAGCCGCAAAACTCGTACATGCCAGTATATCAGCTATGCATATAAGCCGGCTTTAGGGAGGGCCTGTCATGATTGGATGACCAGGGGACGCCATAGGAAGCTTAGTAGCGGGGTTTGAGTGCGGCGTAAGACCAACAGGTGATTGATTGATTACGAACTTCATAAAAAGACGTTGTCAGTTGGGCGCTGACATGACAATTCCATCATTCCAGCTCTCCAAATAAGGCGCAGCTGTTTCTTCGGACTGAAACTTATCTATCTGGCACAGCAACACTAGGCAGACTAACAAGCAAGATGTGGGTGTGACGTATGACAGACAGCAATATGAAAATGGCGAGAGTGAATATAACATCTAGCCTGGTCGGGAACGAGAGCCAGAGCAGGGTCAAGGGCAAAAAAACAATTGGAGGCGGAAATTCTATTCTAATAACAAGGGTCTTTGCAGATCCGTTCTAATCTAAAAAGTGAATGCCACGCTGAGAGAGAGAGATCTATCTGAAATACCACGTTGAAGTGGGATGTAAAACCCGCTGAGAGGTAGTGTAATGTCGCTGTGACTCAATGTTGCTTGCTGACCTGCAACAACTATAGTAAAAAGAGGAAAGGAAGAAAAACGGGGAAAGGAGCGTGGCCACGTAACAATTCCCCCATGATGAATCAAGACCAAAAGTAGATAGCCTTTTCTCAGTCGTGATGGTGTATGACGAAGAATGAATCAAGAAATACCCAAATTCTGTTGCATATGCAATGCAGGTTACGGGTGCGTACCGTATGCCAATCGGTGTCCGCGAGATGACGATTGGAAAAGCCTAATTCAACGACAAAGAGCACCTATGGGGAGAGGTATTTAACAGCCAATAAGGTGCCCCTGTCGCCCTTCTCGGCATCGACAGCGAGTGGTTTAAATTCGAAATTGTGTTTTTTTTTCTGGAAAAGGTGACAAATGAAAATCCAAAGAAAGGAGTAAAAGATAACTAAAAAAAAAAAAAACCCAAACGACAAGGGAGTTTGCCATTGAACTGGAAAGAAAGTACGATGAGGGGGACGAGAGAAGGAGCGCAATTTGAATCCCAGATCAACGCGGCAAGGGGTGGTGTGAGAAAACCTGGGGGGCTTTTTCACCCTCTCGTTACCGTCAGTGTACACCGCATGCGCATGCTCGGTGATCCTTGCCCGGTGTTGTTTTTTTTGTCATGGGGCGCACCGGGGAAGAGGGACCGTACGTGAGACATACTGCTGCTGATACCGCACGTGTATGCATGCCCAAGCCACTGGGTATCACGCAAGATATCGGTGCAGCCAGAGAGAGCCCAGAGACCAGGGCAGACAGCAGGATGCCGGTTCTGAGTTCGGCTGTCGGTCTCGCGCGCAGCCAATAAAACGCTGGATCGGAAAAGGAAACAACAATAACAGAAATGGAAGAGAGGTGCAGACAGGCGCAGAGTCAGAAGAGGCAAGAAGAAAGGCAAGTCCGGGTCAGCCCTATAATCTCATGTCGTGGACATGTCGCATTGACCGGGCTGATAATGTCAATGTTACTCTCTGATCCGCACGAGACAAAAACTAGCGTCGGAGCCTATTGATTGGCCCCTAGCCAAAAGGTAGCGTTGGATTGGCGTCCAGGATTGTTCGTGTGAGCGGATGCTGGTATTGGGTCTGGATGGTTCTCCCCTATTATTGTTCTTCTTGACCTGCCTGCCTGGAACGGGGGATGGGCGTGGGTGGGGGAAGGAGAGGATAGAATGATCTTCGTCGGAGCCTGATCCCGGATGGCAGGTCCTTTTTCACAGAGCTCGCAGCACGCCCACAGAGGAGCTGGCTCATAGTAGAAATAGCTGGGTCCTATCAACAGGGGGCCGAGGTAGGAGTTGGGGGGCCGGGGTTGTCTTGTGGTGAACGCGAATGGTGGCGACGGTGACAGTGATGGTGAGGATGTCGCTGCTGTTGAAACGTCGTCTCCTCCCATGTACCGTGCGGACTGTTGGGACCGGGGGGAATCTGCCGTGGTGCTGCTATTCTCAGTGCCTGGTGCTTCACCTCGTGGCTGTTGATCTCCCGTTGAAGACGACATCTTATCCACGTGATAGTGGAACGCAATAAGGCCGGTAGTTGATTTGGTTGGTGCTGGGTAGGGACGGGGATCTGGAACCAACACGGCTGAGGTGCTTACTGTGGCGTACGTAGCCCTGTCTTTGTGGGATCTCCGTGGGCTTGGAGGGGGTGTTGGGACGTCGGGACGCGGACCAACGGGGCCTGGACGATAGGGGCCAGGTGTGGGCGGTCGTGGCGGACGCGGGAAGCTCAAAGGCCTGATAATTCTCTGACAAATGATGCTGGCTATACTACTGACAGTCGTAGAGGTAACCGCCTGGTGATAGTTGTCTGCTAGAGTGCTGCGGGGACTGGGTGGCGGTGTTGGAACTGGAGGAGGTCGAGGACGAAGTGGACCGGGCCGAGGTGGATCAGGGGTTGGTGGTCCTGGAGCTTTCAGAAGGTTCGATCCGGGTTTGGTAGGCTCGGCAGGTCCATTGGCAAGAAGAGCTTCGTAATTACTAGTAAAGGTAGAAGGAGCTGGTCCCAAACCACCCTGTTGATGAAGAATGGGAAACTGAGACATGAGCTGGAGCATCATGATGTGAGCTTGATCGATAATCGGAATAGAGTAGTGAAGTGAATGACAGAGATAAGAGCGCTGAAGGTGAATGAGACCGCCGAGTCTGATCCAAGGCCATCGCGACATCTCTGTTATATACCTTTCTCCAGATAACTGCTGTTAAGTAGCTGCGAATACGTATGTAGGTGGACGGCGCATTCAGTAATGGCAGTCAACGTGATCTGTAGGCTCAGATCCTTTATTGGCCGCCTCAGAGGTAAGGAGTAGGCTCACCTTCGTGGTCCAAGTACGAGACGGAGGACTCGACTCGTCCAGAATGGTCAAGCGGGCGATCCCGCTGTAAGATGGCTGAAATCCTGCACCCTAGTTGAGCTGTGGTCAGGCAACTGCTTTGCTGAGGTGAAGGTGCCTGACCGAAAAAGCGAGGGCTCCGCAAGTAGCCGGTTGTCTGGTTAGCTGGACCTGATGAAAGGCTGATAATAGATCAGGATGCTCACTGTATGGGCGGTTGACCCGCCTTGACGAACTGTCCATAAAGTAACGGGCGAAGTCTTCGGGGTCAGATCTCGAACGCGAGCATAAGTTCGGATACTTGGCAATATCTTGTGCTACTTCAGAGTAGTGACCTGGAAATCATTTAGCCAATGGAATAAAAAAAAAAAGGGCTTCAAAAGTTGGCCAATGAGGGGAAAGGGATCGGACTTCTAGGCAAGCCTGTTGTTGCCTTCGCAACATAAGGTAGAATACATATACCGTGTCCTGATGAGAGACAATCACGACGAGCTTCTGCCATGAGCTCTCCGAGTTGAGTCATTAGGGAGAACTCAAGATACCACTACGAACGACAGGCTCGATGCGCAACTTCGAGCAAAGTGTAAAAGTATGCGCCGTGACTTCACAATTTCTTTCAGCTCAGACGACACCCGAAAGAGAGAAGAAGAGCATGAGCTGACTGTACGTCATTTGCACATGATAAAGAGATGTTGATCGATAATATAGTGACTCAGCCCTATGTAAGCATATTAAAAGCTACATTCACGACTAAGCCACCCTTTCAAGTCACACAAGCCAACTGCAATAATTGTCTGAATTACAGGATCCGACTATTAGCCTCCGCATTTAGGTGGTATCCGTGTCGACAACAGCAGTATCGATAGAACCATATGGCAATAGTCAGACTTAGGTAACTCAAGCGACCCATGCATCATCCAACGTGCGGTACTCGGAAGAACTGCCTTCGACAGGCACGCGATTCGGATTCGAAGAGGCGACTACTGCGATAGCACGAACCCATTGATCGGTGCGATTGGAAAGACTACGATTGTGTGAGCAGCGTAACATTAGGAATGTACTTGGGGGTCGCAGTGCCAGTGTCAATGACTCGCAGGATCAATGACTTACGCATGCATGATACCACGCTGGTAGACAACCTCACCAGGGTGACAGAGTGTCTCCTTCAAGGCCTTGCACCCGGTCTCCAAGTTGAACTCTCCGTCAGGTGTGATGAGGCTGAGAGTGCCTTGCAAGACAACGATGTAGTCCGTCGAGGTCGTTCGATGCTTGATAGATGTAAGCCTTTGCATCTTTTGAGAGTGATACAGCAGTCCATACCAGGTTGCCCTCGGAGTTGGGTCCAATGTCCAGGTAGTACATGTTCAGCCCGTTGGGCAGTACGATGCCCATTCCGGGCACATCGTCGAGGGGAAGGTTACCACTAAGACGTTTTTTTTTTCAACTTTTAGCAACCGTAATGGGCTGTTACACTAAGAGTAAAGGCATCCGCGGGACTTACAATCCATCGTTGCTGGTTGGCACCGTCTTGCTAGTGGCGATGGGGGCGCGAACAAGAGGGAGCCCTGGGATCGGGATAAGAGGAAGGGTATCAACTTTCAGCTCTACGGCGGGTTCGGCCTTTGGATTGGCGGCATTGCCGGCCGAGATGGGCAGAGAAGAGGCAGTAATGAGCCTCGGGGCTGGGATAGGATGCTCAAAGGACGACATCTCTTAAGGAGGACTGCAAGTGAATTTGATAGAAGGGGAGGAAGGAGTCTCACGGTTGATGATATTTGGTCCAAGTAATGAATTTTTTATTTCATTGCAGCGGCACGGCATTACTTTATACTTTCAAAATCAAATGCTGAAGCAGCTTCCCGCAACCCGTACTGCATCATTTATCCGGGGTTCATTCATCGCAACAATCGCCAAGCCACATCATTTATATGGATGATTAATGAAAGCCCATTTTCACAGCAACTTCTGAGGCAGCAATGAAAGACGGGGCTGTGATTCTCCGGGAACTAGTCTCTATCATTGTCAGCGGGTATGTTGAGACTATGCGATCGGAAAAACGACAATGGCCGTTCCAGGGCTTCAGGATAGAACAGAACGTCGTGGCACGAAACAAAGGGCATTTAGCGCGAGCGGCCAGGAACTCAGGATGATTGCTCAGTCAGCTAAAGTACAACTTAGCGGAGGTCCTGGACAGCAGATCCCTGTTGGCTACGGTGGTTCCAGTTATTTGGGGGAAATGAAAACCCGGGTTGGTCAAAGGCACTCGGTGTTGCTTAGAAATGGATATCCGCATCAGGGACTGGGTCTCGATTATTAGAAACCATGGCAGCTCCTTCTTCTTCACAAGCTACATCAAATATGCGCGTGCATACGCAAACAGGATCTATAACGTACTTCTAGTCAAATCTGAGCTGTGTGTAACAGAGACCGCAGCGCTTGTAAACCAGCCTTTGCTTTTCTCATTACCTCATCATTCCTTATGATGATCCACCTGTTCTCATGTATTCCACCATCCCTTGACTTTTGTCTATCGGTAGGATCTACCGGGGCTACGGGATCGGCTACGAGAACGAGAGTGACTGTGTCCGCGGTAACTGTCGTAGCTGGGGCTGCGACGGCGATCTGGGTGATCTTGGTGATCGTTGTAATTATCGCGTCCGCCGCGACGTCTGGGGGGGCTTCGAGCTCGAGAGTCGTAGGACTGCGAGCGGCTGCGGTTGCGACGTGAGGGAGGGGATCTGGACCGTGAATAGGATCTTGGTCGATAGGTGTTGAAGTTGTCACGAGCGTGGCGACCACCATGTCTTGGGGGGGAACGAGCGGCCCGGCCACCACCAAAACGTCCATTGCCAGCTCCGGGACCACGTGGAGGGCCACCTCTGAACTGCGGACCTGGGTTTCTGGGGTCAATGTTTGCGCCGCGGCTGGCAGTCGGGGGTGGCGGAGAGAATTTGCGCTTGGGTTGGACTATGGAGACATTGATGACAGCGCCGTCTAGCTGGGCTTCGTGCATGTGTGCAATGGCGGCTTCGGCGTCGGCCTCGTGAACGTAGAGGATGTAGGCAGTTCCACGGTTGGTCCCGGCTGTGCAGAGACCAGAGGGGGTTAGCCACTGTAATGGATACCTAGGTATGGGCGAGAAGGGGATGGAACTTACACTGTCGGCTGATAGGTAGGTCAAGATCGCGAATTGAGCCATACCGTCCGAAAATCTCATCCAAGTGCTCCTCTCTGATGTTCTTGGAGAGCTTCTCTACCACGATCTTGGTGCTTCCGCGCAGGGGGCTACGACTCTCAGTACGGCCACGGGTGGGGCTTGGGCTGCGGGTGCGGGACAGACTTCGACTACGGCTGCGACTGCGACTGTCTGAGCGAGGAGGTGGTGATCGTGATGTGGTGCGGCGGCGACGGGGAGAAGGCGAAGGTGAGTAGCGCGATTGAGGGGTGGGAGAGCGCGATCCGTAGCGATCGTCACGCGATGGCGACCGGTAGTCCATGGCGTCAAGATGCAAATTTCTCTCCGAACTTGTGCTACATGGAAAGAAGAGGACGCAACAAGGGGAAAGAAGGGAGTCGGAGACGGCGGACGACGAGGATGAGGATGGTGAAGTTTTCGGGTTGCACAACGTCACTTCCAGAAGCTTCAACTTTTGGCGCAAAAAGAAATTGGAGATGGAAGGAACTTCAGGTACCTTATGATTACATGTACCTAGGTAGGTATGTACATTATTAGGTACCTAGTGTACAGCACTTGCATCACTAAGTAGAATGGAGAATCCACTGAGATGCAAGACCCACTTGCCTAACGCGGCAACAACCTAGACGTGCGCTTTCCTTCTCTCTCACCACGCCCGCGCGCGATCATATGAAGGTGCTCTTATATTCCAACTTCACATCATTAAACTACATACCTAATGTCTCTGAGTATAAAAATGAAAGTGGTGTTCAGATAGATGGTCATGTGTGGAGTAATATTAGCAAGTCGCCTCTGGTCCTTAGCTATGAATAATCATCCATTAGATGAGCCTCAAACTGAAAAAGCAGTCGAAGTCTGTCTGCACTGATCTCATATGTCACCTACCTCATATGTTATAATAGTTTTCTAGATCATACTTTTCACTTGGTTAACTACATGTACCTACATATACTTACTGCTGCAGCTGTCTTCCATCATGTCCCAGTACTGTTGGTCCCGGGAACATGAGATCAAACTGGAACGGCGGCAAACAAAGTTTCGCCATTACATCTAACTTAAGCTCGACAACGTCACGCTAGACACTTGTCTTGCTCACTACAGGATGTAGATGAAAATGTAATTTATTTTTGAAAATCTCGGGTCTGCTCGCTCTCACCAATCACTTACTGCGAACTTCAATGCCTGGTTGCTTTCGCCTCTCTGCCCTGGATCAATGATCGCACCTGCGCCGCAACCTCAAGTGAGGTATGGGCTATCTTCCCGAGTGCATATACACATGAATCCTGGAAGATAGTGGTAAAAGAGGGGAACAATTACCTGCTAAACAATGACGGAAACAATACTATGCAATCGAATCAAGAAACACCTCCCGATTATCGCCAGGATAGGCGATGTGCCGGATGCAGAAAATGGATATCGAAACTGGGTAGACGATGGCATTGATGGTGTGAAAGAGGACACTCCTTCGCCCGCAGTTTCTTCTTTCATTGCTGCCCATAAGCCGTCGGCCGTACAAAGGAGCTCACATCGCGGTATACGAACGCAGCCCCGACGCCATGCAGCCTTTGTATGCTTGCTCGAACAAAAGCTCTCCAGGCGCCGGGGCAGGCGCATCCTCGCGCGTTTGGCCCTTTTGGCTGCTCAATCTCTTTCGCGACCTGTAAACATTTCCATCATGGCAACACCAACAACGCCCACCAGTTTCACCGGTGTGGGCGGAGACGATGGAAACAATTCTGAAAAGAAACTGTTGGACAAATTTAGGAAAGAGCTCTGGACCCGTTTGGAAAAAGATTTGGCCCGGGGCGAAAAGGAATTTCTAGAGGACTTGGTTAGTCATGGCACGATAAGGCGGGCGAACGACACTGACAAAACTATAACCTTACCCGAGGTGGCCGAAAAGGCCCTTTTTGGCTATTTTGATGCTGTATGGGTTAAGTTGGCATTACGCGATGACGACAAAGATCAGAAACTCCAGGAAGTTCAAACGAAATACAAGGACGCAGACGCTAGAGTCACAGAGCTTGAAGCACATATCAGAGAGCTCAGATCGAATCAAGCTACCGCCCTTGATGACGCAGAGGACAAGCAAAGGAAGGCAGAAGCAAAGGCAGAAGGGCTCCAGAGAATGCTCGATGCCAGGGATACACAGGCACTGAGGGATAACGATGCTCTTCGCCAAGATATCGAAGCCGCCAATGAGCGCTATGAAGAACAGGAAAAGGAAATCAAGACAAGAGACAAGGGGATAGCTGAGAAAGATAAGACTATTGAACGCCGTGATCTAGAGCTCAGGCGCCTGCGTCGCGAACTTGAGGAGTCGAAGAAGACCAATGACGTTCTGAAGATTAAGAATGATGTTGCGGAGGCTAAATTGGTTTCCCGAGATGCTGACGTGAAGGCACTCAAGGAAGCCGCTCAAGGGTTTGGTGACTGGCAAAAGCAGAAAAACACCGATGAGGAAACCATAGCCCACTTGCGAGATGAGGTCAAAACTTTGAAAGAAGAAAACCAGCAACTCCAAGACGATAAAGAATTACTTACAAGAAAGTCAAACCCAACATCGCCAACGTCGCCAAACTCGCCGTTAGATACAAAAGGAAACCCGAATCTTCAAGATGAACTCGCCAATGCATTAGGTTCACCAAAGTCAGTCGCCTCGGATCAAGATCATCCGGATTCTCTGGATTCTCCTGTCCTCGCTCAACATGTCAGCCAGGATGCACATGATATAGTTGTGCAAGAGTTGGAGGACACAAAGGCACAGCTTGCGCAGGCACAGGCTGACAAGGCAAAGGTTGACAACGAACTCGAGCAGGCTAGGAAGGACCTGCAGGATGCTCTCGACAAGAGTGCCAAGGCCACGGATGAGATACAGAAGCATTTGCAGAAGAACGAAGATCTGGAGAAGGAGAGGGCGAGATTGGAAGCGTCAGAGAAGAAACTCCAAAAGGAAATTGATGCACAAAAGAAGGACTATGACGGGCAGATACACAAGCTCAAGGAAGAGAGGACTGCAGCCGATGCGAATACCCAGAAAGACATTAACGCCCAAAAGAAGGACTACGAGGAGAAGATGCAGAAGGTGCAGAAGGATCTCAAGGACCAAAAGAAGAAATACGAAGGGCAGATAGACAAGCTCAACAAAGACAGGACTGCAGCGGATACAGCAAATGCAAAAGCTCAGCAGGATCTCAAGGCTAAGAATGCTCAGCTTGAGAAGGAGAAAAAAGCTGCGGAAGATGCACACAAGAAGGCGCAAAAGACTCTCAACGAACACGAGCAAACAATCAAGACTCTCAAGGACAAGATCAAGGCGCTCGAGAAGCAAGAAGCACAGCTCAAGACCCAAATCATTGGCAAGGTAGAGACTTCTTCCCAAACGACTCAAACCCCAGATGACGACAAGGACAAAGAGGTCGAGAAGTTGAACACCCAATTAACGGACGAGAAGAATCGTACGGCAGATCTCCAGGCACAACTTGACCAGGCCAACGGCGACAAAGCATTCATGGCTCAGCAGCTGGAGCTGAACGATGCGAAATCCCGGGATATCCAACAAGGCTTACAAGAGACTGAGCAAGACGCAGCTGCAAAGGCAGAAACGATCAATGCCCTGACGCAACAGCTCCAAAATCTCCAAACACAGCTCGATGAGGCCAACGCCAGAGCGAGCGGCAGCGATTATGATAGGAAGCGGTACGAAGCGGATTCTGGGTACCTGAACAACCTTTTACTTAAGGCCGAGAAGAAAGAAGACGACCTCAACGCACGAGTTGACAAGTTGACACAGGAGCTGCAGGCGGCCGGCATGCACAACGCTGACCTCGAAACGCAGCTCAGAGATCACCAGACTCATCAAGCGGCTGCACAAGACGACAACGACGACGATCCAGTCCGCCACAGGGCCAACGAGCTCGTGACCAAGGTCCTCGATCAGGCCGGCCACACGATCGCGACGCTCGACCAGCTAGACAGGGACCTGGACAGGCTTGCAGCGCAGCCGCTTGGAGGCGACAACGTCGACCACACTGTATGCCAAACAGCGCTCGACGCCGCGCGAGCAGCAACCGTCGCAGCCAACGACCAGATTGAGGAACTCACGCACACAATCGCCGAGCGCGACGCTGACATAGCGCAACTCCAAACCGCGCACGACGCCGACCTAGCGCAACTCCGAACCACGCACGACGCACAAATCACGCAGCTGCGAAACGCAGTCAACACGCGCGACGCGACCATCGCCGCGCACGAAGCAACCATAGCGCAACTCCAAGGCAACACGGGACCCGATGTCGGCGCCCTGAACGCGCAACTCGACGCCGCCAACGCGCAAGTCGCAGCGCACGCGGCGACGATCGCAAACATGCAGCAGGTAGTCGCAGAGACGCAGCACGCGCTCGACGAGCAGATCCCCATCTTCAACAGGACGCAGCAGGGCATTTCCGACAGGATCAATCAGTTAAGAACGAGAGCTCCGCCAGGCACGCCCGAGCACGATGCCACGCAGCGGAGTATAGCCGCCGCGCAGCGCGAACTGAGGAGGTACCGCGCGCTCGTCGAGGCGCTGACGGTCGAGCGGAATCGCCTGCAGGCCATCGTCGACGGGATAGCCGCCGAGCGCCTTCGTCGGGGTGGAGGCCGGGTTCATCATGGACCCCGGGGCTGGGTCCCGGGAACGCGTTCCTGGCTTGTCGTCGTGCCCTTGACTCTCCTCTTGATCGCCAGTTTGATCTCGACTAGCGGGCAGCATGCCGATTGGCAGAACGCAAATTCACACAGTCGCGGCCTCTACATGATGGCTCAGGACCGGTCGTCGTTGTGCATCTCGCTGCCGTATTATGATTACTTCTGGTACTATTTGGCGTTGTTGATTGCGAGCTTGGCCGGGTTCTTTCGGTATAACAAATCATAAGCGCTGGGGATGACGGGAGATTTTGATTGTGGGTTCCGGAAGCAATGGCTTCACTGTCGACCAAACATCATTACCTGGTCCATGGGGGCTGGCGGTTTCGCGCGCGCCTTTCACCCTTTGCGAAATAACCACCATGACAGTAGCGGCGCGGTGCCATCGTGTGTTCATAATCCTAGACGTTGTTGGTGGAGAGGGGAGATAGAAGCGGTAAAGCTTGTGGGCTCAACAAGGAGGTAAGTATAACGGAGTGGGATGGAAGGAACGACGGACTGCGGGACGAGGGGGCGTTCTTGGATATGATGATAACTTGGCTCCTCATTTGGCCGCCTCCAGCTTGTCGGCTTCCACATAGTCGCGGCTACTATTTTGAAACCTTTCCTAATAATATCAACAAGACATTAAACCATGACAAGCTGGAAGAGCGAGATCGCAGAGATGTGACATAATTGTACCTGACATAGGCGTGATCAGGGATCTAACACGGGGTCTTTTTTTTTCGAGTAATTCCATTTTCTGTGTGGCAGATTGAGCTCAGGGGTTCAATTATCCGCGATAGGCATGACAAAAAGGGACATTCCAGAAGAATCCCTGATTGGAGAGCATCCCAGGAACAAAGCGGCGCGGGAAGAACCGGTCCACTTTACAAATACCTTTCATTATACTGGAGCTACGCCGTACGTACTTCGTACAGCCGCCCAACATCAAAGCTACCTACTGTATGGGCTTCTTGACGGGAAGCTTTGAGCGTCCGCTCGCGTGGCCGAATGCCGACGGAGCCTGTGGCGTTTTGTTTGCATGAGTTAGGGACTATAAAATTCTCCTTGCGTAGTAGAATGACTACTGTAGGTACACGTGCTATTGATGCATTAAATTACCGAACATACCTACCTAACCTCATTCCATCATGTTGTTTCCTCGGACGTCGGAGGCGTCTATCTCATCATAGCATAGTATTACTCTTGATCAATGCACTCAGTATCACTTTGGTGTCGCACAATACCTGCCTACTTAGTGTGCTGCGTGTGATCTGAGTAATCGACTATACTTGTTGGCTGCTGACTGACCATCTATCATATTGTGACCCCTTGCTTTCCGAGGCACGGCTTGCAGTAGCGATCCCCCCCGGTAGTTCCGGTGATAGATCCCGAGGTGCAGATACTTCAAGTCTGACTAGGGGTTGCCGCTTTCAGCAGGTATTGAGAGCTCTGAGCGAATCAGGGGGTAAGAGGATCTTTGTTAGCGCTAGAACTACCAATTCCGGCATGATGTAACTCTTTCTTTTATTTTAGAAACAAACAGCTCGCAGTTGAATTTTCAAGCAAGATACCTAGGTAGGTAGGTATATTTGACAAACTGTCTAAATATTTCATTATTACTTCTCTGTTTTTTTTCTTCTCGGACTCCGATGAGAGCCGCCACTGACTGACCACTCTTGTAGTAACAGCGTCGGAGAATAAGCTGGGAAACGGTTGTTGATCTAATAAGTTGAAATGAAACGGGTGAGACTCGTTTTCTTCTTATTAGTGTGATTGCAACGTGTAGGTTGAAGACGCGCAAGTATGTTACTATTTCAGATTAGAGATGCCTCACAGAAGAGAAAACGAGTGCTCCAGTGACCATATCTAATAATAATCTCAAACTGATATTATATCTCTACAATACTGCCTGCTAGGGATAGGGGAAATCCATATTCTGCCCTATGAAAGAACCAACTCTTGCCCGTTGTAGACCCGCAAGACCCCCCCGGCTTGCCGTGCCTCGCTCCCCCACTAGCGTCGCATTCCAAATGTTGACAAATTTTGGAACCAGCTTTCTATTAGGAATTTAGGATTTTCCTTCGTATGTCAGCAACAACATGCTTATTGATACCACCCAACTGATGAAACACATCGGGACTTTGACAGCTTTATTGGCCGCTCACAAGCCAAGAGACTAGTACTAAGTAATTAATTAAATTACGTGCCTGGGATTAGGGGTTTGACTTTTCATGCGAGATGCCGCGGCAGAGCGTACCGAGGGAAGTGCTTTTGTCTTCGTCATCGTTACATCCTGTCCCTCTCGCCGCCAAAACATTCATAAGTCGTGCTTGCGCCGCGCCTCGACACCAGCTCCTTTCTCGTAGTCCATTACTCCTATTACCATCATCACCACTTACGACAACAACAAAAACTAATTTCTGCTACAACAACACTCACCGCTTACATACTCAACAGCGGCGCACTATCACCATGTCTGAGAAGCTCATCCCCAAGAACCCGGGCGCCGTTCAGGTGATCCGCCACATCACTCCCAATGTTGTCACAGTCTCTGTGCCTTTCTTGCGATTTGAGAAGATTCGCATTGGTGGCCGTGCGACTATCAGTACGTAGACCTCAAAAACCACCGAACCAATTGATCATATATGAAATATGTATGAATGTCCATGGGTATAGACTAATGCGATTCACTAACAGTCAAGATGACCTCTGGCGCTATCGCCGTTTTCTCCCCCGTCGCTTTGACAGATGAGGTGAAAGCCAAGATTGCCGAGTTCGGCGGCAATGTCGGCTACCTGATTGCCGGCGACCTCGAGCACCACATCTTCCTGACCCAATGGAAGAAGGAGTACCCCAGCGCCAAGCTCGTCGGCCCCAAGGAGCTCCCCGAGCGCCGCAAGCTCATCACCAACGACCCCAACATCGGCCACGAGGAATTCGACTTCCTCTACGACGCGTCGAACGCGCACTCGGCCGCCATCAGCGACGAGTTCGCCGCCGACTTCGAGGTCGAGCTGGTCCACGCCCACAAGAACCAGGAGATCGCGCTCTTCTACAAGCCCGACCGCGTCCTGGTCGAGGCCGACCTCATGTTCAACCTGCCCTGCGTCGAGCAGTACTCCAGGGTCCCCGCGGCCGAGAAGTCCGGCGGCGGCCTCCTGCAGAAGATCTTCAACTCGCTGAACAGCACCGCCGGTCCCGCCAAGGGCCACAAGCGTCTGCAATGGTACGCGCTCAGCAACGGTAACAAGAACCGGGCTGGCTTCAACGAGAGCATCAAGCGCATCTACAGCTGGGATTGGGTCACTTTGATCCCCTGCCACGGCGAGACCATCGAGAACACCGGCAAGGAGACCTTTGGCAAGATCTTCGACTGGCACCTTAACGGCAAGAAATAAGCTAATTTATTCTCGCCCTCCCTCTCAAAAAGCTCCAGTCTGGCTGGAAGATATCACCACGAAATAAGGCACCGCCGTCACCCTTTTCGTTCTTGTTTGATCATTTGGAAACCTCTTAGAAGATACCCACCAAAAACCCAATACCCTATGATACCACACCCACAACGTACGTAATATGATGAAGAAGGAAGGAGTAAATACGAGCATGGAGGCAGTGGCTGGCGTTGTATAGAAGTCGCCTGATAGCATACATGATACCAATCGAATAGACATTTTCTTGCTCTCATTCTCACTTCACCCATTTGCGAATTTTGTGACATTCCTCATGTCGTGGTTTTAATGAGCTCAGTCCAATCTGTAAATTCTTCTAATATATGCAAACTATATGTTACTTGTATTTTATCCCTAACGCCTCTTTAGATATAAACGCCTCCTATACCTATAGCACATGCCTGGGAACCAGGGAGATGTGCACCATCAATAAATCATATTCAGCATATATCTTCGTTTTGCCCCATCCGTTCCTCTGCCCTGCCCTTTCCCCTATTCCTCTCTACTCAACCCTGTCCACCATTGATATTCCTACCAGACTGTCTTTCCCGCCCTTCCTGCTCCCGCGCGCCATTTATCCCACGCTCTTCTTTCCGGCACTCACGTTCACTGCTCTCAACACAAGAACCATCACTACTCCGGCGGGACTCAGTCCAAGGCGCCGACGAAGCGGAGGACCCTCCAGCTCTGACACCCTCTCCATTCTGCTGGCCCTTTTGCTGCCCAGAAGAGGATTCGGAACGGACACCAGCAGCACCATCCAACCCATCGATTAACCTCTCGTATTCGTCCTCGAGCTCGGCGACGGCGACGGACCACGGCGGGAACTGGAACACGTCGTAGTGTTTTGCGGACGCGCCTTCGTTCATCAGCTAATATTTCGGACGTCTCGTTAGTTCAGACGCAATTTCACTTAGGGGCTGGTCGCCTTCTTTCTTGCTTGCTTGGTTGATTGATTGATTGTGTGATCCAGCGAAGACGGAAGGACGGAAAGGGGTAGAAGAGCAAATAAGAAAATTCATTCTATGTTGTCTCACCCTACATAGCTGACAGCGATCTCCGAAGTGATCGACTTTGTTTTTGCAGTTGCTGAAACTCTATGTCTCGTTGTTAAAGTTAGTCCCATGATCTTCCACTCTCTTTTGGTGAACCTCTGAGCAGCCAGGTACTTCATCAAACATCAAACACACAAATAAGGTGGAAAGTGAGTGAGTATCCTGAAGTGGTTTGTAACATCATGTATTTGGGTAGCTTGATGCTTAACAGGAGGGAAAGATACTCTGATTCAGGTCTTCTGATGTGTCATCCCAGGAATCATCTGTATATGCAGCAATAGCCGAGAGAGGGGGTCTTATGAGCACTCACGTAGAAATTGGCGCAATAGCAGCGCATATTGTCTGAGGTAGTGGTAGTGGTAGTGGCAGACTTTTTCGATACTTGCTGTTCCGAGGCTACCCGCAGTTGAATTATATTGTGCGTTCCTTCGCTTTCTCGTGATTCTCCCCCTTCTCTGGGTCACAGCTTCTTAGGTCCCGTACTACCAACAATGACTGGAACAACCAGATGGTAAGGTTGTAAGGGTCACTTCGAAGTAACAATGTATCCTCCAACCAGGTAGCGCAGTATCAATCAACGTTGTCGTATAAACAGATCGATAGTCCAACGTAAAAGGGGGAAGTGGAATATCGAAAAGGGGGGAAGAAAACAACTTCAAGCCTTAACGTCTAGGTACACGAGATGAATCCGTTTTTAAATATCAACCCTTCCTCAAAACGAGTGCGGAAAACGGATCTCCTTGGCTTATCCGTGGAGTAAGGAAAGTATCTGTTCTTGTTGGTATACACGGATTTTGATATAAATGATACACGCGGAAGAGAGTACAACACGAACTTCCCGCAAAACGCCCTGCGTGCGTCACAAGCCGCAAGCCTATATATACAAGCTCCAACCCTATCGCCCTTGAGTTGAACAGAAGTAAGAAAGAAAGAAAAAAAAAAAAATCTAGAACTCTGGGTCATGCTTTACTGACCACGCAATCGCGTCACAGCACTGTGTTACCTACCTACCTCTGACCTAACTCCTCAGACCGGTATTGACTTTCAACAAAAAGTAATCAGACCGAATAGACCCAGGGCGAGGTGGTTTGGGATCAGGAACAAGGTTTTCTTAATTGTGGAATAGCACGCAACTCATCCTCCTCAATATGATTTCACCAAAACATGAGAGAAACTCTCTATATAGCGAGCTCCCCCTCCCATCCCGAAAACTCAAAACATCCCGTCGGAGCTCGGAACTCGTGATGCGCCCCTCTCATGCGCATATGTCATCAGATACGAAACAAGGTACGCGCCGTCAGGCCGTCCGTTCGTCAAATCCATCCCCGTAAACCTTAAAAAGAAAAGTCGTTCTCAAATCGAAGTCTCTCCCCCCCACCCACAAGGAGTTCCCTGAATGATCGATCGAGAGGTACTGACCCAGCCTAAAACACTTCAGAACGGCCGTCAGATGAGAGCGTTTATTTAACCAAAGTCACATGTTCTTACGCGCGTACAGATGCGGGATTGGAGGCCATGGCGTCTTGCGCTTGCTTCTCGGACTTGAGTCCAACCCCTCGGAAGTTCCCACATACATATTGTGCCTTATACATTGTCCGCCAACCCACCTCCTTGACTCCTCTTTCCCCAGGCTGAATTCTGGAACCTTTCAAAGCATTAGCCTTGCCCAAAGGCAAAATGTAAACACGTAGCTATCCCCATATATCATCAGGTGACAGGAGGACATTCCACCCAAGTACACGTCGTAACTCGTACGATAGATGACACCGCCGTGACCATCCTTATATGTAATGCAATTAATAAATTACACATATGCAAGAAAAAGTAGCATTGAGGCGGAAAGGCATCTTGAAATTTCAAATGCGATGGGGTTATGTTCAATTATGGTGGTAGTAATAGGTAGTAACTTTCAAGTTCGTACAAGTCTAGACATTTCCTCAACTCCTCGCGTTTGCCGCCGTCAAATCTCGCTCTCTGCCTCTCCTTCACTCGGTTCGAGGCTGTCCGGTGCATGTTCTAGCTGGCCCTTCAATGAACCTTCTCTTTGACCCTTTCTGTTTCGATGAGAAAAGAGTTGGTGGTTGAGGAAGATGTCTTGAACTGGCTAAACTCCACAAGCTTCTTGCACTTTCAAGGACCAGTTACTTCCTGAACGCAATGCTTCGCGTAAATTACAGCTCTCAAAGCGATAAAAGCCTGTGTCAGATGAGATTCAAGAACCAAGACTGGCGCATACCAGGATTAACGAGATCGCATGCTGCTTGGGGTATCCAGGTTTCATCAATCTCTACGAATGTATCATTACTTCTGAGCCAAAGCGCGTTAATTGCGCTCTGGCTTAAGGACAATCGGACATGCCCGGTGCTCGAAACTGTGCCGATTCAGGGACCGAGGTTGGTTTCAACTCAAAGTGGTTGAGCACCGCTGGGCATCTCGGATTTTCGATTGTTTTTCCAGAAGTCAATGGCAGCGATAACGTCATTACCACTCTCGTCCTCGTATGCAAATATGATCTGTAGAAGGATTAGTATCATGAATGCAGATGAAGGATTAATATTTATTCGATAGTAGGCTTACTTCATGTGTACTGCTGTGGAGCATCCTGATGTTCTTATGTGGAACAATGTGTATCGCCCCATTCTCGATGTTTCTCAACTCGATGAAATTTGGTTCGAATGCCAATATCCAAGGATAGGATAAGGCGAACGATTGCGGAGTTCCCTCCCAGTCGATTCGCCACTCCGGCCTTGCTCTCCAACCATTTCGATTGACAAAGAAGGAGAAATCGCTATAGTTCAACAAGAACTCGCCATTGAGCCGTTCGATATGAATGGGTTTAACGCCTTCCTTCCTGGCAACAAAGTCCAAAGAGGTGTCGGCTTGATCCAATAGGGACTGTGTCTCAAGAGTTTCCAGAGAAACGACTTCAAAGCCTCTGGCGCATGCCACGCAAAGCTTGTTCTTGAGGAAGTGGACGGAAGATGATTCTGCCGGAATGTAGAACTCTTTGAATGCTTTGAGCTCGTCTTGACCAGCGTTGAACATCTTGCCAAACCCTTTCTGCTTCTTGCCTTTGCTCATGGAGTCGTTAGGCTCGTAGACCTTGATTGTGGTGGAAAGAGAGTTGGATTTCATGCAGCACACCAAGTGTCTCCCCAAGCAGATACCCGTCTTGAAGAAACTGCATTTGCTCTCAATCTTTCTGGGCCGCTTGCTGAGCGTGGGCTCATTTGGATCAAGAGCCGTGAGAGGATAGGAGTAGACAGTCTTGTTAGCTAGAACAAGAAGAAGGCCGTACTCCTCGAGGACGTCCACCTGCGTGACATGTGCAAGTTCGATGACCCGCTTTGGTGGTTGATCCTTGGCTTTTCGGTCAGACACAAAAATACCCTGATCCGTTCCGTAGATAAGTTTACGACCACCATCTGGAATCTGGTCAGTCAATTAGTAGAATATAGCAGGCGACAAATCTTACCGTATGGAGTAACTGCATTGACCAGGTTTCCCGTCTTGAAAAAGTCTGACGATAGAACGTTCACATTAAAGAAATCAGCTCGGGCTCGAAGTTGATGTTGAGCAGTGTCGATGAACTCCAACCATTTCTGCCGGGCAGCTTGATTTGAAGCATATAAAACTTGTTCATAGTAGTTTCTGCCCAGATGGCGGAAAGTAATTGGCCAACCCTCAGCCGCTCCTCTATTGTAGTTGTTCCCCCTGAAGGGTAGGTTGGAAGAAGCCCGTCGGACCCCAGATTGGGGTATGACTTCTTCCATTTCTTTGATGGACAATAGTTCCAGTGGTATGGGCTAAATATTTCGATCTGTTAGAAGTTATACCATGGAAAATAACGACCGGTGGTACATACCCTTCGATAAGCTTTGACATCCTCCACTTTCCCAGCTTGTTTGATTCGCACAAGAAGAACTGCATGGTCGAAGAGGAATGCAGTAATATCCGTGGGATCTGTTGGTGTCTTCTTCAACTGGGTTTTGAAAACCAGCTCTCGTCCATCGTCTGTAAGTTTGAGATCTACCTTGTCGGCAGCAGTGCGGAATTTTAGTTGCTCATGTAGACGGCGCAGGTTGAATCGGTTCTCAGCCTTGCCGGATTCAGCATTGACCCGACTAAGGAGATCTCTGATCAGCACTAAAACTTTTGGAATATCCTCCTTGTCCGGGTCCCCGTCCTCAGTGTACTTCAAAACATTTTCAAGCAGCAGTGGATAACGGGCGAGACGAGTTGTTGGTTTAGTAAGATAACCGTTGAGTTCCAATTTCCTCGACTCCTTTCTCCTTTCGATTTCATCCACAAACTTGGAGAAGTAAGCATTACTTGAACGCTCATTCTCAAACTCAAACTTAGCCTCAAGCTGCTTAGAACCGTATAAGATAAAGGGCTCGAATTGGGGTACGATCTCTAGGAATATGTCGCCAATGCTCTTCACAACGGGATGCCTTTGTTGCCGCTCGGTCAAAGCTCTGGCGAAACGAGAGCTTACCGAATGAATACTCGGATGATCTATCACATTGCTGAAGATGTTCTGCACAACGCGCTCTCTCCTTTGAGCAGGGATTGGAGATCCCTTTGAGCGTAGAGGAAGAATCCAGAAATCGCGTAGATACTCCAGGTCCTTGACGAAATCCCGCTCGGTGTAGCAAATTTCGGATATGACTTCTTGTCGCTTCTTTTCTCGATCTCCAACACTTTCGGCAATCTCCTTTGGTACGGTGTTGATCCAGAGCTTTTGCTCATCGGTCTGATCGGCATCGTCATTCAACATGGCATCTTGGTCCTTCTTCAGGCCCACTTGCGGCTTCAAGTTGAGGCGAGACACTTGCTCTAATCTCCGAGGGCAGGCGATTGAGTAGCAGAGTTGGTCTCTCGTGCAGGTGGGGGAGTAGCATTCGGAAAGCAGAACAAACACACCATTGACGGCAGGTTTGTCTTCTGGCTCGTCCATCAGCGTTTCTCTGAATTGGTACATTTCGGCTGTCGAATCGCGCAGACGATGCTCGTAGGTAACATCGTGGAAAAACTTTTGAGCATCGAGCGCTCGGCCAAGAAGTAGAGCCAAGTTCCTGTCCGTTGTTCGAATGATGTATGAGAGCACGTCAACAGCTTCCGAACCGCTGAAGGCATTTTTGTAAGTCAGTTCGTTCTTGGTGCGTTCGCCGGTAATGATCTTCTGACGGAAGCATTCGGCAACCCGAGAAAGGAGCGCAGGATACACTATCGGCGATCGTATCTTTGCCGTGGGAGGTCGTTCCCCATCGAGGGATTTAGCAACGGACGGGCGATGAACAAGTTGTTGTCGAGCTTGTTCGGAGGTTTCGGGTACGATAGTGCTGGCCATAGACATGGTACGGCTATGGTCAGTCATGGCAGTGGTTGACGATGCCATGCTCATGGTCCTGGTTGCTGTACCTGGTGCAGCAGCATATCCATTATGAACTGGGCTGTTCCCATTCCCGTTCATTGTAGGCATCTCATTGGAAGGGGCCCTCATTCGGTTGGGAATGATGCGGCCGCTCATGGTCTGGTGGGCATCGCGCTCGGGTGGATAGCCGCCGGTCATGGACATAGATCGATCGTCGTGTCGTTCGGGGACTACTCGTCCTTGAGCAGTAGTGCGCGACATATGGTTCGGGTTTTGGCTTGGAGCATGTCGGAAGCTATGCTGAGGCGCTTGGTACGAGTTGGGCGGAGGTTGGTACATAGGCTGGCGGGGCGTATTCGCCAGAGACTGGGAACGGTAAGGGTCATCGCGCATTGCGCCGCCGGCTGGAGGACCACCTTGATAATATCTGGGTGCAGGGTTACGAGGAGGGTAGCCTTGTGGCCTCGGTGGACCTTGAGACGGAGGGCCCGGATATGGCCTTTGGTTTGGACCGGGGGGTGGTCTCGCATACGGATCTCGCAACTGAGCAGGATAGCCACCCGAGGGGTTTCGCTGGCTTTGGTAATATCCATTGGCCATACTCGAGTCCATGGTACGAGTGCGACTGGATGGGGCTACACCGTCTTCGTAGCCACCCGGGCGCTGAGGTCGGGGTGGCGCGCGGCGCTGCATGTCCGGATATCCTTGAGAACTAGACATGGAAGACATGGACGACATGGACGACATGGTCTGGGTCCTCTGTTGGTCTTGCGGGACAGACTGGGCAGATGCGGAGGTCATGGTGCCCGTACGTCCAGGGGGCGGGTGTGCGCCGAAGATGTTGGAGAAGGCAGCATCGCGCTGGGTGCCAGACGGAAGTGGACCGTATCGGCGTTGGTCTTGCTGGTAATCGGCCATGTCGGCGTCCTGTTGGCATAGTCACATGGAGGTTAGCCATGACATGCGGTGAAGCGAAGAGGACGAGCAAGAAGGGTGGTTTTGGTCGGTTGCACAGCATATTCATGGGCATTGCGGATCGGGCTTCTCATATCACACATCCATCCATATGTAGAACTTACTCGTGCATTACCCCTAGGCGGCCGCACGCCTAGACAGAGACCACCTTGACCAGTTGATGTAATGAGATGTGTTGGAGGAGGCGCTTCGACGACAGGCCAGGTCGGGGAGGAGGAGGTGGTGGTGGACAATGGCAATATTCTGTTCAACTGTTAAATGACAGATGCTCCCTATCTTGCCTCCCTTTTGGCGAATCTCGCAATTCTCTCTCCCCTCCCGATAGAGCCGACCGAAACACAACTGCCAGAGTCGGGATGGACAGCAAAGGTGGCTCGCGGCAGAGATCGACACACACGGCGCACAGCAGGTAAAGAAGAAAAAAAAAGGCAACAGCGCAACTTGTCGTTGGGCAGGTCGGGAATAAAGAAGGGAAGGCAGTTTTGTTGGATCGCTAGCAGAGAACAGGATAGGATGGGATGGATGGATGAATGGGGATCATGATGTTCTGGTCAGGATAGGTCTAGCGTTGAATCGCCCTTTAAACAGACGGTACGAAACAGGCAGCTTCCAGGGACCAGCGACGTGAGTTATTGACCCTGATTTGCAACTTCTCTGTACGGATTACGTTACTTTCCTCTACATTATGTACTTTGCATCATGTCCTCATAACTTAGGTACTTACCTAAGTATACCTGATACTGTTCTTTTGGTCAATCACAGGCGCTATATCAAGACTTGGAATTGTATCTAGTCAAAGCATTTAGTCCTTGATGCTGAATGGGCTTTGACTATATGTATTTGCTCAGTGAGCAAAGATACAACATGAGAAAGGGGGTTCTCCCGGCGTGCAACGCAGAGCGGGTGACTGCCAATGCCGACGAAAGAGGACCGTCGATTTAGTGCCCCTCGACTTTCTTAATCCAATGACAAATGGCTAATCCAAGGTAAATGAAACAAGACATAGCCTTCCTTCTGCAACTTTTGTTCATGTCTAGGTAAAAGTTCTCTTTGCTTCTTTAGTTACTAACATCAATCCCGTAGTCTCTTCAAGGAAGGTCTGTTGATAACATGTAACGATGCCCATGGCTAGAAACATGGGTCATGGTATCAGGACTTCTGTAGATTGCGTATACAGTCATTCCTCATATGTGGACTTCGGAATCTTTTTCATAATATTGATCGGTCTACGCGATTACGAGGCATCCTATCTTATTTTAATAGCATCGCATTTTGGTTTCTACACCGAGACATCTTCACCGCCAACTTAACTCAGGAATCCGTTTACTTGATCTCGCCAGGTTAAACTAGAAGAGCTTGGAACCTCTGGAAAGATAGCTATCTATCGATTCGTCAGCGTAACCTTGTGGTCGCAAGTAGGTACGTCATGGGTTGTGTAATGAAGTAGACGTAATGTGATTTCGAATGCAAAAATGCAAAAGCAAAAATGTCTATCCAACAACAGGTAGGATATCGTCAACTCGCACATGTAATCTGTACCTACATGTCAAGATAAAGGTGGATTATGTAAAACCGGCCATCACGTGCACGCGCCAATGAACTTTTAGGTAGCTCCATCAGATTGTAGGGGGGTCCTGCAGCAGGCTACAGTTGAGAGAGCTTCTCTACAGACCACCATCATCATCATCATCATCATCATCATCATCATCATCATCCCGAATTCTTAACAATCGGCGAACAATAACAACTACGACGACACCTGAGAAAACAGCAACTCCCCGGAATCGTTGTGCCCTACAGTCTATACACGCGCACAAAACCACCACTCCATCATGGATTCGGAGTTGGCCCCTAAGTTCGCGCCCTTCGTGGGCATGGTAAGAAGAAGCTTGCTTTCCATCTAACAAACACCAAAAGCTGACATCTCCCAGGCTGGCATCGCCGCCGCCATGATATTCGGATGTACGATCCCGATCTCTTTCCTCTCTCTTCTACATTCCAGCCATTCCGCCGAATCCCCATTGTCGCGCAGCTCGATCGCATTCATGTGTTCCCATGACCGCCCACAAGCTAGACAGAATGATGAACACGCTTGGATCAAGACACTAGACAGGCATTATAAACAAACAGAAGGCTAAATAATCTTCTGCAGGTATCGGCGCGGCATACGGCACAGCAAAGTCGGGCATAGGTATCGCAGGTGTAGGAACATTTCGTCCAGACCTGATCATGAAGGTTGGTTTCTTCTACATTCTCTAGTACGGGCAAGAGGAATCTAATAGATCTGAATATCTATAGTGCCTAATACCCGTCGTCATGTCCGGTATCATCGCCGTTTACTCGCTCGTCATAGCCGTCCTGATCGCCGAGGACATGGCACCCCCGTCGCCTGGCGGCGAGAACTCATATAGCTTGTACAAGTACGTGCCACTATGCATCAACGACGAGCTCGATAGCATCCGGAACTACGAGTAGAGGGACAAGATACTAATGACTGCAATAGCGGCTTCATGCATCTAAGCTGCGGTCTCGCAGTAGGGTTGACTGGCCTCGCCGCCGGCTACTGCATCGGCGTTGTTGGCGACAAGGGCGTGCGTGCATACATGGAGCAGTCCAGGGTCTTTGTCGGCATGGTTCTTATTCTCATTTTCGGTGAAGTCTTGGGTCTTTACGGGTCTGTACTCCTGACTATTCTCTCGACCAACCTATTTTGAGAATCGCAACTAACAACAACATCGTACAGTCTGATCGTCGCACTTATTCTGAACACGAAGAGTAGAGGTTGATTTATCGACCTCGACGACTTTCGAAACCATTATTTATCCAACGATAAATTCCGTCCCGACTCTCTCACCCACGCCAATGTTCATATTCGGTGCACATGAAAGAGAGTCATGCCCGAGTCGCAATCGACACACCGAGTCTTTCTATCGCAGGGAAGGAGAACTAAATGAAAGGTCTTGGACGGTCCGAAGAGTGTATTCTCAACATCTGCTAGGTCCTGCATTTCCGTGGCGTTTATAGGAGGGGAATACAAACCATGTAGCACTATGAAAGAAAGAGCTGACAGCAACGGGCTGCGGAGGCAGAACAACCCAGCTCGATGCTCTAGGTTAATAGATCCAGTCATCAACATTGCATATATACACGTCTTGACCATCTCGACACTTTTTCAATCGGCTCGCTACACTTAGAGGACGTCACGCATGACTAAACTCCCTATGAGATTTTAAACGGGCCTCTTCGCTACCCAGGAGTACTCAAAGAAGTAGGAGGCGACAGCTAGGGCTGAGCAGAGAATATTTATTCAAGAGCCTTATCTAGGTGTCCAAGACTAGTTCGTTCCCATAAGCTCTCCAGCAACTCTCTTACAATCGCCACCACTTCGAGTTACGCTAGCTTAACCTTCAACTTGAGTCATTCTCATTCATATCTTCCCATCATCGCAATACATATGCTCATACCCATAAAAAACCTAGTTGACAAACAATAGACAGACCATGATAACCCAAAAGGACGGAGGGGAGAAAAGGGGACTAAAAAGACAAATTGGCTTATATGCAGCTTAGAGATCGCAGTCTATAAGACTCCATCCCGTTCCCGAGCGGGAAAACAAAGGCAGAGAGAAAAATGGCAGCGCAGGCGCAAAAGCAGACTGACGAATCAAAAGATCCCGCCCAATGCTGAGATGAATATAACTAAGGAAAGACAGGGGAGCGGCGAAGGGCTTGATATTGAGAGTTCAGTTTTGGAAGATGCCCTCTTTCTGATTGAGCGCACGCCAGAAGACCCAAATGTGCTTAAAACAGGGGGGCCGGAGGGGGGCGGAGGGAGGTGATGCAAGGAGCCAGAGATTCCCAAAATCTCACTCTTTCAATTCCAGGTCCGGCCGGTATGTCGTACCCGTTGAATTTGCCCCTCTACCTCTCATCGACCAAACCGAAACCGGCGCTGCCCCCGGCTCTCAATATTCGAGCGGAAGGCATTCCAGCTGCGCTCGCGGCTATCGAGGTCACGCATCTGAGCTATAACCATCATCAAAATCCGTTAGCAAACTGCAAACCAAATCCCCTTCTTCTCAAGGTAAGGCATAAGGTGAGGCAAAAAAGGAACTAACCATGCCACCAATCCCACCTCCTATCCTCTCTAACAAGGACGTCCTCCCCATTGAGCAAACTCAATCTCGCAGCCCTATTCCGCGCCGCAGCCTCCTCGCCCACCAAATACGGATCCTCCAGCGGTCTTACTCTCCCACCATCCAAACCGCCGTCTTCATCGCTGACACCAGCATCCGCGTTCGCCGCTTGCACGCGGTCGATGGCGGCGCGGAGGGCGTCTTCTACGAGGTTTGTGGAAGATGCGCCGATACTGGAGCTGCTAGAGCTGAAGGATGAGTACGGAGACGAATAAGAAGAGTAGGAAGACGCGGCTGCGGCCGCGCGTCGGTTCGCGACTGATTGGTAGTGCCGCGCCTGCGGGTTGTTCGCGGGAGAAACAGGCGACCACAGCGGTGCGCGGAACGCCGCGAGCGTGGGCTCTGCCGACGCGGCAGCGGGACGGCGTGGGATGGGTGGGAGGCCGGCGCCGCGCGTGAGGGGTGAGCTGCTTGGTATTAGAGGCGGGAGCATTGAAGAGGATTGCTGTCGTTGGGGTGACGCTCTTGTTGTCGAGCTGGCTGTGGAGGTCGAAGTGGCATTGGCATTGGCGACCGAGGATCTTGACGACGATGCGTTTATTGCTGTTGTTGAGGGCGGGCTGTAGGCTGGTATTACTTCGTTGGGTGGGAGGGTGTGGTAGGAGGGGGCTTCGGAGACTGAGTAGGCATGAGGGTGTTAGTCTCGTCTTTTGACTTTGTATTTCGCTGTTCCGCGGGGAGGAGAGAGCGGGCGATCAGGATGTTCCTACCGTAAGACGGAGCCGCCGAGCGGATCGAAGCCGTCTCAAAGTCCTCGGCGTTGAGCCGGTCGATTCGGCTCGGGGCGTGTAATACTATGTCGGTGGCCATCTTGTCGGGTGCTATTCCCGTAGTGATATACCCTTATTCTCTCTCGTGTTCTTTGCTAAGAGTAACAACGAATGGGACAATATGTCGAGAAGTGGGAAAATATCCTCTTCCCAGCGACTCACGAGAGTCAGACTCGAAGTGAGTGAAATGAGTATGGACGACGAAAGCGACAACTTCTTGTTCAAACTCGATTTACACCCAGATCAGCTGCCCGTCTTAATAAGCTAAGTGAATTAGGTTGGAGGTCAATTCTGAACCTAAACCAACTTATTTTGTCTCTTTTTCGCGGCAGAAATGTCTCGGGTAACGCAGCTGCGGCGGCTGGGCAACTTTCCTTATCGTTTCTCTAACTTCCCACACGAGTACCTGAGTTCCAAATTGTAGGGGTCACCAAGTCATCTGTATGGTGTCACGTTGGGGTCCCCCGCTTGACGTAACACACACACCCCGCGTGTTTGTGACCTCGTGTAAGTTTTTGGTAAGATAGGGTGGATGGTGTCGCAACAGCTTGTCAAGTTGGAAAAGGTGAGGGAAATCCCAAGCAACGAGAAGATAAGACGAAGAACTGAAGGGCTCTCAAATGTGCCCACGTGAGGTTTTGTGTAGCAGAGGAGGTGAGGTGAGGCGTGGGCTAATAGCCGGTGAGTGTGTGGGAGCTCTTGGGTGTGAGTGGTGAGGGGAAGCGCGCTATCAGTCATATAAACATGAACCGCTTCTCTCTCCTCTACTACCTCATGGGATAATGAGAACAGAGTAAATTTATTTTGTGGCAGTACAGCACCTCGGGCTTGTTATACCGCGAGAGGAGCAATCAAGCCGAAATAGCCCTGCCCAGCCCTGCAGACCGCATAATGGCTTGGGCAACTGGGTGGTGATGATGATGCGAATTCTCCATCTGCTGTGTGGCGTACATGAGGGCGTATCCTTGATCTATCCGTATGTATGGCCTTCCAGACTCCATCCTAGTCCCATGCTAAGCCGCCCCAACTGGGGGTTGGCTGCAACTTGTTGGAGTAACCATGCATATGTTACTCCGTATTACTTGTTTCGTTGTTCACGGTCTGTTCACCTATCATAACTGGGCAGGTAACTTTACCAATTAGGTACGCATGTCCTGTGACCTGATCCCGCCGATGCATCTTGTTTCCCCACTACATACGTGTGAGAGGGGAAGGGAGAAGCGGTGGGGTTAGAAGATTGTTTGATAGCGAAGCATTCCGATTTACGGACACATTAGGTAGTCGTTGGCAGTAAAAAGTGAGAGGCTAGGTAGCTGAAAAGCTCGATGTCTAGTGATTAGTTTAGCACAGAGACCAGATCGAGACAGCCTGGAGTCTTCCGGGCCGAAAGAGGAGGAAGACGTGGACATTGGCAACAGTGGCGGGATGAGTTGGTTATCGGGAACTACCTAGAGCGGGGTCTATCGGGACAAGTTGGAGGTCGGCGGGGTTTGTCTCTTGGCTCCTCAGGCACAGCAGCATGGTCATACCTCAGGTAGCACACTATTCGAATACACGTTACGACTACTCAAAAAATTTTTATATCATGTATATCAGTGTAAAGATTAGAATCAGGTGTCATGTCCCGAAGACTCTCTCTTCCCTCTAGCATTCGATAGACATGGTGACGGAAGTCCTACCGAGAAATCGTTGATCACGTGGGCCCTAAACTGGGACCTGCATTCTAGTTCTGGATCTAGCGGGCTGTATCGCAGAAATAAGAAGGCCCGCCCAGCTGGAAACTTGGTCTACCTCCACTGACTCACCTTGTTTGTCCTCGCGGATGTCTCCGCTAATGGGTTGTTCTTCCTACAAGCAAAGAGTCGTTTCATCTTCCAGATTCTTGGTCACTAGTATGTATCTATGACAGCGTTACGCATATTGCTATAGATGACGTGAACATTGATAGTGGAAACTTGTGAAATGGTTCGGATGTTATCTACCAGGCTATAGGAACGAACATATCTCACGGTCAGCCTTCGTAATCCCTGCAATACACTTTGCTTCTGCGTAGCCGGAGGACCAGACCAACCGTTCTAGAACTCGCCCTGAGGTCATACGGAAAACCCATTCGCCCGAACAGGAAGTTAGGCACAAACCTATGCTTTCATCATGGCTAAAGCCGCCCAAACTGGGCCTAGAATTTTGCCATAGAGGTATAGAGAGAAAGTCGATATTTCTCGCTTAATAGTTAACGTTGCCCCCAAGACTCCTTGCACCTAGTTATAATTGTTAGGAATCTGGTAGGCTGCTGTACGAAATCCATCAAAAGCCTATCTTTTTCTGAATTCCAATGATAGGAATCATCCATCATTGTGTAAGTTAAATACAACACATGTTGTTGTGATTAGAATGCCAGATTGGTTGCAAATGCCAGTGCATAGACGCACACTTACAATAACTCCAGCCCTATATATATGAAAAAAACTCCCAGCCAAAATGCCGAATCCAAAACCCAGCCCATCCAAATCAGAGCTTACACCGATACCCAATATATACACTCCTCAAGCGGTGAGCAGTGAGCATCATACTATCTCACTTCACCTCTCTAGTAATCTTACAAGCATCCACCCTCTCGTGTCGTTGTCGTCATCGTCATCGTGTATACTCATGAGCCCCTCCTCCCGTAAAATATCCAATGAGTCCAGCCAGATAGGTCGTCATGCCAAGCACGGTCCTTCCATGAATGGATAGGAACTCAACGGCAAGGGAGCGCCCACTGGTAAGGTCACAAAGCCGAAGCCTGTTCATACGTCTCGTAGTGTGGGCCCGCAGACAAGGACATAGATAAGTGATAGATGGCCAGCCGATCACCACAACCGCCGCTGGTAATAAACCGGCGCATCCCCCTGGGACAGCCGTTGAATCTCAGCCTTGATACGCCTCCTTCGCTCAGCACTACTAAGCGGCTTACCGCCCTCCTGAACGCCATCCCACTGCTTTGTCTTCTCCTCGACTTTCAATTCGCCAGCCTCAACATTACTCTCGCCTTCCCCTTCTCCTTCTCTCATCTCGTCACTTTGATCTCCCTCCGACAGTGACGGGCGCACGACGATAGTGTCCCCATCGCCGCGATCGATGTTCTCCCCAGATCCCAAGTCGGGAATCTGCATCCTAACAGCGGGCTCGGAGGGGTCTGAATCGGGGGATAAAAGATCCGGCGGGAAGGCATACGTCTTCGGTTTCGGCCGCGGGAGCACGACGGGACGGATCGCAGTGCGTAAGTCGCGGAGTGTGCGCTGCTGTATAACGTATCCGCTCAGGAAGAGCGCAAAGGTGCATAGGACGACTGTATAGTAGCAACAAGATCGAGTTACGTTAGCTAGATTGTACATATCAAGTTTCGCGAATGTGATTTAAAACTAGAGCGAGCTCGCTTCAAGAGAGTATGAAGTGAAGAGAGGTGACAGAGAGTTTCGGGAGATAGAGAGGGTCGGTAGAGGAGGAAAGTTGAGCGGCGAGGTTGTCGTACCTATTGTCGATGTGATCAACACAGACACCTGTGACGACGTTAAGAGCATCGTCCCGGCTATGGCGACCGATTTCGAATCCAAATCGCACCGGACATGTGTTCCTAACTTGTCGTAGTAGGTTGGCCCCTTATCCCGCTCTTTCGCATATAGATCAGCGGAAGCAATGGTACAGCGACAGTCAAGCGAGATAAATTTAGTTGCGAAGGTGTGGTAGGTGCAAAGTGGTCTGGGTGATGTTCGTGGATATAGTGCGGTCCTCTTATATATATGATGATTGCAAAACAATGTCAAAGAAAAGGCTCCAATATTGAACGCAGAGGTATATGTCGCTGTGGCACACGCATGAATACCTATCGACAATAACCTGGCAATGACGAAGAGCATGTGTTCCGATTTCCTGTTTTGTCGGCATTGCAATGTTAACACGGCAACGATGGGTCCGAGGTCTTGGCGCTCAATTGGCGACGCGCGCAACCACTTCACACCCATGCTCGTCTAAAGCTGAGCTGGGATCCACTATTCACTTCACTATGCGAATAGCATTTTCAGATACCGATGGTGTGTGCAGTGTATACGTGTGACAGATAGGGATTACAGTAGTCGCCGCATCCCAGATTTCGAATGGGGCATCTCGACGGAAAAGTAGGTGTGGTGTTCATCTCGCGGCCATTTAGTTATACGAAAATATGGCTCCAGGTTAGATACAACTCGGCACAAGATCGAATTAATGCCACAGCCATCTCCGATATCATGATAGAAAAAAATGAGATAAAGAAGCAAGGCTTTGCTACAATATATCTTCTGATGACTTTTTGATTAAATGAAACCATGAAAGTGCCCTCATCTCACAGTGTTGATGTATGAATTCTACCACAAGACCGCGCGGGCTTCAAGCTTCTTCAGCTGAATGTCCTGCCAGTGAGGAGATGTAATCGGACATACCATTCAGAATCTGAGATGGTCGAAGTGTACTTGATGATGTTTGCGAAGAATACGTAGTGAAATGCAAAGGCTCTCCACCAGCAAAAGCAGCCAATAAAGAGAGAAGCAAAAACAGAAAACAAAAAGCAACAGACAAGGGGTAAAAGAGGAAATAGAAAGTATTCAATAAAGGGTAAACCGATGAGAACGAAACAAGACGATGTACCCTCAGATTAGCTCTCAGGTTCTCACTGACAACCATCCTCTCAGAAAAGGAGTCAGGCTGCCTGCAAATTTGGCTTTTTGGATACACTTGGTCATCATAGGGCACCTTGTGTTGTCTACCGTCAAACGGTGTTTGTGTGCAAGAAAAAAAAAAGTAGCACAACAGCCGTACACGACAAAGGAGTTGAGATCCCCTGAAGATGACGCGACTCAACGGTTCTGCATGAACCACCACGAGCTCCGATTGAAAACTATTTTCAAACGATCACAGAAAGCACACAGTCATAGCTGATGCGCCTCTCTCGAATCGAAGATGTTGTCGTCATTGCTCGAGGGCACGGCATAAATGCCTGCTGCTAGGTACTGCCGATCCAGAAGAGCCTAGTTCCTGGAGGGAATCCCCTGTCATGGGTCTGTTGGGTCTCGCTCAGATTTCTGTTCTTTGGTTCTTGTCATTTGCCAATATTCGAAGATCGGACATATTGGCTCCCAACAGTTTCCATACACAATCATCACTGCGAAACCGTGATGTATATCATTTCGTGATGCAGAGACGGAAAGGATAGGAGAATGCAACTGAAAAATGGTAAGGATCAGAACTCATATGATAGAGGGGGAGCTGTGATAATATCTTGATAGAACAGCTTGTTGAGATAAAGTCATTTGAAAATTGGAGGCAACTGAGGCCCGCGTGATAGAAAACCAGTCGGCCATCTTCAGCGCTGTGAAACAGTAGCCAGTCAGCCATCTCCGGCCAGTGGAATAGAAACTGGTCGGCCACCTTTAGCCCGGTGTGAAGAGCAGGTAGTGTCTTAGACTGTGGCCTGAATAGTGGGGAAGTTTGTCTGGGTGCGTAGAGCACTGAAATCATCTTGTGTCTTGTGTTTTTGAAGAACGGTGTCCTTTGCTTGAAGATTGTGTTTGGTTGTGGCGAGAAGATTGAGAACAGCCGTTTGTGATGGAGCTTGATGAGGTGAATGTGGTGTATTGAGAGGATCCGAATATCCTGGTGGTCGAGAGAGGTTTCGTATGTTTAGAGATGGTGCAGTTTTGTTTATTCTAACTGGAGAGAACCAGGTCGTTTGATGTGAAGAAGTTTGCACGGCTTTGAGAATTTCCTCTCAGGCGTGGCGCTGAGAGGGATGAGCGGATATTGGATGCAAATACCAACGTGATGTACTGAAGGGTTAGTATTCGTAGGAAGCAAGAGAATCTGTTAGCTCTGAGGAAATCCACGACGTCCAAAGATGGATATAATGGTTGAGACTGCTTGGTGGCCAGCAAGGTTGGTGTTGGCGGTCTTCAAGGTGCCGATGATATTCTTTGGGTTTCAGGAAACCAGACAACAATGTTGAGGATGAGATCCAGAAGCTGTTGTTGGGCAAAACATGATAAATGATTGAACGGTCAGAATTTGCTGTGAGGTTTCAAGCTAGAATGGTAAGGTAAGGTTAAAGGAGTCTGTCAAACGAAAGAGCTGAATAGTCGATTGTGTCGTACAGTGAGATGATGCAGTGCCGCTTGCAGTGGCTTTTTGGTGATGATCAAAGTGAGATTTCAATTCCCAAGGGATACCTATGATTAGATGGTGCTTTGTCTGTCACGAGGAAGGTGCAAGGGAAGAGTTGCCAGAAGAAAACGAGCTCAAGAGAAAAAAAACTGGCGGTCATTGTTTTATGCTGAATGAAGGGATCAAACGAAGCATGTAATTTGGCTCAGGCAGGATATGTCGAAGCCCTTCGACGTGGTTGCCCATCTAATAGCTCCATAGGGAGCGCGTTCTCGCGTTTCATTGGTTGATAGGTACACAGCTAGCTCCCTATGACATACCGTAATAGATCATGGTGCCAGAGAGGAGAGCCAAGTACCCCATACCAGAACTTTTCTCCAATCCCCAATCTATCTGCCCAACATCAGTCAGCAGCAGCACCACCACCTTCTTCTTCTTCGGCTTCGTCATTTGCGTCACAAAAGACACAAAACTATATCGTTAGATTCGACGCCAGAAGGCCATCAGACTTCACGATGGTAAGATCCCAACACCCCCTGCCTCAATTCACTCTCTGGACATCCAAGCTAATCAACTATCCCTTGCACAGGCGCGAAACTCCGAAAAGGCCCAGTCAATGCTCTTCCGCTTCCGCGAAGCCCAAGCAGCAGACTTGGGTATCATCGACGCAGGCCGAGCTCGTCGTCCGCGCGCAATCCTTGAAGTTGACAACATCCAATCATGCGAGAAATGGCGCGGCCAAGTGCTCAAGGAAGTCTCGCGAAAAGTCTCCAGAATCCATGACCCCGCCCTCAGCGACTACCAGATCCGCGACCTCAACGATGAAATCAACAAGCTCATGCGTGAGAAACACATGTGGGAAGTGCAGATACGGAATCTCGGCGGGCCGAATTACATGCGTGGTGGTGGTAAGGTCTACGACGAAAGCGGAAGGGAGATACCCGGCGGAGGCAAGGGGTACAGATATTTCGGCCGTGCGAAAGACTTGCCTGGTGTCAAAGAGCTGTTTGAGGCCGCTGCTAAGCAGAGCAAGGAGGCCGCCGATAAACCGCTTGAGAGTCGTGATGATTTAAGGAAGGCTGTTGATGCGAATTATTACGGCTATGCACCTGACGAGGAGGATGACGCCCTACTAGCTTACGAAGCTGCTAAAGAGAAAGAGGCCCTCGAAGCCATGCTCAAACAAGCTGGGAAAGCCGGTGCGAAACCTCCGCCAGATTGGGAACCTTTACCTGGTGATGCAGGTGACGGTCGCGCTTGGGAATTACCCACGCTTGAGGAGGTACAAGAGGAACTTATGGAGAGGAGACGGCGGAAACTACTTGATCAAATTCAATAGCTGCCCAACCCTTGCTGGATCTTATCCTAACGTTTCCTGGCACGGCCTAGACGGATGGGAATGGAACTTGGAAAGACCACGACCGGCTTGCCAGAATTTGGACAGCAGGACTTTCCCTTCTTCGGAAATACTATGCTGTCCATGGTTTTTGGAGAGGGCAAATGAAACTGGCCGATCTGCGCGGCATCCCGCCATTCATTCAATAGCGGAAAGCCTCTCACAAAACCAATCTACGATCCGCGGCCTCAAACACCAAGAGGTGACCTAAAGAAATCTTGACCTGGCTACACTCTACCATGATAACACTATGAGTACTACGATCCAAAAGGGGATATACCCGCGGAAGTCCTCACTATCCGGGAATCTCTACATATCGAAGTTCAAGCTCCCGTTTGTAATAAACAGACTAGGACGACTGCTACACATACCTGAGGCCGAGCTTAGAGTAGGAGAAATGATAAAGTTTGGGAGGAAGACGGACTTCACGATGATCATTAGTTCCAGAGAAATCCTACTAGCATAAGTGGATAAGGCGTTACTAGGATGCCGAGTGCTTCTTCGAGCCGGATGTGTAGAAGATGGATATCTGACAATTTTAGCATAGAATTGTCTTCAGCTCCCAAGATTTACGACGCATGCGATTAGGCCAATACCTCGAAGTGCAAATATGGCCACACAGCAGGGCTTTGCTTACATTTTGCAAGCCAGGGAATTCAGGCGCGTCTTCCGGCGAGCGATCAAAATCACTCGTGATATTATTTAGCTGTCGTGGGATAAGAGAAGGTTCATAACTGGAATTTGTCGGCTCGGAGGTGATCAGGCCGGCCATTGAAAAGCATCGACAGTGAGGCACTATCAATTACCAATGCCCAAACTACCCAATCAAAGCCGGAGTTAAAAGTTAACTCAGCCAAACCAGATTCTGTATACTAAACATGCTCTTTGATCGCGGAGGACGAGAGCGGGCGTGAATGCAGGAAGAAATTGAAGATTTAGCTACCTACTTAGGTAAGATTGCCATGTGGCGGTCAGGCTTCATATTTTCTCCTCGGAGCGGTGCGCTAAGCAAACCCATGCTGTATTCAATTGGCCATTTTAGCCTCTTCTGGTACAATTGCGAAGAGTCGCAATTACATTGGCTGGAATGACGTTTTGCAGCTGAATTTGGTATTTCTTCACAACAAGGTCGTACTCACAGATATCACTATCACTATTCCCAAAGTTGCATCTATATGTACATACTGGGATTTGAACTGCAATAGTATATAATATCGTCTTTCCTTGACAACAGGCTTGATTTGTCCATGTGTCCATCTGTTTCATTTCGAAATCCTCTAAGCGTTAAAAGTATCATCATCTCACCTTTCCCTGATAGTTCAACTATTCTTCCCCCAGGTAGCAGACCCCTCGCAGTGCTATGAGTACTACCAAAAACATCTTTGCAAGGGGTATACCAGACTTGGCAGAAGGACATGAGACCGAGCAACATCACCCCCATAAAGCACATCTTACACGTGAGGAGCGTGAGAGCAGAGAAGAAGCATGGTGCGACTTAATCACCCTCGTTTTTCGAGGCTGGCTTAAACAATGGGCATCTTCTCATTCAGTTACCGAGCATCACTTCCATGATCCTAACTCTTTTCAACAGTATCAGTCTGACAGCACTGCTGAAAAGGTTACTTCCTGGTTTAGCAACTGGATCTGTTCTCGAGAAGTTTCTCTATCCACGGAGAATGACTTATATGATCAAGGCTCGAGTACAGAATATGAAGGGACGAGGACTTCGACGCAACAGAATAGCTCTAACAACAAGAAGAGAAAATGCGGCCAGAGTCAGCAAAAGAACAGAAATGGGCCCCATGACCAGGAAGCCGGTGATGATGGCAGCAGCGATGAGCCTTCATCTGTGAAGGTGCGGCAAAGTGGAAATTTGCGATTGGCATGTCACTTTTTCAAACGTAACCCGATGAGGTATCTCGACAGCAAGTCCTGCATACACCACTGGCCAAATACTGCGAGGATTAAGTGAGTTATACCTGGGTTATTTCAAATAAAGAGACTTATTTTTAATGCCGCCAGGGACCATCTGTTGAAACATCACATGCTTGAAAGCATAACTTGCGCGAGATGTGGTACTGAGTTCAGCTCCAACGACGAGTGGCAAATTCACCAGCGGCAACCTGTCACTTGCACTTTAAGAGACTTTGAGCCGATCGAAGGGATAGATGTCTTCACAAAGGGGAAGATCAAGAGTAAAAGCTTAGCTCGTGCTTGTACCGAGAAAGAGAAGTGGCTTGCGATATACGAGATCTTGTTCCCTAGTGACGATCCCAAATCATATCCCGACCCGTGTGAGTATTATACTTGTAGAATTTCAGAGACTATTGATTGACTTTTGCGTAAATCCAGATTGGGACTCGTTAATGTCTTTTCATCGATCGCAGATGGTAGAGCAACTCCAGGCTGAGATGCCTCACATTCTACGGCAGTCAGTTCATGAAGTCTCAGCCGCTTTACCCTGCGAGGACATAGAAAATCTTGCCGTGGTGGTTCCTAGACGTATCATGGAATTCCTACAGAGATCCTATTCCTCCTCATCAAGTTTGAGGCCGACAGAAACAGAAATTTCACATACACCTAGTTCAGAACTCCAAGGCCAAGACTCTCAGCAAACGCAACAAGACAATTCTCGGCAAAATCCGGAGACAACGTCGGATCATAGGAACGCGGAGGTCTGGCATCAGTTCCTCGAGGACTTAGACGGCGCTCGTCGTATTCCTGACACTTTGAGCCCGCAGTTAGACGAGTTTCTCGCCAATCTAGATCAATTTCAAGCACCAAACCTTTCGGACTTCAATTTCGACAATCTAGATCTCATATTACCAAACCCCACGTTCGAAGACCAACTGGGAGTGGACTGAGAGCTTGGCAGACTTTGCACACCTCTAAAAGCCCCCTTTTCTCTCAGCAAACATGGCGTTGCGAAGATGAGGAGGATTTGGTGACCTAATCTCGCAGGTAGATAGTCGCCGTCTAGAGAACTTCGGTGCAACCGCAGAGCATTGATGTACAATATCTCAGCTGTATTATAGGAGCAGGCTCAAAGAGCATGCGGATTTTAAGGCGAGGCCAAAGCCCGGTCTTCACCTTTCAACGCACAAAGTCAAAAAGCGTGCCAACGATTGAGAATTTATACCGGATGGACAAAAAAAGAAGAAGAAGAAAGGAAAAGAAGAAAAATCAAATGGCCGCGTAGGGAATCGAACCCCACCACCTAAGATAATGTCTAGAGGATATAGGAACAATGATACTGAGTAAGAATATTACCGCTAGGCCATACCAACCCGGCCAACAGACACTTGGAGCAAATGGACTTATATAGTAGCAGGCTTGGGGGTGTGTATGATAGATAGAGTTTGCTGGTGGGAGACCGGGTTGGTTAGCTAGTCTTTGCTGGTATTGATGCTGACACCAGATAAGCTAAGTCAATATACATCAGTCGTCGCCCCGTAACGTCGCTTATGCCGCACTTTCCCAGCACTTGGGGCGATTTCAACAAGATGGACCAGCTTCACCGCTGAGGTAACATCGGAAATTACACTTCCCTGAGTCGACCATGACTCAAAGTGATAGTTCGTAGTATCTATTAATAATAAGGGATGAGGGTGTGTAGATAGAGACCCATCCCCGAACTCCGCTTTGCATTGGTTGATGGAGAGAGATGCTGAAATGAAGAGTGTGGTCATAGGTACACATGCAAGTGCGTGCACCTGAATACATATGATAACCTCATAGCGGGCGAGAGCCGCTGTTAATATCTATGTCGCCTTCATCTGAGTCATATGATTTCATCGCTCTGTGTGTGGGAATGCGTCCACTCCATAGACACTCCGTCCAGGTAACCTCGGCGGAAAAGGGGGTCACCCGCAATCCCATCCAATACAGGAATGAGACCAAAGTCACCGATTGTTCTTTCGATGGCTCGTTTCTTTGATGACCCATTCAAGCTTTCTAGTGATCACTTGAAAAAGACTCGGTTCGACTCACAAGCGGGCTGACCAGTGCTTATGAAATTCGATCTCTAAGTGGAGTTGCCTTTCGCCGTGACACTTTCCTACCGGGCTAGCAGGGCCCCAAGATGTCTCGCATGCCTTAAACAGATGATAGAAGCGCTCGCGAGCGCTTATGCGCCGGCGAAGATGATGTCTAAACCATACGACTGAGTTCCAGCCGACCTCGGGTCAGTGATCAGCAACCCCCCAACCGGTCCCACGAGCACATTCTCGATCCTCTTGCCCAGATTGAGCAAAGTGAACACAATTGGAGTGGCTATCACATCGTCGATGATAGCGCTAGTCATTCTCGCCCAGATGGCAGTGAACCCGGCACCAAAGAAAGCTGTATATGACAGCGAAGATGACCAGAACCGGAAGTGACTCAGCAATTCTCCCCAAATGACGAGAGCTGTGCCAAGATAGGCGATCCAGCATTATTAAAGATGCTGAGGATTGGGTAGTACAGTATCAGGAGGCCTACCCCATACGCTACGCCCTGCGTAAGAACGAGCACGTCAAGGGTCAAGGCAAAAAAGAACCTACCGCGAGCCGCCAATGCAGAAAACCCCTGTGGTGAGAACGAGGGTAAACAAGTTGCAGTTTCAAAGGCAGCGCAACTTGAGAAGACCTACAGCCGACCGAGATCATATTTCGCCTGCCACTTCTGATAGTACTGAGTAAAGGCCATGATGACTGGGGCCCCAACTTAAACGAATGCAGATACGAGGGTGCCTTTGACGGAGATGTACTTGTTACCGGCAAACTGGGATGCCTTAAAATTTTATTCTTGAAAAAGTCCAAAAGAGAGCAGGAAGCTTGTGAGTAAAGGTTAGATCAAGCTCGAGCCGTTCCGCCGACTTCTGCTGGGTTATCATGATGATAACGATGCCGAGATAGAAGGATGACTCTACCCCAAAGAAACGTCTCGAAAATAAATGTTGTTAAGCAGCCGCCAAGCACTCTCTGCTGAGCGCGGATTCGATTTTGGTGATATTCCTTCATCAATTTCTGCGGAGGACAGAGTCGCGACTGGTCTGGGCTGAGGTACGGTTCCTAGCTCGTGATCACCCGTAATGAAATTTTTTAGGAAGCATTGTTTGTGACAACAGGAGTGTAGCTCCAAGTAAGGAGAGTTGTGTCAGGCTGGCAGGGCAGCCTTTGACTACCAACTCGAATAGTCTTGAGGTGATTCGACACCTCCCTTGTCTTGACCTATCGGACTACCTGAAAAGATCAAATACCTCCAAGAATAGATCATTGTATTGTGCCTGGCAATATCTAATGCAAGACCAGAGCAAGCAATGTTGTAGAAAGCTAGGACTTTACTACCCGAATTCCCAGGTTGCATGGTCTTTGCGTGGAGATCTTTGCTTCTGGTTCGGCGAGACGGCACAGACTTAAATGCGCAACGGCATCAACTAGTGGCATGCCAGTGGTGTTACTAGGTGTTGTATAATTATAAAAAGAGTAAACCAACATATAAGTAAATTCTGCCTCAAGCAACGCGGTAGGTCTAGGTAGTTAAGCCATACTTCGCGTGACTTCCTGCTGATTGGCGCATACTAAATAGCCAAGGCACAGAAGATTTTGAATGAATATACCCTTGGATGATAGTGACATAGGCTGGACTGTAAGGAAGCCCTTAGTTCACGTGGCTTTAGCATGGCTGATAATGCCATCAAGAGTCATATATTGCCCATGGATATATTCAGGGAAAGGGGAAAGGCGAATAAATGGACAGCTTTGCATCCCGAAAAGTCTATACAGAAGTAGAGTTTTTGCCCCACCTAGATACACTTCTAAACATATGTCGTGTTAGTTGATCTACGCAACTCTTGGTAAAGCGACATCTTCGTATAGACCTCCCCTCTATTTCCGCAGATCAAGGGCCCAGTCTCATTGATATCCCGCAACTCATAGCCCAAGATCCTACACTGCTCTACAGGATCCATTGCCACCCCCCCAGCGCACTCAATTAAGAGGGCAATAGGAAGTAGTTCGTACAAGCGCCTCAACTTGGCCTTACTCCCAGGCGAGACAGGCGAGATATAGAGACCATGACCCTTCACAAGGGCATGCACGATATCCGGTACTAATCCCCCGCTGTACCTCAGCGTATACCGATTTGCAATCAAGTTGGTCACAAGCCCCATGTAAGCCGGGTCCTCATTAGCAGCGCGTAAATTCGCAGGGGCGAAATACCGAGTCTTATACGGTGGCTCAGCGAACCGGACCTTGGGCCGAATAATCTCAATGGGCTGTCCAGGCCCATTAATCCCCAGCTCAAGACACAAATCGTCGCCCTCCATGTTCTTTGCCGCAAGGTACGCCGTCGTCCTCGGCCCATAGACACCGATGATGGAAACCGTCAACCTCCAAGATGGTCTGACCGCCAACGCCGTCCGCCCGCCCCAAATACCAATGATCGTGCCGACGGTCCAATTTGGCGCGATGATCGAGCTGCCGTCTAGTGGATCGAAAGCCACGGTGTAGACCTCTTCGTATTTGGAGACCGGAACATTGTGTACGGCCCGTTCGACGGGGTCCTCTTCGCTGCTGGCTGTGACGACGGAAGGGCAGCGGTCTAGCGCCGAACGTATGTGTTGCTCCGCTAAGACGTCGACGTTGAGCTGGTCGTCGCCGAATGCGTTGGCAGAACCGACGCGGCCGACGTGGTGTGCGGTTCGCAGCGTTTCGGCTGTGGCTGCTATGCTGTCTAACAGGGCCGGGATCACGGAGTCGATTAGCGACTGGTGGTACCCCTGCCCGAAGGCGGAGCGGAGGTGCGCTGCTAGATCTTTGGTATTTGGACCTTCCATTTTGATATCTCCCATGACGACTTTCGTTTGATCCCTTCTGTGGAAAAAAAAGGCTTTTTGCAACGATAAATTGGTGTGATGACGGGTAAGAAAACACTTTATTGTTGAGACGCTAACTTATCAAAACCCTGTTCATTTGAAATACGCACGATAGTGTCTTTGAAAAACTACGATTGGTGCTTGATTTATTGAGTAAGTCAAGGTCAGGAGCTCTCAAGGAGACAACATGGTATTAGGTTAGGCGACTCTTTATGGCCATTTTCATTAATTGCCGCAGGTAAGTGAAGCCACAACGGCTTTCTTGACGGCTGATCCACCCTCCTCTCTCATGAGCCCTTCTCATATAATACAACCTCACCCGTTAAACATAGATGCTAGCCACTCTTCATAAACATTTTTTTTTTCCCCTTTCTACTTTACTATGCTTAGATAGTCGATTTTTCCGGATGTAAGTAATGAGAGAAGAGTAATACTAGCTTGATTTGTTCACCTTAGTACACATACTTACATATATGTACGCATGCAATACCGCTTGATACTCAATTCTCACTATCAAAATGATACATCTGAATGATTCGGTAGATGCTCTTCTCAAGACAAGCCTGTGAGTGACTCTACGCCGCGACTTCGCCGAACCTGTACGTGCCCCACGCCATGCTCATCTCCTGAAGTGTCCAGATCTGTTTACCCTTATCTTCGCCTCCAGCACCAGCGGCGACATACGCTGACATGAGATGCTCCATTCTCTATGTGTGACGAATTAGTATACTCACATTGATTGATAGGCAGCCTTCCTTTTCAGCAGGGAGGAAAACTTACAGGATGAGCCTGCCGAGCATCCGGCCTCCTCGTAACCTCCGCCATAGCGGCTTGTCGCTCAGCAGGCGGCGCCTCCATAGCTGCCTGTAACGCCTTATCAAACGACACGGCATACGGCAGCGGTTTAGGTGAGCCATATGCGAAGCGCAGATCTCGAAGGTTGTGCACAGACATGCCGGCGCCGATCACGACTATGTTCTCGTCGCGGAGGGCGGACACGGCTTGTCCGAGCTTGTAGTGCATGTCTGGGTCTTCGCTGTTGAATTGGCTTACTTGGATTAAGGGGACATTGAGGGGGTTTTCCGTGGGGTGGAAGGCTGTGTTACGATTTTGTGAGTTTGGAATGTGCAAACAAGAGAAGGGTCTAAGTAAGGTTCAGGCAGTATCTTACCAACGGAGAAGGGTACAAAGACGCCGTGGTCGACGCCCCTGGAGACACCTTCGGCTGAGATGCCTGCCTTCTTGAGAAGGTTGAGCACTTTAGAAGCTACCTCTGGGCTGCCCTTATTTGGGTACTCGACCTTGTAATACTCAGGTGGAAAGCCATAGTAGCTTCATCCCCATATAGCAAGTCAGCTATGCCATGTCTAATATCACTTATACGGGGCTGAGGTCGGAACTGACTCATATATGAGCTTAGTGTTTTCTGCCGTGTTGACTTCGATATCACGGGGCCCTGCTTCCCAGTGTGCGGAGAAGACCACGACGGCCTTGGGCTTTACTTTCTGTGTGATTTCACGCCCAATCTTCTGCAACACAGGATAGACCGGATGCTTGGTCTCAAACATGGTGTTTGGCTGTCAAATGTGGTCCATGTCAATAACTTAAGCCTTTTCTTTCTAGATTGACAGTTCGTACTTACACCGCCATGGCTGATGAAATAAACAGGCGCTTTGGCTGGCATAACTATTGAGTTGAAGGATTTCGGAAACAACTGGTAGTTGAGTCTCTCTGTGAGAGCTGAAACGGAAAGCAAAGTTGTAGAATACGATCGGGTAGAGAGGTAGAAAGCCACAATTGCAACCAGTATCGATATTATTATCAAAAGCCTTTTCAGAAGAGATAATCTTGATTCCATCATAGGATGAAGAGCATGATGAAGATATGGCTTTTCAGCTCCTTACAGGAGTTATAAACATCACTATGTTTTGAGCTGGTTGTCTAATCAAGTGCTACTAACGTGTGGGCAATTATTAAGAATATGTCAGCATTCGGAACGGCTGCGTGGAACCGCTTTCGTCCGTCGTTAGGCCTAACGCCCGCATTTAAATGTTGATTTGTAGCTTAAAAAAGTGAAACAAATGCTTCTTTATAACTGTAGGAATAAACCTAACGAGTCATAAGCATTTTACAGAGATTTATAGATATTGATAAGCGATGAAAATGATCTCTGTGACAATGTTGGTGTCACAAGAGGAAGAGGAGGAGTGTCTTTGGACCCCTATGCTCAGGAGCTCTAGTGGACCTCTAGGCGGCGGCAATCCCCCACCACGGAAAGAACGAGCTGGTCTGGACTCACGCCAATAGACAATCATCAATGCGACACAAGTAAAAAGATATTGATTTTTTTCTACCTGAGTGAATGTTCTGAAACCTACAAGCGGGTTATCTCTCCACTCTTGCGCTTTGGTCCATCATCTTCATACTATCTACAGCAGCAACCGCGACAATGTCAGCCTCAAAAGGCCCGTTGGTTATCCCCGCAGTCGCAAGACACACAGCGACTCTCATCTTCTTGCATGGACTGGGCGACACAGGCTTCGGATGGGCCTCGGCTGTCGAGTACTGGAGACGCCGCGACAAGTTGAATGAGATCAAGGTCGTGTTGCCTCATGCGCCTACCATACCCATCGCAGCCGTAAGCGTCTCGGCTTTCTTTATCATACCTTTATGTACAAGCTCTTGCTAAGCAACAGGCTAACAATTCATAGAATTTCGGCATGCGCATGCCTGGATGGTTCGACGTTGTACGTGACTCGTTTTATTTACCCATGTCAGAAACTTCACAATGAAAAGAGATTTGGTTTGATGGAAGATGGAAAAGTCAGCAAATCTAACGATTGCAACAGGCTGCTCTGGACGGCAAGATCGAATCGATGAGATCAAACCAGGACGAAGCAGGCATGCTCAAGGCGCGAGACTACGTCAACACCCTGATTCAAGAGGAGATCGACGCCGGCATACCCGCGAACCGCATCGTCCTCGGCGGCTTCTCCCAAGGCGGTGCCATGTCTCTCCTCTCTGGCTTGACAGCGAAGGTTAAGCTCGCAGGCATCGTCGGTCTCTCCTGCTGGCTGCCGATAGACGCCAAATTCCCGGACCTGGTCAAGGAGAGCGAGAACGTCAACAAAGACACGCCGGTGTTCATGGCTCATGGCGGCTCGGATGCGCTCGTGCCGACTGCGCTGGGCCAGATGTCGCAGGAGATGTTGAAGAGCCAGGGTTTTACGGCTACGATGAAGATATACCCGTAAGTTTAGTCTTTGGTCTATTTACCTTTCCTGATAAATTACTTTGAAGACTGATGAGATATACAGTGGTATGGGCCATGAGGCCTGTCTGCCCGAGTTCGATGAGGTCGAGGCATTTATACATTCACGTGTTCCACCACAGGGCAAGTCAGAATTGTGAGACTGGGCAGGATAATACTGCGAGCGATACATGAGGCTTAGATCTTCAAGTTCGGCAGATAGGCCGAGTTTTAGATCGTGATGTCCTTATTTTAGAAGAAAATAATGGCGAGATTCTCACTCTCACTAAGAAGCCCGAAATGACCATTTTTCTCCATGATACTATGAATAGATCGGTAGTGCCCCGATCTCTGCCCTGTCGTCGTCTTACACGAACGGACTTCTGATATTTTAACTCCTGTGAGGTTCCCTGTGTGTCGTGCGCATATCATAGTATTAGTGCTTGAATGACACGTCTCATCAAAAAGTCCGAACATTGGAAATTCTGGGAGCTGATAGGCGACAGCGATCTGATGCTGTGCTGGATGCATCATGCACAACATGCAAGGCGGGCGAGAGACTAATAACCTTCAAGTTACCTGTTGGTGGGGGACCCTTCTGACCTGGTGGACCCCTAAACCCCAATAGAAACTCCAGCAGTCCTCACCTGATCAGTCAACCAAAGTCCGACTCAGATCGATCTACATGCTGGGCGTTTCTTATCAGCTGAGCTCCTCATGCTCTCCTCTCACCTCCTCTACACCAGATTGTGGGATAATTGTTTCAGTTCTAAGCTATTTTTTTCTTCTTCTAATGGACCTAAGTAATATTGTTTTCTCTCACCCGTTTCGTGTCATCAGCCTGACCTAGAACTCGTTGCTCCGACCTTATCAGCTCATGTAAACAAAAACTCGTGCTGGTTACATCACACTGCATATCCGTCTGCCTGGTGGTCGACGACGCGTACCACCACTGACCGCAACCCGCTATCTCTACCGCCCCGACTGGACTCGACTACAACAAGTATTATCGCGCCCGAAAAATGGCAGCAAGAGGGCCCGAAAGGGCTATAACGCCTTCACCCTCACGGCTGCCTCTCCCCGGCTCACCTACCTACTCCTATGCATCGACCGCCAACCAGCTCTCATCCTTCAACCTCCCCGTGCCTCCCCCACCACGAATGATGCACACCATCCTGACAAAAGCCGACCTCGAGCAGTCGCAACTCGCCTACTCCGACCTCCTAGCCACGGCGAAAAGCTACCGCCAAGCCCTAGCAACCCTCTCAACCGCCGCCTCCGCATTCGGCTGCGCCCTCGAAGCCTGCGCGCGCCTGAAGGAATCCCGCGCCGACTCGCTCCTCAACCCCCCCTCGGGCGGCGGCGGTGTCTCTTTGCTCTCGAACAGCTATACTTTGGGTCGTGCGACGTCCTGCACCGCCGACCATCTGCTCAGCGCCAGCGGCGTGCACCACCTCATCGCGAACCACCAGCAGATCCTGAGCGAGACCGTCTACCGCTCGTTCGAAGTTCCCTTGCTACACGACCTCGACAAGTGGCGGCACGACATCGAGGATGCCGACGAGGCGTACCAAAAGGAAGTCGCCTCGCGCAGCCGCGAGATCCGCAAGCTCGAGAAGGAGGGGCTCAAGCTACATAAGCAGCGTCGGCGGGATCTGTCCAAGTTCCGCGAACACCTTGTGCAGCTGACTAGTAAATTGGACGGCCTATCTACATTACACGGGGATCATTCGCAGGGTTTGTTGAGGGAGAGCCAGGAGGCGAGTACCAAGATTCTCGAGGCCAGTTGCTCACTTGTACGTGCCGAGGTCGACATCTTCGAGGGCTTGGCAAGAAAAGGCTGGAGTGGAGGCGGGCTCGACGATTTACTCGAAAAGGGGCGGGATCTCTTCGCTGCCGATGAGGATGTCCACACGGGAGCTTCGGGGTCGACGCCGGGTGGCCCGGGCGGTGAAGGGACCAAGTTGTTTAGTATACTGCCGCCCAAGAGCATACTGGCAGACACGGGTTCAGAATCAGGCGTACGGGGACGGTCACGCGGCCACGCGCGCTCAGACAGTCTACTTGTTGAGACAGAACGGTATCAGAGCTTAGCTGGCGCGGTTACGGATAACGGGGACGCAGATAGTATCTTCTCCGACTTCAACCAGAGCCGCGGCGTGCGTCCGTTCAGTCCCCAACCTATACGTCGGCAGCCGACGGACGTGATCATGGATCCCGAATCCCTGTTACAAGGTGCCGAAGACTACCAAGAGCGGCATGACGAGGCTAGGAAAGACGAGGTTGACGGTGCTAGTCAAGTTTCTGATGCCGACGACTATGACGACGGAAATGCTACGTTAAGACCGAAGAGATCATCTTCGCGCCACAGACTCAAAGCACCAGATGAAGAAGACGACGACCAGCAACATGTACCTACACCTAATGGCACCAGCAGCAATCACGAAGCAATGACCGACCAACGAAGAGGAAATGAAGAGGACGTCGAACCATCACCATGGAAAGACGAGGGATTACGGAAAACGAGCGCCGCGTCATCCATGGGAGACAGCTAGAGGCGACCGCGCGGATGGAGTCTTGGCCTTGCAGCTACGGAAAATGGTATCGGGAACAGCAATGGCAACAGCGCCTTGTTCGATCCCCAGCCCTCACCCCTCTCGCCTGGTTTTCGCACGTCTTCGTTCCCGGAGTCTTCTGGGTCGCTCTCGCATTTGCCGGCGGTTAGGTTGCGGGATATGAGAATTGTGCTTGGTGGAGATGGACGTGGTAAAGATGGAGACGGTGGTGGTGAGGATGGAGATGGACAGGTAGAGGGAGATAGAAGTGAAGATGGAAATGGAGATCGAGAATTCGGTCTTGAGACGCCGGCGCTGGTGTTGTCGCCTGTTAGGACGTGGGGACCTTGACCCGTTTACCTTTGGAACGATGGCTGGCGCTCTTGCTACTTCTATAGATTCTATATGCCCTTTGAAGCGGCAGACAGAGCTAGACGAACCGAAACTCAGGATTTTTAAATAACTTACCTACCTCCGCCTCCGGATCTTTACATGATGAAGTGTTCTGCAAAGAAGTGGTGTGTGGTTTACTTTGCCTAATAAAACCGTCGCGTGCCTTGAATTTCGCACTAGAAGAACATACGAACCAGATCAAACAATCACGGCAAAAGTCGAAAGAGCTCAAGTAGTGTATTGAACCCAGTGCCTCAATTTTGGTTGTATCAGTATTGTCTCTGTGCCGAGTAATCGATCCACGCCAATGCCGATGCTATGCTGCGTGTATGAGCCTCACACCTTCTTCCATTTCTCTACCATAAATTACAACTTGGTATGCTATAGCTGATCCTTGACTCCCGACAGACAAAAGCTTCGGCATTGTGTTGCTCATCACACGCCGACTGTGTGAATAATATACCATTACATGCTTCCGCTCTTGCATGGTAACAACTCCTTCATATACAGAGCCTTTTTGGCTCTACATTATAATAACACGCGCATTTGCCTCATCCATACATCTTCGTCCTATTACACCGAGGTTTCCGTTTCTGTTTCCTCAAGCGTTGGTAGGTTGAACGTTAGACATTGTCCTCCATAAATCCATCCGCGCCTAACAAACAAGGAATGGTAGCAAAGCGTAGCAAAGTAAAGCTTGCTCCGCCTCTAGACATGGGAACATCTCTCTCTATCTCAGCCCCTTAGTCTTCCTTATCACCACTGACAAGTTCATTGCCGAAAAGACGGAACCAGTAATCCAGCCAGTACATGATTTTCCAGTACAGACTGGCGCGGTTCATGTCGAACTCGCCGACCTCATTGCGAGGCACCTGGTTGCCGATCATGGCGCCACTGAACCAGCCGAGGAAGGGGATCATGGCGAGGATGCGCTCGGCCCACGTTGGCTGCCGCTTTAGAGCCGCGTCCGCTGGTAGTAGCGTGATGCGCCGGGCGCCGGCTATGCGGCTCATGGTTCCCTTTCCATTGGCATTCGAGGCTTGCTGCTCGGGGTGGGCATGGGAGAGAGGATTTGTGTTGTCTGTCTCGGGTGCGCCTGTTATGGTCGCAGTTGACATGGTCGCTGAAGAATGGGATACGGTGGCGGTATCCAGAGTTTGTGTTGAAGTGTGAGATCCAGGTGATCCATCTAGTAGATTGTCTGGCTGTGACGAATGAGATGGCCTGGTGCCCCTATTTCCACCACGGCGATTCTGCGAGGGTCGTCTACGCAGCGAAGTAGATCTCCCCAGGCCATCGCCGAACATGCCCACATTTCCCACAACATCCAACACAGCGGCATCTTCGACGGGCGGTAGACTGCGGTACATCTCGGCGTAGACGAGGTGACCCATGATCTTTTGGGGCGAGGAGAAGATGGCGTTACTAGCGGCCTCTTGCGACTCGAAGGTGACTTTGATCCAATGCTCGCCGCCGGCGACTTTGTTCACTTTCTCCCGCTCGGCTTTGGTTAGCGGTTGGCGGCGCGTCAAGGCGGGATCGCGCAGGTCGGATTTGTACCGCCGGGCCTCGATAGGTGGCTCGCGAGAGTAGTCTTCGCATATGCGCCCCGCGAGCTGCTCGAAGTGGTTGATAGCCGCGTACTGCTGGCTCGGCGAGGCGTAGCCTCTGAGGATGACCTCGACGGGCTCCTGGAGGTGGTTGTTATTGAGGGTCTGATTATTGCCCTGGCTTGATTCGTCTTGTTGCTGGGCAGCGTTATTCTGTGTCAAGTAGCTGGGTTGTTTCGGTGTGTTGGGCGCGCTGGGAGTGGCTTGGCGGCTTGCGACGTAGTTGGAGAAGATGCGGTCAGCGCTTTGCATGGTGGCATCTTCGCGCTTGGGGGGCAGACTGCCGGTCCTTGACCGCGACCGGCGCGTGGACTTGCCGAAGGAGCCTGTCTCGTTCATCTCGCGTGCGCGTGTGCGGGGTGCAGTGCGTTGGCGGTCGCCTCTGTTGTTGTCGATGAAGGGAGTTAGTGGCAGTAGCATTTTGGTTTGGATTTGTTTTGATCAGACTCAGGCAATTGAATGTGATGATTGATAAAGCGGAGACAGCGGGGACATTGACATACTCAGGCCATATCATGGCATATGGTCTTTGAATACCATCCTCGCCAGTATAGAGCTCCTCGTCCGGGACATTGTGCAGAATTAAAGGCATTCTTTCCTCTTCAATAAGACCCAAAGTGCCTAACCGAGGGTAGGAGAACCCACAAGAAGATAACAGTCAAAAAATGAACAATAGAAGGCGCTCGTGCGGTGATGTCTTCAATGAATCAAGGAAAGAGCTCAAAAGGCCGATTTGGATATAATTCTGAATGTTTAGAAACATTATATTGCATTCCCCAGCAACCGGCAAGTGCCATTCACATCTTTAGGTACTAGAGGGTTAAACCTGGCGGTGGACCCTCTAAAGGAGCCCGCGAGTGAAAGAGGGTCCACCGCAGGTTTAACCCTCTAGTATGTACCCTTGGACTTTTTTCGGACTTGGCGTGCACGGACCACAGAACGAAGCTATTACTCCTGCACAGCTGGAAGCTCTTTCCGTCTTTCTTGGACTGACGTAACACAAGGCTCGAAGGACAGTGAAAAGCTATCCCAAAACGGAAACCATCAAACCTCATCTCCAACGACATCAATCCATCATCTGTCACTGTCTCTCCGGATAGAATTAGAGAACCAACTTCCTCTATACACTACCTTACCAATCAGCAACAATTGACCACAGCCAACCCTCACAATGTTCCGATTCGTATGTGTTCATCGATCTTCACTGTCAAGAGCCATGCTGATCTCTTTTCTCTACACCACAGCGCAAAACCCTCGATATCGTGACTGTCTTCCACAAGCCCAGCTTGTCCTCCTCTGTCCGAGCTGTGACAGTCCTCAAGCAAGCCTCTGCCAATGCTTCTGAGTCTGCTACCGAGGACCAGGCCAGTGATCACACTGCCCAGACTCACCCTCCCCGCTCAGAGTTCGAGTTGGAGGTCACAGAACAGCCCCCCACTGCTGATCAACTCAAGACTATTCTCAGCTATGTCGGGAATGCCAAGATAAACACCGTCATCAAAGGTGCCAATAGTGAGAATGAGGCCCTCAAGAAGTTCAAGGAGAGTGCCGAGAGCTTCCAGCACCCAGTGGTATGTGTCTTTACTTCACTTACGCTGTCGTCTTAATGTTCGGATGTCTAATCTGCTTCTAGATTGTGGATTGGAGCAATGGCAAGGCTGTTGCCTCAGGTGAAGAGTCAGTAATACTCAAGATGTTGGCTGAGACGAATAGCAAGTAAAATGTAGATAGTGAGGGAATGGAGTGCATATAACAGTAAGTCGAGTCTTTCTCGCATGTCCTGCACCACCAATACGGCCCATTGACCTCTGTTCAAGTAGTATTGTATATTCGCTCGACTTGTATTGAGACACGAATTATTTTGTACTATAATGACACACATAGACATCATGAGCATGTTTGCGCCACGGCCTGTTCCTGCCTGCCACCTCTGCTTTGCTGCCAGGTTGCTGCACAACAATGCATCTTCTCTATGAATGGTTCATTTTCCGGACGTATCTCACTATTTATTCCACTCTATACTGAAACACCCTTTGTATTACCCCTACGAATGTGAAGACTACATTAATTGGAACTCGTGCAATAGGCAACCTGTGATAGAATTGAATGGACAGGTGCCGGCGAAGGCACAATCGTCATAGGATGGTAGTCACAAGCACGCATGAATGTCGAGGAACAACTTCCATTGTTTACATGGCCATCTACGGGAGCGGATACAATGCTACCCACGATGCTGCTTAATGGTTGCCCTAGGCTTCAGATCTTTCAATCCACCCCCGTGCCATTCACATACACAAACAGTGACCACCACGAGGGGTAGTTGTTGCCCTACCTTTATGACAATTCTCGTCTCTCAGGCTCCCAGTCTATTTACCTGTCAACCCTCTTCTCTGAAAATACCACCTCCTGCACATACGTATCCCTTCCAAAGTCCACATACTTTGCCCTGCACTTCACCTCAAAACACTACCTCGCACATCTCCCCAGACTCACCAAAGTCCTCCACACTGATCTTGGTTGTTTGGGTCTTGTGTTTATTCCCCCACGATCCTGCACCCTCGAGAAACACTTCTTGAGCTCTGCCACACAGCACATTGACTTGTTGCCATGCCCCAGATCTTCAAATCTGCATTGCCAACCTTTGTTCAACCTGTCAATCAATCTACTGTACAACCCCTTGTCTCCTCTTTACCTCCTGCAAATCAATACTCGGAATCTGCAAGTCTCCCACTTGCCCAACACTCGGAGCACATCCCCACGATGGCCCCAAAGTACCAAGAGTACCGTGGCTTCACGGTCAACCAGGCTCTGGAAGCTGCTGGATCACCGCCTTATAGTATCACCAATTTCCTAGCAGCAGAGCCCAAATTTGAGTTCTTCCAAAATTTGCCACAGAATTGCGATGCTTCCTTCTCCACTGGTCTCGGTACCACACCTTTCCGACACCTCGATGCCCTTGATAAGCCGAAAGAGGAGCGCTCGGCATCATGGTGGCACGCTGCTGAGATTCAACGTGTGTGCGATGAGCTGCGACGCAATTTCCCTGACGTATGCAAGGACGTGCAACCTATCACCGCCTATACAGACCTATTCAAGTATTGGGATTCTTACGATATCTACATCCGTGGTGTTCAGAATCTATGGAACGTCATCCAGACCATTGCCTTCGAGAATGACTTTGCTCACGAAGCCGTCTTGAAACAGCAAATCGAGACAATCACCATCCAGATTCTCCAGCAAGATAATATCCGAAACCGACTCAGAATCTGGGACCCAGTTACCCAAACTGATGTTCTGAGCATCTTCCTGAATGAGGAGTTGAAACCCTTTGGAAATCTCGACAACTATTCCAAGGCCGCTCTTGACCTCATCCGATCCATCTTCTACATGCATCACGTGAAGATCAAGGAGACAGGGAAAAGGGTCCAGATCTTCCCTCCAGAGAACACAGAGTACGACACCGAAGGCTATATCATCTATAACCAAGGCGCATCGCAGTACGATGCATTCATGGACAAGTTTAATATTCCCAACAAGATCGTAAATGGAATCGCCATTGCCGACGGCTCAACACCCGCTTATCGCATTGCTCGCTACAATGAGCGAGTTGCAGCAGGTCAGTCAACGACAGGGTCCTCCCTTTCCTCAATATTACTCATCACTAACTCTCACTTCAGAGAAGCAAAATGGTATTGATCCAACTACTGGTCTACCCTCAACTTTCCAGTACATTCCTAACCCAGTTTCAGATGCCCGAAGCTCTAGTGTCCCTGCCACCCGTGCCACATCGATTTGGCCCTCAAATGATGCATCTAACGCCGAGGACAAGTCTGATGGCTTACCTGGAGGTAAGGCCGAGAAGTCATCCCGTCCGAAGTCCACCGGTGACGCCGGTGAGCCCAAAGGAGCCTCCCGACCCACTAGTCCTGTTCAGGATGAAGAGGCGAAAGTCCCAGAGCAAGCTCCTCAAGATCCCAAGGGTAAGATAGAAAGTGCAGTTGACCAAGCTCCGAGCATCGATGGCCAGGCACAGAAGAAGGGTTCGATGCCCACCTCGCAAAACCAGATCCCCCAAAACAGCTCTCATGATGGTTTGGGCAAAATTCCACTCGACCCTACCGGGGGACAGCTGTCACTAAATCCCCTTGGGCAACCAGGTCTTAGATCGTACCGAGGAGACAACTCGGCATTTCATGGGCCTCCATTCGCTAATCAGCTACCGCCAGATGTTGGTGGTCGTCCATCTGTTGTAGGGTATCAGTATCATCCACCACAATATGTCAGAGGGGTAACCCAGAATCAGACGTATAACGGCCAGCAGAGAATTCAGTCTTTCAATACGGTCAATCCTCGAGGCCAGCAAACCGGAGGAAATTGGCGTAACATCGGTCAAGATGAGCTTCACGGCCCCAAGAACGTTTTCTGCAAACCACTTTATCAAGGACCAAACAACAATACCAATGGAGGAAGATGGAACGGGCAGTCTTCTAATGCTAATCAGAGCAGAGGCCGTCGATTGACCAACAACAACCAGTTTGTGGGACATAATCGGAAATTCAGCATCAGCAGTACCGTGAACAACACCAATAATCCTCAGCTGGCCAGCAATACCCATATCACCAATAATAATATTCCTGAACCTGTCTATGTTCTAAACAATAATCAGGGCCAGATGCGAAGTGTGAGTCATACTCAAATAGCCTCTAGTTTCATCATGACTAACGAGCGGAAGGGATATTATTACAACAAGACTGGTCAAACCAGTGGTTCCAACACAGGTCAAAATAACCAAGCTGGCCGACTATGGGCTCCTGGAAGGGATGGTTGCGTAAATGCAGGCAAACGGATCGATCTCGACACTAAATTTGACGCTTGCACTTGCAGCGAGTGCGATGAAAGGGATCGAACTCTTTTTGTGAACTATCTGCATGATACTCGCGACGGAGAAAAGACTATCGACCTCCGTCATGATTTCGTGAAGAAGCATCTTCGCAAGTACTTTGAGCGCTTCGGAAAAGTCCTTGGCGTTGACAGCAACCAGTCCTATGCCGTCTACATCAAGTAAGCTACCCTACCATGCTCTTAGCTTCCTCTTTGCAACTCCTCTCGCTGCACGCGAATGCTAATCATAAATATTCATAGATTCGACCGTCTAGAGTTTTCTCGTGTTGCTTTGAATCAACACCGTGTAGGGACTTTGAGTAACATCGAAGGCTTAAAGCACCAGGTTTTTAGAGTTCATCCTCGCACAGGATCCCAGTTTTATGTCCCCCGAGATCCTAGAGACCTCGGTGATAGACGATACCGTGGACACAGCAACTATACACGCTCTAGCCAGTTTCAGCCTACAGTCCCTCAGGGACAGGCGGTCTCGTTTAATGCACCAGTATTCCAGCACCCTGTCCTCAACATGCCTCTTGGAAATCTTCCAGATCCTACATTCAATACTCATATCGGATCTTCAGCTGTTTCTGTTGGCCAACAAAGTAATCGTATTACTCCTCATGATCTGGTTGAGACACCGCATAGAATCAGAGCTGATTCGCGAGGCTCGCCGTACGCGAAGCTACAAACTGGGGAAGGAGCTGAAGAGTTGGCACAGAAGATCAGGGATCTCGCTCTCGACATGTCTCCGTCTCGACAGGCTCAGAGCTCATCAAAGCTCATTGCAAAGATCAAGCCCAACTCGGTTGCTGGGGTACCCACTAAAGAGTCCAAGAATGATAACAGTACGGCGATGATTAAGTCAGACGACGAGGGTGTCATTGATTACGGTACTGTTCGAATTCATCGTGGAAAAGCGAGGGCCATGATTCCAGAGGAATGGAAAGATGAGGACGCGTATTCATCTTCTGTCACTGAGGGACGAAACGAGGATCGTAAAGCCGAGCCCGCAGTAGCGCGCAAGAATAGTGATGGGGATCTTCATTCTAAGCGCAAGTCTGACGGACTGCCGGATACCTCCGATGCCAAAGGGCATTCTCCGAAGAAACAATTTGTCGCACCAGCCAGAACGGGTGAAGCTGAGCAGGGCGACAAGCACCAGCAAAAGAGCAAGTCTGGTAAATCAATGGCTAACAAAAATAAGAAGAACTTGCGCGTCAGAGTCGAAGCCAATGATGAAAAGCCGAGCAATAATACAGATGACTTGAGTGAGTACACGGCCGAGACTTTCAAGCCTGAGATTTCTTCAGCTCAGCTCCCGGAGTATCCACTTACAAGCGTTGCGCCCGAAGCGACACGAGTTCCGGCTCAGAGCACCACAATTGCCGCAGCAAGTGTCAAGGTTGATTCAACTAAAACATCCGACCAGTTCCCGGCTTACTCTGATCCTCTGACCAACCTTCGATCCAGCAAAGATCAAAGCAAAGCCCAAGAGGCCGCACAGCCTAACAAACATGAACCGGGACAAAAGAGTTTGAGCAAGCTGAACCCAGATGCGAAGAACTTCGTCCCTTCTCCCCACGGTCATAGCGCAGCCTCTTCTGTCAGCCTCAGCGCCGGCAATGGACAAGCAAGTAGTGCCCAGAACTTTAACTCTAATAAGGGATCCAAGGGTTTCAAGAGTAAGTCCAGCGGCGGACACAAGAGGGGCAAGAGCAAAAACCACAAGCGTGCTGTGTCTTACCCTACCGGTGGAGCCAATCAGCAGAACCAGAACCAGTCTGGATATGAGGTGAGGGATAACGCTGGTCCTTCTCAATCGTCTAAGACGTGGCAGAAGCAAAAGCCCAATAACGCAGAAGCGAAGAAGAAGGACGGCGGCAATGTCCAGCAGTCGACAACTAGTGGAGATGCTTCTGCTTCTGCTCCTAATGTGAAGGTACAGACTGCAGAGCCGTATGAGACTCAGAGACAAGTCCAGACATCACAAGAGGGTCAAGGCAAGGCTCAGCAAGCCATTGACAAGAGTAAAGGTACTAAACCAGCTAGCGATAGCAACAAAACGGGAGTCGCACCCACTACCGCTGCGATAATAACGAAGAACAAGTCCCAGGACAAGCTTAGCTCTAAGCAAACCGATGAGTCCGCTAAAAAGAGCGCCGCCTCGAAAACCGGCGACAACAAAGCGAGTAACAGTGTCACTCCTGCTACGATCCCCAATCCAGCCAATAGCAAACCAGAGGGAAAGCCTATTGCTAAGCAAGCTGACGACCCCAAGACGGAGCTCAAGACTGGTGACAAGAAAGCAGGAGCCACTGCTGCTGCAGTCCCCGTTCCAGCAAGCAACAAGACTCAGGGGAAGGCGAATACCAAGCAAGCTGACGAGCTCCCTAAGATCGAGAAAAAGAGTGGTGATAATAAAGCAGGAGCTTCTGCTGCTGCAAAGACCGTCCCGGCGACCGATAAATCCCCGGCGAAGGTCAATACTAAGAAAGCTGACGAGCCCAAGATCGATCCCAAAACCGATCACAAGCCCAAAGCTGGGGCCAAGACTGAGCATAAGCCTGCTACTGCCACAACTAGTACCAGTGGTAAGCCCGAGTCTTCGACTAAGGCTGCAAGCAACAAGAAGCCCACAACTGGTGGTAAAGTTGAGTCTACCACCAAGGCTTCGAGTGACAAGAAGCCTGCCAGTACCTCCAACACGGCCAGCAGCAAGAAACCACAACCGCCGTCGAAACCGTCCTCATCTGCAGGACCACCAGCCAAGCTCCCTCCTGTCCCCGTGGCTGTCCCCTTACCTCTGATCAACTCGAGAGATTTCCCGTCTCTACCCCCTTCGCGCGCAGCTTCGACTTCGGCTGCAACGACTAAGAACGTGCCGCCTCCGGTCCGCGATATGTCGAGTGCTTGGAGCCGGATCGGAAATGGCCGAGGGCCTGTTACCAGTGGTGGTACTGGACATGGTAGAAAGAACAGCGCGTCTCCTAAGGAGAAGAGTGCTGGTGCTACTGATGGTCTTCAGAAGAGTCCCACCGAAGGCTTAAAGAAGGGTTCCGTGGCCGAGGGTCTCAATAAGAGCGCCCCAGTCGAGCATCAGAAGACAAGCTCGACAGAGGGCTCGAAGAAGGCCGGCGGTGCTGGCAGTGGTTCTGCCGCTGCCTCGAAGAAAGAGAATCTCTCTTCCTCTGGAAGCGGTGGTGGTAGTGGCAATGTTCCCAAGAAGAAGGAGAACTCGTCAGCCGGTGGAACTGCCAAGAAGCAGAATATCCCCGCCGCTGAGCGTAAGGGAGGTTGATCCTAATCCGGACTCTCTCATGCCTGTGTGGTGATTCATCACTGGATCAACATCTCTGAATGGTTGGTGAGATGATTACGATAGACATGATTCACTGATTGACGATAGTTACGATTACGACTGAGTCAACGTTGAGATGAACCGACTACTTTCACACCGATCACGATGTAACGGAGTTTACGATTCCATACGGTGTGATGAAACCCCCACGCTCATCTCACGCTCTCACGAGATTATACCACCAAACCCTCTCTTTCCATTTCTCGTTTTCTTTTCTTTTTCTTTCACTTTAAGGGGAAAACAACGGCAATGACAATTTCTCGGGTCCTCTGTGTCTTTCTACCTCTTGCCACGTCCTGAGGTTTGAGGTCCGGGAAAGATGAGTCGGGTGGTTCCCTGTTTTCCATGGCGCTCGAGCCACGGGTTACGATGACGATATGATGCATGGGTGGGATGGATAACAGATTGCATGACTGAATGATGGGATGATGTATGATGTACGATACCTGACGAAGGGGGCGAAAAATGGGAATAGATGAATGGATACTCGGTTCTTTCTGACTTGCACTTGCATACCACCTAATGGATGGTAGGAGAATTGCAAGGTCTTGAGTTACTGTGTGTAGTCCTTCTTTCTATCTCTCTCAGTAAAGCAATTGAGTTTCGAGTGTAACATTTTGCGGTGTCCTACTTCCCACACGTGAGCTGCTGGCGTAGATAACACTTTGTGATGAATCATCCTATTTGTATGCTCAAGCTACAAAATCAAGTTGTAGAATATGCCTTTTCTTGCTACCGGGATGTGGGGGCGTTCGGGTGTTGGTCTATGAAGGAACCCGAATGAAGCAGATAGAGATGTAAAGAATAGCTATAGTACCCGATACGACCTGTTAACTCCACACCTAGCCCTCCTTAGAGCCGCGTTTCACTGGCGGACTTGGTTATAATATCGGCATCGGATTGATTCTCTCTTTTTTTTTTTTTTTGGATCGTAGAATTCTATTGTTTTTTGTTTGATCTGGAATCGGTTATATGTACAAGTGATGGATCCCCCAACATCACACAACGCCCATTCACCAGTTCATTATACATCGTTCTTGACGAGGGTCGTGACGGCCTCTTCGATTTGCTTGTCGGATAGACCTTCTAATGATTGACTCTTCTCTTTTCCGAACTCTGTACAGAAGCGAAATATTAGTATCGTCCCATTTACGATTCCTCACACTTCGGGATTCGATGATAGAAGCCTCGAGAGTGTGATATGGAGGACGGACCATAACGAGTGTAGATCTTGGGCAATGTGCCGGCTGCTTCGCGCAGGAGGATCGGGGTGTGTGGGTTGTTCTTCTTCATGGTCGGGTAGGCGCGCGTGAGGAATGTCCTATGTTGGGGTATATCCGTTAGTAGCTTCGTCTTACTTGGCCGACACAGTGAAGATGTCGTGGTTGGAGTTCGAGTTAGGTTATAACGCGCACCTCGTGGCTGCACTGGCCTCGCCCTGGCAGAACAGGAAGCGGACCTCCTTCAAGGACTTTGTGAAAGCGTACTTGCTCGACATCGTGGCGACACGTGTGAGTATGGTGTCGTCTTGGCTGTCGTGAAGAGCGGAATGGAAGATGAGGCTTGAGCTTCGTCAGTGAATACAGCTCCAAACTTGAAGCCAATGAGAATGTGGTTGAAAGCGAGCAGCTCAGGCCCAGCGACGTCTGTCCAATTGGATCGTCGAATTGAGATTGGGTGGATAGCATATGCTTCTAACCGGCAGTTCCTCTTCTACATGTAACCGTGATTGCCAAATTGGAGCAAGAACTGACAGACTGCAGCAGACTCGGAAGCTGCAGGGGTGGCGCTCCGATTATCTCCGGAGTCCCCTAACTAAAACATATTCGCTATCTTTCCTTGGTCTGATCCTATCCTGAATCCCTCAATCGGCCTCAATCACGAACAGTCAGCCGACAACATCTCCCCTCTCTTTTCCTTTCTTTGCTCGCGGCCATTGACATCATCTTCGACGGAATACTAATCCAACGAAACCGAGAAGGAAAGAGAAAAGAAATCGCCCAAAATGCCTGCCACTACCACCATGTTCCGCGCCGCCCGGCCTATCTTCCAGCAGTCCGCTCGCGCGACCATGCGCAATCAGTTTGCCCGCAACGCCGGACGTCGATTTCAGAGCACTGCTGCTGGCGAGGGCCCGACCGCTCAACAGCAGGCTGGGTTCTTCAAGCGCATGTGGGATTCACCCATTGGTTTCAAGACGGTCCATTTCTGGTGAGTCCTCTAACTCGTCATTTTGTTCGAACCTGTCGCCACATCGAGAAGGACCGATTGGTATATCATTTGTTACTATACAACTTGAATAATTGTGATCCATCATCTGACTAATGATTGATTGACACCCAGGGCTCCTGTTATGAAATGGGCCATCGTCATCGCCGGAATCGGCGACTTCTTCCGTCCCGCCGAGAAACTCTCCTTGACACAGAACGCCGCTTTGACCGCCACCGGCCTCATCTGGACGCGCTGGTGCTTGATCATTAAGCCCAAGAACTACCTACTTGCCGCCGTCAACTTCTTCCTTGGTCTCGTTGGTGTCGCCCAGGTCACCCGTATCACCATGTACAACGCCTCCCAAAAGTCTCTCCCCGAGAAGGTCGAAGACAAGGTTGAAGAGAAGGTAGAGGCCGCCAAGGATGCTGTCAAGTCATAAACTGCTCGCAAATCCGAGGGAGGCTGATAACAGTGTGAAAAGTGGATTTCATCGAGGGCACATTACCCGTGGAATGATGACCACAATGAATGTAAATCAAATGGACGGGTTCTCAAATAACGGTTCCGGTTAGAGGTAAAAAGAGAGGGAGAGACGGGCTTCCGCCTACCATACACTTACCATCCATGTTGCATGCACGCAACAGGGTCGGTTCAGGACTGGGCAAGGAGAACCACTGCTCCTGTACTTGCTTTCGGAAAGTCGTCGAAGATGCTGTCTAGAGCTCCACGGTTTTCCTGTCCGCTAAATTATGTAGACTAGAAACGTCAAACAGGTGTACACTACAGACGGAGTTGCATCCCATTGCACGTTTCTCGCAGCATTATAAACTTCCTCATCTACCTACTTACACATCATTATTGCTCCCACCCCTTGTGAACGTAGTGGAGAGAGAGAGAAAGCGGCACAGCAGACCGGGAGTTCCGTTCCGGCTCAGCAGCGTGTCTCAAATGTCCCAAATTGTCGTGCTATTTCTGTTCCAACAATTCCATGTCACGGCATCGATGCGACGATATGGTGGTTTGTGTTCATCAACTCGATCTTGATTGACACCTCGTAATGGGACAAGTTGAATACTTTGTTCAAAAAGTGCAGGTGCTAATTGGAATTGATCCGTCGCTCTTTCTAAGACATGTTTTCAGTTGCCGTGAACAAAAAAATTGAAACAGTATTTGGCGGAAAGAGCACGTGTTGGCTTATAGTTGATTTATCATAGCTCACTTTAATAGGTACATGTCATTGCTGCTGTTTCCACATTACACAGCTTTTCAGCTCTTCGAATGAAGGATGAAGCAGTGTTCGTCGTCCAAGGTAAGAAGCTTGTAGGGTTGCATCTAACGATTCCTAATATGGCCTCAACAACGACAGGGGCAGAAATGCAGATAACTTACCAACATGCATACCCAGTGCTACTGCGCCTCCTCCAACGTACTAGAGTCAAGCTATGAAAACAATCAGTTATCTTTGCGACAAAGATCGACTTGTTTACGCCGCAATGCTACAGCGGCTAATGACCCATTCAACTCCAGTCGCTGGCGGCTATTCCCGTACCACCAGCGGCGGCTATTAGCTCGACTGCGACTGCGACTGCGCCGGCTGTGCCGCGTGCGACAGTAAGACAGCAAAAGAGATAGGTCGGTATTTATTGAAAAGGCCGTGGAACGCCACGCCGTAGAGCTAGTTTGTCTGTGCCATTTCATACCATATCCATCCTTCATCACAGTTGTCATGCCGCCGTAGCGGTATTACCAGTCCCAACCCGCTTCACAATACGCTTACATGAGGCCTGGCAGCTTTACACCTTCGCCGCCAAACACATACAGTACCGAGTCGACAAGGAATGACGAGTGGTATGCTCTCGATACTCAGGAGGAGCCAACACCTCCCCCGAAGGATCATAGATCCTCAAGTCGTCCACAGCGGGGATTCTCCTACGACAGCCTTCTGGTACCATCCGCGACGACCAGTCAATACAAGGCGGAGGCAGCTCAACCCTCCGAGACCTCTGCTCACACTCGACCTAAACAGCACCGCTTAATGTTATGGTATTGGGAAGTCGGCGCCGTTCTGCTCAGTCTCGCTAGCTTTGCCACCATTATCGCCTTCCTAAGGGCCGAAGACGGCAAACCACTTGACGAGTGGTCATGGCACAGCATCTCTCCCACGGCGGTGGTCTCGTTCATCACGGTCATTGCCAAATCTTCGATGCTACTAGCCGTGTCCGAGATCATTGGGCAGCTAAAGTGGCATCACTTCCGCACTGGGTCACAAACTGTGGCTGATTTGCATACCTTCGACAGAGCTTCTCGCGGCCCTCTTGGTGCCGTTGGCTTGCTCTGGCGAAATAACATCCGCACGCTCTTTTCGCTTCACTCGCGGCTGTCGTAGTCATTTCCGCGCTGTTTATCGACCCCTTCATGCAGTTGATCTTCTCCTTCCCTTCCTACTCGAGACCTGATCTCACCGCGACCGGGCTTTTTAATGGCTCGTTGATTTATGATATGAGCGCAAGTCTAGATGGCTTGGATGGTGAGTCTCGCTTCCTTTTCTTGCTATATATTTAATTAATTGCTCGACTGCTTCCTGATGTGCATGTTAATCTTGTCGATTTTTTCCTTGGTTGATAGAAACGGCTTTGGATCCCACAATGGCGTCAGCCATCCTTACAGCAGCAGGCGGGACAACACTGCCCACTTCTGCTTCATGTTCAACAGGTAATTGCACATGGTCGAGCATGACGATGCTCGGTGTCTGCGGTAGCTGCACAAATGTCACGGACCAAGTAAAGGTAACGGGTTGTCACCGTTTTGACGATGATTCGATGTACTCATGCAACTACACGTTTCCCGACGGCGTCCTCCTCACAGGGGTTAGTGTCCCGAATACCGGTGCTGGTCCTTTGCACACGACAGATGGAATTCATCTTCCCTCGACACACCAGTTCTAAGCTCTCCCATCCTCCCGGCGAACTCAACAGCCATATTGACCTATTTCGACGCTGTGCAGATCCCAGCCGACCCTAATGGCTCCCTTAATGTGCTACAGAGGCCGGTCGCATGGACGTGTGCGATAGATATCTGCGCAAAGACCTACGATTATGTGAACATTACCGATGGGCAAGTCAGTTTGCCGACGCCCAGGGAGGAAACCGTGTACATCGTGAGGAATATGACGGACGAATCTCCCAACAATACCTCAACCAACTTTTACTATCCCTTACGTACGGCCAACAATACCAATACAACCTCATCCATCAACAATATGACACCCATAGCGGACCTCACATTCAAGATCAATGACGTAGACTACCATAACATGGCTGAATACCTACAAACGCTATTTCAATACTCCTGGATCGACGGCGGCGTCGATGCCGACGAGGACATCATCAGCGCGGCCGTCAACCCCATCGTACCGAACCTGGGCTGGGAGTTCGACGACGCTGCGGACCTGAACAAACTCATCGAGAACATGGCGACGGCCATGACAGAAGTCATTCGCAATAGTCAGAATGCTACCAACGTCATCGCCACCGCTGCGCTGCGGACACGAACGTACATCGAAGTGCAGTGGATCTGGCTCATCTACCCGCTCGCGACGGTACTCCTCAGTGCCCTATTAGTCGTGGCTATGGTCGTGCGCACGGCGTTGAGTGATGTGCCGGTTTGGAAAAACTCGGTGTTGTCGTTGCTGACCTACAAGATACCTGCATGGACGCCGAGCCCCGAGGCCCTTAGGGGACCGTCTAGGTTGAAGAGGGAAGCTAAGGGCGTTGAAGCTGTGTTGAGCGAGGACCCGGAGAATTTGGTTTTTACTAGGACTTGAAATCTTTGGGAGTTTTTTTACGAAACGAAAGTGGGCTTGGGATGCCATATATAATAGAACTAGATAAACAGACATTATAGAAAGTTTTAGTCTATAACGTAGGACTGCGTCTTTGCCTGTATATTGGGGTATATCTAATGATAAATGATGAGACATTTGCATACTTTTACTCATGGGCATGACGATTATTCTTGTGAGCATTCAACTTATATGAAAAGGATTGTTGGTCAAGTTCAGTACTGATCGTGTGTTTGCTAGACAGATAGTGGCCCCCTATCTTCTACAGGTAGATATATAAGGATGTATTCCCTCCCCCGAGCCTTAGACTCTGCAACCATCACCAGTCAACCACTCTTACCGGCCCAGTCCGACGCGTCCGCTGTCTCTACCGCCCTTCTCGAAAGAACATTCCGAGCATGGAAGCTCCACACAGTCTCGCAAGACACGCACATGGCCAGCGCCGAATTCTCAACCATTAAAAAAGGCTGAGACTGTCGCGCGGCCGATGCCGTCGGCGTTCAAGTCATCATGGCTTGTAATTTTGGGTCAGTGAGGGTGTTAATAGAAGCGCATTACGGCCCACTAAGACCCTGATGAAGACAACGACGGTGATTTCAACAAGTAGGTAGAGGATTGGATTAGTATATCGTGGAATCGTGAACCTTGTAAGTCGCACATTTTCCAATAGGAACAGCCCGTTCCGTCTCTGTCACTGTAGTCCTTCACTTGGATTTAGCTTTCAAGAGTCGTTCGGTAATGTTCCTTTTTATAAGATCTCCGCTGATCAGAATGAAATTCGACAGTAAGAAAATCAGCATCATATTCAACTGTGAATGATATAATGTTCTTGTATTTTTGCGCTGTTAAGCCGTGATATTGTGGGTGTGTATTCAACTGATATAGATGTAGTAAGTTCCCTTTTAGGGACGATTATGCTGGCGGCAGATTCAAGTAGATTTATATGATCACGAATCGTAGTCGGCCTCTGATGATGGCCACAAGAACGATGGCAGTGTCCGGGAGAAGATGGAGACACGAGTGATGACCATATGCAACAACCAGGCTCACTGGTAAGTCAAGGTAGCTAAGAAAATGGACCCAAGTGTGACGATGGCGATGAAGACCGCCTCGCTATGACTTTCTATAATCAAGAAGACGCTTAGGGCATCTTATTAGAATCTATGAAAGGCCTTCTCCTCACCAAACCCTAAGTACGTCTCAGCTTGTCAAAAAGAATCAATCAATCACGGTGACCAAGAAAGGGTCGTCTTGGACTTGACATCGGCCAATGTCCCTGAGTTCTGGATGAGCGATCCTTTACGAGTTGAAATTGCAAGAGAGTGCGTAGTACGTATTGTGTCGTGGACCTCACTGATAGATTGTCGAATTCGTTGGCACAGTAAAAGTTGACGCCGCTGTAATCTTACAACGACGGTTCAATTTGATGTGGTCCATGAGACATATATAAATTATGATTTGCATCTCATCTAATCACGAGGAGGTATTTCATCCGGGTTGGGGAGAAAATTCGTTCAGTCAGAGTGTTGGGCCAATACGTCTTTGTCTTTTAAAAGAAATGCCAGATTGATTGGAGACGCATCTGAGGGCAAGGAAGTTGACATCAACTTGAAAGATAAACGATAAAAGAGTTTTCCCCTATTGCACTTTCAAGCTAAATTCATCTTAGTATCTATTCAACTGACATGGAAGTCGTAATCTGCTGTAAATAGGGAGATATATACAACGGTGATTATACTGGCGGCATATTCAACAAATGTCTACAGTTATGAATCACAGTCAGCCTTTAAGTACATCATCAGGACCTTTAAAAGACCATCGTCTCTTTTCCATTTGATAGCATCTTGCCCTCCATTACCAGTTCCCCCAGACAGAGCTGTTGAAGCCTATATTCGTTGCTTTCCACTGTTCTGATGACGTCCAGAACCTGCCGAATCCTCGTCCAAAGTCAATGAGCTTCATTCTTCTTCAGGGCCGTCAATCTAATCAGCACGTTGCACTTAGAGGGTCATAACACGCTTAAGCCTGAGTGTCTCTTCTTGTTTTTTTTTTGTTCAAACAACTCAATCTTGAGAGAGTTCGAGCACCGGCCTTCTCTTAGAACTTCAGGTGATTTCAAGGGATGGCGCCATATGAGCGTATCCGAGTTCAGTAGATCTCATGGCAGAGCTCAAATATTATAGGCTATATAGGCAGAACTTTGAGACTGACCCAGTATTCTGAAGTCAGCCATAGGGTATGCGACTCATGTGCAAGTGATTATTCGACTTGTATAGGGATCAAGATGCCATCAATAAACTAGATATGTTTCTGGTGGACGTGTACAATCATAAATCACACGTAACCATCACTTGCACCACAAGGTCTATAGAATATCCTCTCTTCCCCTCCCCAATTTCACTTCTTCTGATAGTTAGACATCGACATGGCTGAAAAAGAAGACCACTGTATGCTGGCCTTGAGCTGATTTATTCTGTTCAGAGTGCTGATATCTGAGACGAGTCTACTGCTGCTATATTCAGATGGTTCAACTAACTGTTATGCGATGGCATTCGGGCTCTTTCCTGTAATATAGCAGCATTTACCACGCGACTGTTTGTCATAGAATGTAACATCTAATTGCTACTAAATGGTTAGTAAATCCCAAGTTCTGCCCCCTGTACTCTGCCAGTCTTGACCTTCGGAGTAGTGCCAAAGCAGCCTTCCCCTTCAGCTATATAACAGTTGAGATTTTCCGCTCCGGTATTCTTTCCCGATCTTCAGCCTTTTAGAAACATACCTCAGACTATTTCATCAGTGGTTGTGCTCGTCGAAACCTAGCATCTTGCCATTGCTCCTACATCCTGGCACCTGATCCATGTGCTATGTCTCACGGTGTTGGAGAGTATCAGATAAGCGAATAGAAAGCATTTTGATTGCTCTAGTCTCGAACTACGTACAGAGTACGATACGCATTGGCTGCAACTGTGATTTGGGGGTTCCTGATTGACAACTGGTCCTAGAAGGCCAATGATGCGTGAGAGAACTTTCATGACCAAGTAGAAGTCGAAAATCTGTAGCAGCGTACGAAATAGCACACCTTCCTCAGCGAACCGAATGCCAATCAGGTAATCGGTGCATTGTGGGTTAGATAGGGAGAAACTCTCTTGTTTGGGGCGCTGTGTATATATACAGGCGGGTGTGTATTGCCTGGCTTCTTTCCTTTACACCGAGAACGATGTAGGCGAAATCGAACTCAAGGCTTGGTATTTGCTGACATCTGTATTGATACATTATTCCAAAGTATCTCATTATCAATCCTACTGATACCAGAAAATATATACATAATGCAAACAGAATGTTACAAACCAACATTCCAGCGGGCCCAATCACCCGGCCTGGTGTGTATGGGACCCCATAAATACTTACATACGCCTGGATAAAAGGTTTAAGCAAGGAAGTCACGTAACCTTGGATCAGAGGATCAGTAACTAATCCATAATCCAGATCAGTAGCTCACCACGATGATCCGTAAGTTGGATCAATACGGGATCAGTAATTTAAAAAAACACTAAAAAAAAGATTGAAATATATAGTCTATAATATTTCTTCTTTTTCGATAACTCTTTTATTTAGTTATTAATCTAAGTATTTTTTATTTTTTTAAAATTAAATAAGAGAAAACTTTTAATAACTATTTTATATAACAATATCTATAAACGTTTAACTATATTTTTTTATAGTTATAAATCGAATTTGTCGTTAGTTTAGTTAATTTTTATTTTTAAAAATAAACTTAATTAGCATAAATAATTATTTAGTTAAATAAATCGTTATATTTTCATAATTTTTATTTAGTTAGCTATTTTAATAATAATTAAATAATATATCTAAAATTCGAAGCTTTTTATTTTTAATTTAAAAAAGTTTTATTAAAAAAATAGATTAAAATAATAAAAACGAGGCCGATTTTTAAATTATTAAAAAAAAATATAATAATTTAATTAATAAAATATATAGCTTTAAAAAATAACTAAAAAAATAAGCCGAAATAAACAATAATAATATAAATATATATCAAGCTTATATTTAATAATTAAAAAAATAAATTAAAATATTCTAAATAGCCGAAAATATTATTAATATTTCTATCGAAAAAGGCCAATATTTGAAAATAAATAAACTAGGATTTTTTAACGAAATTTTAAGAAATACGCGTAGCTTTTTTACCTAAATTAAAATATATTAAAAATATTATATTTTAAATTTTAATAATAATATTAAATATATTATTTATATAGTATTGTTTTTTAAAAAAAAGGCTTTAATATAATTTAAACTATATTTTACTAATATAATAGAAAAAGTTAAAATATAATAAAAGCTAGAAACCGTTTTTATATTTTTATTTTTCGAAAGTTTCGAAGCATAACTTAAATTTTTATATTTCGACTTCGAAAAAAAAAAAAAACCTAAGCAAGAACTTTTAAAATTTACGTAAAAAGAATCAGCTTCGATTTATACGGCAGATTTTCGACAAATTATTATATAATTTAATATAAACGACGAATTTAAAATTTTTTTATTTTATTAAAACTTAAAAAAATTAGTTAAGGATAAATTTTATAAAATAAAAACAAGTAATAATTTCTTAAAATATTAAATAAAAACTATATATATTAATATATACTAATATAAACGGCAATAATAAAAAAAGAACTAATTGACGTTTTTTTTTAAAAAGTCCAACAAAAAACAACGACGTAACAAGAATATTTTTTATAATATATATTTAAAATTTATAAACTTAAACGTAATTTAAAAAAGCAAGAGTTAAAAAAAATCTAAAAATAAAAATAACGTTATTTGTTATAATTATGGTAAAAAAAAATATTATAAAAACGAATATTATAGTATAAAAAAAATAATATGTTTAAAAATCTCGAAACCAAATATAAACGTTATTTAGTATAAAAAACAAATATTTACTACTATATTATAAATAAATATCTTAAATATTTAATAATTAAAATTAAAAAATTCGAATAACTAATATTAGCAATATATTTTCAAAAATAAAGCCTATTTAATATATTTAAAAATTATAAAATTTTAAACAATAATTATTTAAAAATATATATATTATATTATAATAATTTATAAATTATATCTAGCTAAATAGTAAAAATTCGAAACTATATTAAAAAAAGACAATAATAACGATATTATTATATTTAATAATAACAACAAATTTATAGCAAAAAACCCTATTAATAAAATTTAATATAAAATAAATACCTAATTAAATAAAATATTAATAAAACAAAAGCTATAAAATAAATTTATTATTCGTTAATAATTAAAAAAAACTAAAAGAAATATAATATAAAAATTTTTTATTTAAAAATATTAAAAAAAATATACTACTAATTAGGTTATTAAAAAAAAATTAAATATCTAAAATAATCTTAATAAAACGATTAAAAATATCTACTAAAATCGAAAAATTAACGAAAATTATTTATCGTTAAATAACGAACGAATAAACTTAAAATATAAATAATATATTTTAATATTATAAATTTTATATTTTATTAATTAATATTTAATCTATTTTTATAATAAAATTGAATATCGATAATTTTTATAAAAACTATAAAAATAATTTATAAAAAAACTATATATAAAAAAATATATAAAACTAATAAAAATTATCTTTAAAAACCTTCGAAAATTTACAATTTTTAAAAAAAACTTAAACTAAAACTACGATATATTAAAATAGTTAAAATATATTAATAAAATATACAAATTATATATAAATATAAAAATAAAAAAATAATATCGAACTAATAAATTATTTTATTATTCAAAATTTAAATAAATCGATTATAATAACGATTTTTATAAATAATATATAATATAAAAAGCTATATAATATCGATATTTAAAAAATATAATAAAAAAAAAAGCCTTAGAAAAAATTGCCAAAAACTAAATATCTAAAGAACTATTTTATAAATTAAAAATATTAAAAAATTATTTTATTATTTACAAAACAATATTAAAAGATCAAAACGAAGCAAATAAAGCCTTAAAAATTATTAAAAAAAAAAATACGCAAGTAGTTTAAAAAATAAAAACGTATAACTAGCTTTGAAAAACTTTATAACAAAATATAATATAAAATATATAAAATACTTAAACTAAATTTTAAATAAATATTATTTTTTAAAAAAACAGAAATATAAAAAATATAACTAGAAATAAATATTTAATTAGTAATATTAATTATTTATTAGTTACAAAATTAAAGCAAAAAATAATCGATTTTATATAAACTATAAAAAATTATATAAAACAGCGATATTATAATATAAAAAAAAAAATATCTTAAAACTAAAAATTAATATTATTCAAAATATTAAAACTATTACAATATAATGACAACGCTACAATTAAAAATATAATATACGTATATAAATAAAAAAAATACTTAATAAAAAAAAAACGTTAAAAAAACAACCGAACCGACAAATCGTCAACTAACAGATAAAAAACGACGAAAAGCAACTATAAAACGTCAACAGTTAACCTAAAAAATAATTCGATATTTTAATAATATAAACGTTAAAATCGACAATTATTTTATTATTAATATAATTTATAATAATTAAAAACTTTAAGCTTTAATAAATTTAAAAAAACTAAAAAACTATATATTTTTAAAAATAATAAATAAATATAATATACTTTAAACTATAAAAAAATAACCTTATATATTTAAAATCGTAAATAAAAACCCGATATTTTATAATAACAATATAATTAAAAAAAAAACTATAAAATTTATTTTAAATATTATTAGTTATAAAAAACAGCTTACGTTTAATATTATAAATATATTAAATTTCGATATAATATTAAAAATACCTTAGTTATAAAAAAATAATCTTTAAATAAACTAAAAAACTAGCCGTTTCTATTAAAATATACCAAAAAAAATTTAATTTCTACAACGCTATAAAAACTAGCTATAAACAAAATTTAATAGTATTTAATAATTATTTTAATAATATAAAATATTAAAACAAAACAAAACAAATAAGTCATTATTTTCGAAAAATACGAGAAATTTCGTAAACTATTTAATAAAAAATACTAAACTATAATAAAACTACCTAAATATAATTAATAAAATTACTATATATTTTTTAAAAAAAAACAAAAATTACGATTTTTTTCTATCTATAATATAAATAAGTAATAATTTAAAATATTTAAAAAAATAAATAACGAAAAAACTTAAAAATAGAAAAATTCGACAATTAACGTTGCCAATAAATATATTACTCTTTATTATATTTAAAAAACTAAAAAAAAATAAAAAATTTACTATAACTTCCGAAATTTAAATAGAAAAACCGTTAAAAATCGATATTTTTTACTACTTATTAAAAATATAAAAAATCGATTATATAAAATATAATAATTTATTATACTAAATCTATTTAATATATATAATTTAATATATATTATTAAAAAAAAAAATAAAAAACGGCATTCCGCATTTTTTATAAATATTATAAATATTTACTAATATTATTTAATTTTATTAATATATTAATATTATTCTAAAAAATAATTAATATAATACTACGAAAATATTTTAATTATTTTATAATAATATATTTAAATAATATATTAATATATTTTAAAATATTAAAAAAATATAAAAAATATATTAAACTAATACTAAAAATACTATAAAACGTAAAATTATTAATAAATTTAAAAAAAAACAAATTCTATAAATAGCAAGTAAATTTTTTAAAATTTATAATATCTTTAAAAAAAATCCGGATTTAAAACTCTAAAATATTAATAATTAAAAACTAACTACTATCAAAAAATATTCCCGAAATATGATTATTTATAAAATTTACAAATTATATATATATATTTATTAAAAATTTTAATAAAATAGCAGCTTTATTAACAAATTTAATTAAAAAAAAAGTTCCGTTTATTTAAACTAAATATAAATAAAAAACTTTTAATCGGATTAAAAAAACGATTTTTAATATACTAATATTAAAATTTCCGGACTCCGACAAAAAATATAAAGTCAAAATCAATATTTATAACTTTACTATTAAAAAATAATTAAGTCAATAAAATAAAAAAAATAAATTATACCTAATAGTTTTTTTTTTAAAAAAACTGTTAAAATTTTAATTTAATTATTAAATATATAATAAAAAATTAATAGCTATTATAAAAATATTTTATAAATAAAAACTTTATTTTAATAAAATAATAATATTAATAAAAATTTATAATAACTATAAAAATTTTATAATTTTTATAATAATTAAAAAATTAAATAAACGACAAATTAAATAAGCAAAATTCCTATTTTAATTCAATTTCTAAATTATTTATATAGTAAAAAAAAATATATATATATAAATAAATATCTTTAGTTATAAAATAAAATATAAATAAAAAATACTACTTTCGAATTAAATATTTTTAAATTTTATAAAAAAAAAATACTTTATAATTATAATAACCTAACAAAACTATAAAAAATAAACCGATCGATTAAAAAAATATTTCCGAAAAACTATAAAAAAAAACCTTTTAAAAAATATTATATTTTAAAACAATATATAAAAAAAACCAACCAAAACGAACAACATTATAATATATAAAAATAAATTATATATATTATTAATATTCCAAAAAAGGTTAGTTAAAAAAATATACAAATACCTACTAGCAAGATATTAAAAAAAATTTAAAATATTTTCGAAATTTCGAAAAACCTATAACTTCCCTAAAATAAAAAAAATAGTCAAAAAAATAGTTAAAAAATATAATCTTTATAATAAAACCAAATTATTATAATATAAATTTTATAAATTATTAAAACTTATATTACTATTAAATAAAATATAAAAAATAGTTATATTCGATTTTATTATAAAATTACTACCTTTTAAAAAATTTATAATAAAAATATTTTATAATAATATTTTTATTATAATATATAAATTTATAAAAATAGTATACTATATTTTTTATATTAAAATAAATACGGCCCAAAATTTTATATATATTATAATTCGATATTTTATAAATCGATATAAAATATTTAAAAAATTTATATTAAATAAAAATCGAAAAATAGCATTTAAATATTAGCAATTTTTAATAAAAATATTAAATATTAAAAACAAAATATTTATAAAATATTATTTATAAACTAATAGATAAATTAAATATTTTAATTAAATTTTAAAAATTTACCCATAATATTATATTAATAAATAATAAAATAATTAAATTAAAAAACTACCTAATATAAAATTTATTTATAATAATTTAAATATCGAATTTATCGAAATATTACTATTTAAAGTTAATTATAAATTTAATCTAAACGTTTTTAAAATATTATTTAAAAATATTACTATATTATATATAAAAATTTAAACAAAAAATCTAATTAATTTATAATAACAAATATAAATAAAATTAATATTTCTATAATAATATTTAAAAATAAAATTTACCTATTTTAACGAAATATTAAAATAAAACGACTAAACAAAAAATTTAATTTTAAAAAAATTAAACCATTTAAAATCGAAAAAACTTTATCAAATTTAAATTACTAACTATCGCTATTTTAAAAAATAAAAATATATCTAATTTTTTATATTTTATTATTAAAATTAGTACTATAAAATACTAAATTTAAAACATAACTCGAAATAAAATTTAACTAAAATATATACGACGTTAAAAAAATACTAAATTTACGTTAAAATAAGAATATTTTTAAATATTTAATATATTAAAAAAATTATTTATATATAAATAATATTTAAAAACTTAAAATAAACCTATCGTCTATTTTAATAATTATAATAAACTATTACTATTAATACCTAAATCGACTAAAACTAAAAAAAAAAAATTGCCTCTCTAAAAAAAATTAAAAACAAAACCTAAACTAATTAAGCCTTAATCGATAATATTAATTATGCTACTAACATAAATAAAAACTACGATATTAAAATTTTACTATTTAAATTTGTCTAACTTATCTAAAAATTAAAAACTACGATTTACTATTTAAACTTTATAAATAACTAAAAAAAAACGTTAAATTTATAACTAGTTAAATTTCGTAAAAGCCTTTTAAATCTTTTACGTTAAACAACTAAAACGTTTAAAAACTGCCTCCTTTTCGTCTTTTAAACGACAGGATTTAAAAAATACGCGATTTAAAGAATTTATCGAAACCTTAAAACCGTTACAAAAAATCCTATAATAGATATATTTTTTATAACAAAAAACCCCGTCTATTATTTTATATTCTATTTTATACCTTTTTTATTAATATATATAATAATTAAAATAAGGCATAATTTTAAAACTAAATTTATCGATTATAGCAAAAAAACAATATCGTTATTTAATTTTAAATAGACGTATACGTTTATCGATTCGGCCTAATATAATATATTAATAAAACATCCTACCGAACACGCGAAAAAAAAAAACGCGATAAAAAAAACAAAAGAATTTATATTATTTATTATTAAAAACAATAATAATAAAAAAAAAAAATATTATTATAAATTAATATTTTAGTAAGTTTAATTATTTAGCTTAATATATATATAATTTTATAAATATTTATATATATTTAAATAAAAAATTTAAATAAAAAAATTACGTAATTTTAAATTAAAAAATTAATAACTAATCTATAATCTAAATTAATAGTTTATTATAATAATTTATAAATTAAATTAATATAAAATTAGTAATTTAAAAAAATACTAAAAAAAAGATTAAAATATATAGTCTATAATATTTTTTTTTTTCGATAATTTCTTTATTCAATTATTAATTTAAGCATTCTTTACCTTCTTGGAATTGAATAAAAAAAAACTCTTAACAACTATTCTACGTAACAATATCTATAAACGCTCAACTATATCCTCTTACAGTTATAAGTCGAATTCGTCGTTAGTTCAGCTAACCCTTACTTTTAGGAACAAACCCAACTGGTACGGATAACCATTTGGTTAGACGGGTCGTTATACAGAACTAGTATTTCAATTATATACAATACAATCTGGCATCTAGTCAACTGAATATCGCTGATAAGTCCCTTTTTATGCCTCTTATATCTCTATAGATCTTAGCTCAACGGAGCCCAGTCAACGCTTTCCTCCAGCAATATAAATCTGCTAAAATCCGCCCCCCTCTTCAGTCTTCTTTTCAGATCTCAAAAGGTTTGGCAGCATAACTCAGACTCTTTCAGTTCCGGCTGTGCCTGCCTACATTACACAGCTGATCTCATATCCTGACTGCTCTCCTGCACGCTGGAAACGAAGAGATATAGGTCACCATAGTAAGGGGGCGGTGCGTTAGATTTTGTGATCATATGTCCCGATTATAATATTATAGCTCTTCATCTGCAAGTGGACGGGGGAAAGGTTGCCCTCCTTTCACATAAGGATAGAGCGTGGTGGAGGTTCTTCTTCATGGCGCTCCTGTGCACCGACGAGGTCAAAAAGTCGTATCCACCGATTGGTAGATGTATTTACCAAGTTTACTTTGAAGAAAGTTGCTTGAGTTTCTCTGCAGCCTTTTATACACCTTGAGCAACTACGGCAAATGTGTTGTTCCAAGGAAACGACAGGTGCTGGTACTAATGGATATATATAAGGAAAATACAATATATTTCATTTCGCATCATTGTGTATTCTATCTTTATGTGTAGTAATATCGGTGTTTATGCATTCATTGTACACTATCAATGTGTCATTTAAACACTATAACACTGCGAAAGATTTGGGTTCCACGCCTCTCATACTCCAATCTGCTTGATATTTATTATAGAAGCGTCTAGATCAACCAACCTTCTCCTTGGCCACTATAAATCAGGTACAATATCCCACACCAACATCTTAAACAAACTTCTGCCTCAACGGGTAGTTTTCTTCCTTTCATGCGGGCCTCTTTGCCGCTGTTGGCGCAAGGTAACAGCGATATTCATAGGTTTTACTTTTTCGTTGAATCTGATCCCGTGGAGAACGATGTAGGTATAATTTTCTCTCTCCCCACCCCATCTACTCGTTGCATAATCTTTATTGACAATCTATCCTCAAGGTTATCGAGTTCGCGCATTCAGTACACAGCAGGAGGAGCCAGGGAGCGAGGCAGCTGCGAGCAAAGATGTCAGTAGGTCCGGACAGAGACACCGCCAGAAGAATCTGCGAGGTTCATCACCGTTGTAGGTAGGGTCCAGGAGTTGGTAAAGGCCCTTACAAACGAAGAAGGTCCATAAGAGTGATCACCATGAGCTTTTATAGATCAGAGTCTTAGCCAGGCATCTGACGGAAAGTCTTAGAACACAAGTGAAACAGAAAGTTACTGCAAACTGATTTATCAACTATTACCATGCTTATTCCAATTTAATTTACTACTAAAACCAGCGCTCTATCCAGTAACTTTTAGAATTAATACAGTACACACCAACCTGATCATAACCATGTTTTCCCTATCTCTATTCCTGCTTCTACAATAACCCTCAAAACTTAACCTGTCCACTCTACGCTGACCTACTTATAGCGCTTCATTGCTTTGAAATATTAGCAAACATCCTGTTTGTGGTGGCGTCACCCCATTTATCTCCGGTGCAGCTGTTCCGGTAGTTGTCACAGTTTCCAGAGGGTTGGCACAAAGGCCAAATGTTCTTTTTCGAAGGGGGGATTTATCCTGCAACTTCTACCAATGGCCCTACTGATGAGGAAGAGGTGGGTATAAAGAATGTTGTTGCTTCAGGATCAAAGCTCCTAAACCTGATCAACAATTTCACGGTTTTGTGAGAATTGACCGGTAGCGCATTCGCAGTTTTGCCCTTAATTTGGGATCAAATACTTCAAGGAACCGGCATATCGGGCTGTCTCAAGGAAGTTATTCGATGAGCTCGTGGAAAGGCCTTGGCTATTTGGATTGTCCTTGATGATGAAGTGAACCTAGGCGAGTTCTTCAATCGCTAGAATGTTTTTAAGCTCGGACTGCACGTGAGGGAGTGCTTGAAAGAGGAAGAGATTAAGCGCTGACTAAGTTGATAGGTACCTATGCGTAGTTTCATATCATTCCAAATTTCTTGTATTGTACGCAAAGTATTAGTCTTCGTCAAGGAGGATTACATTCAGACTAACCAAGCTCTCTGAATAACATATATAGCAGTCTGTATCTACCCAGGGGCCGTATGCTTGTCTGTATAGTCATGGACTAAGCATAACTATAAGTGATGAATTTGAAATGAACCAGAGTGGTCGAGGTAGCTTCACTATCGCGCTATTACCCTAAGGTAAGCCAAAGGCTTAAGGTTAGGTGATACTTGAGCTCCAAATGTACGATCTTAGGCTTCGACAAACTGGGCAATTTAGCGACGATACCGGATCCGCCAAGGAAATAGTTTAAATGGCTTATGATGGTGAACACGTATCATTGCTGCGATTTTCTCGGATTCAAAGGGGTCTTCAAGGATCCTGCAACGAAAAGACGCAACAATCCTGTTTTAGTTTACTCCAAGGAGTTCACGGCTGCTAATGGCAGACGACTTTCGCACGGTCAATATCAATTGCTCTTGAATAATACCCAGATAAGTTTCACTTGAGAATAAATGTCAAAAGCTGTTGGAAAGTAACGAGTTTGAGAGAATTTCCCAATTCTTCCATACAAGGTTCTGCGGTGCTGACATGCCCTTTAGGGATAGGAGCCTACCCTGGAGTGCCCGTCCCAAATGATCCATGTCCGTTAGTAGGCTTGAATCATGGTCTGACCCGATATTGAGTCAAATGGTCACACAGCAACAACTTTCAATAGATCCTACAACAAAGCTGCTCAAAGTTAGACCTAAGGTTCTATATGTCAATTAGAGTAAGTTTGTTCTAGAACTGGCCTGACAAGGCCACCGTTAGACACTGTCTCCCTGTTCGAATATAACTAAGTTACAAGTATATGAAGCACCAGATTTGCTTATTCATATTCGTCATCTCAACGCCAAAATCAGATAGTTTACACGTGAGGTAATAGTGATGAATATCATCTGCTCAATTGCATGATCAAGACAGAACCTCGAAACGCCATTCTTTCCCTATTCCTGGTCTCCTCGTCAAGCTGATGGCCGTTTAGAATCGTGTATAGTGTCTTCCTTGAGGAGGCAAGTGTCACTGACTTGAGAAAGCTGAATAGGCTCCCCTAAGTGTGGGTTATTCGGTGCCGATGCTGTATTCCGTCCAGTTCGCGGCTGGTTTGGATCTCGTTCAAGAGAGTAAATTTCAGTCTTATTGCTTTTTATTCCCAGCAGTCCAAAAATAGCCACGAACGGTTTTGACGGAAAAATATAAGTGCAAAAGAATCTTGTATAGGCAGGAGCTAAGCAGACAATGACTGCAGCATCCATCTCAATAAGACTGTTACAATATGTTAAGTTTTCGAGTCGGACAGCAAGGGGCTCATAAGCACGAAGACTTACCTGATGGTTACCAGGATTGCAGTATAATAGACAGATTCGGAAATGGTAATAATAAATCTGACACGAATAGCGAGCGATACTATGCTTGAGAGGACAGCGCTAGACAGGAATTAGAAGAACTGCCGAGATTTCAGAGGGCAGACTTATAGTAGACCGACGAAGAACACCGCCAGAAGTTTCAACTTCGTCTGCTTCGAAAGATTGAGCTTGGAGATAATGAGAACAGGTAAGGCAAAAATGTAAATATCAAGCAAAATATTCACTATGCCCAATCCAGCACCCCCAATAAAGCAGCTCAGATACATTTTCGTCCGCGACAAGATCATCCCAGTTTTGGCCAGCATGCGGAGCAGAAGAGTATGTCAAAAAGATCAGGCTAGACGTATATAATATGAAGGCAACACAGATCCCGATCCAGATAGCTATCTTCACCCGAGGCGATAAAGCAAATAACTCGTGGAACATCCAGAAAGTAGCGGTCTTGGAAAAGAACAAGCTGATATTCTAGAAGCTCTCCCAGATATACGAAACCTGTCGATATTAGCGAGCCACTCATAGGCATGCTCTTGGACGAGAAGGAAGGACCTGATAGTACCTGTGCCAACTGGCCGTTTATCCAGCACAATGGGAAGTCCCACGGGTGACGGAAGTATCTCCCAACTATTTATGTACTAGTCAGCAGATAGATGACGACAAGTCTGATTAGTCGAGTAGACACCTACACGAGACATTGACTATAGTGTATGCGATATTGACCAGCATGGCCATCAGGACAAACACAGCAGTCGACGTTATTAAGCTGCACAAGATGACATGGATGGCTGAGACTTACGATCTGTCCAATTGAACTGCCGCCAGTTATTGGACAATCTGCCGAGGCCAAAGGTTACAGAAATGACGGTGCTGACGATGGCGATCGGATTCGTGACAGGTGTAATCCTTGGAGTATCGAAATCTGGGATCACCCCAGGTGGTGGGGCTTGTAACGGTATGTTGCATGGAAACATGTCTGGTTGGACCATTATGGCGGTCGTAGTCAAGTTCATAAGGATGATGTTCGCTCACTGATACGTTGTAAGAATATGAAGATGCTGATTAGAGAGGACATCTCGAAGCAGACTATGATAGGTAGATAACAAACAATGGGCAGGAGAAGAAATGTTCCTATTGAATGAAAAGAAACGACATTTCTCGATCGATTTAGACTACTTCCACGTGCGTACTATAATCCTACGGGGCTATCACTGTTCACTAGTTGGCAAGACGCTAGTGCTGATTACTGATACTTAGAGAGTTACCAAGTCTATGGGGTATCATGGCATTCTCCGCATACCTTCTCCCAAGTTTATTTTAGTCTCTGGCTTCTTGATCGCATGCCCAAACTTAAGATTAGCTTCCATTCTAGACCAATCAGTATCTATTGAACCGCCGAACCCTGTGGCCAAAAGGCCCTAGCGGAACTTGGTATTTATGCTAGCGCAAAAAATTATGCTGATCATCCTTCCCTAGGCTGCAAATGCTGCTAGGCAGAGGATGGCCTATGATTAGCAACATCGTGCATATAACAGCACTAAATCCTAGATAGTTAAGGGAGGATGCATTTGGATGCTCGGTACTCTTTTACTTTCGGACATGCGTCCCCAAAGTAGTAGCCATTCTTGTCCAGTCCTCAAGTCATTCTGGCGACCTTGGCCCCTCCAGTTATGTATGACAATCTCTAGACTCGCTGCTTACGCTCAGGATTCAGACCTATTTCCATGGTAGGATATCTCCAACTAGGAGAATCGTGTCGAGAATTGATTCTCTTCCAAGGTATTCATGATCAGTAGTATATCAAAGACTTGGCGTCGCGACTGTCTTCGATACAGATTCATAACCCTCAAGTGCAATCAATGTCTTTGAAATGCTCACAGAATTTCACAAGAGAATTGCAGTAACAACAAAGAATCTCAACATGCAGTATATATGTGACAGGCCAACAAAGGCCTTGTTTCTCCGTGTGTATGGTCACAGCGTCTTCTGTTCAGACATATAATTATAAGCCATTTCAGTCGTGATGAGAAATTTAGACCTATCTACTCATCCCAGACTCGACAACGTCCTCTTTCTAAATCAAATACAAAATAAAAAACACAATTCCCAAGATGGACTCATACGTTCGCCCTACGCTTCCTTACTACGGGCCTTATGAGGGCACCCTTCCCAGTTACAAGACCATCGTCAGTCTGGTAGCAAGGGGCGAGGCGAAAGTGCTAGATCAATTTGAGAAGCCCGGTCGCTATACAGTTCAGATAGGCGAAGAGTTTATTGTAAAGCACGGTAAGGAAATCGATCTCGTCGAAGGCGAGAACATGCTTCTCGTGAAGAAGTACACTAACATTCCCATCCCCGAGCTATATGCGATGTATGAACATGAGCCGAGTGGCAACAAGGTCCTTATCATGGAGTATGTAAAAAGTCAGCCTCTCTCTGAACTATACGACGAAGCCAGTGAAGAGCAGAAAGCAGCAATCGGAATCGAGCTGCGACGGTACTTGAGGGAGCTACGCAATATCCCAACCCCAGGGTATTACGGGCTCCCAGGCGCTCGCCCATACCTCGCACTTCCTTGGATATTCAAGCAATCCGTTGGACCCTTTGAGTCTGATGAACAGTTCCTAGATGCATACTTCTATGCCCAGTTCGGGACACTAAGCACGGTACCAAAGATTAAAAGCTTGAAGAAACTCATCCTCGAGAAGTCCAGAGCCCAGGGCCTTCACACCCCCGTTTTCTCTCACTGTGATCTTCAAGTTCAGAACATAATGTTAAAGCCGGACGGTTCATTATGTATTATTGACTGGGAGGCCGGCTCGTTCTGCCCGCAGTATTTCGAGTTTTTCATCTACAGATTTTATGAATTGGCAGCCGCTGGTCAAAGTCCTACCGACAATAACAATGTCGTGTCATGTAGGATCCTGGTTGATTGGATCCTGGAGGCATGGAAAGCTTTCTTGGACATTAATATACCTTGAAGAGCTGATGAAGGAGAGGGTAAGTAGCCCATCCAATGTGTGTAGTTAATTAGATACGCTACAATTGACACAGGCATCAATGTATGTCTTATATATGATTCGAATTTTTTCATTGAGCTTATCGAGATATGAGTTTTTGCATGAGGATCATTTGCCCGGCCGTCTCTGACAACTGCATCGTTTTGCTTGCGTCGCCATTGCGGCTAGGTACATGATCCGTCGTCATTCTCTCTTGGTGCACTCTGTTAAAGCTGGGCGCTGCGGTATTCCGGACATAACCTAGCCAGAAACAGTAGTCTCCAGTGTGAGTAAGGATGAAATGGCCTAAAAGTGACTTCTCGGAGTCATTTTATTAGCTTTGGTGAGATGGTTCTTGCTGTGAGTTTCTGCATTCCCAATGATACTTTGCAAGTACGACCATCACCGGCACCAGGGGTGAACATCTTGAACAGAGAAAAACTTGCCTACGCAATTACAAGATTTTGAACAAAAAATAGACAGGAGGACACAATTTGCAGACAGTCCCTCTTAGCGAGTAGATAGGCAGATAATGACTTTGCATATATAGCGAATCTTATTTCGCCTGCTCATTGATATAACGTGGTTTTTTCTCACAGTGAATTATACGTGATACTCTTTTGATTTATCCTTAAAGCACGTACTGCGAACTTCTTTTGTCGAGTCCTTTACTGTTATCTTCTTGAATGAAGCATACGGGTACGTTTTTGTGGTCCTTAACGGAGTGGTCCATCAGGTCCGTCTACATGGCCAATCTCGAAAGACGTAAGGTATATATTCAGCTCACTTGTGACTCGGAAGTTCATTCGAGCTAGCAATGTACTACTGGCCATGATCTCGTCGAGACCTTTCCGCGGTGGCTCCGGGAATGCCTCATGCTGCGGACAATCCTAGGGTCGCATGGCGGTGACTAAACACCTCTAAAAGGATCCCGTTGATGACGGCCAAGCGCTGCCGCATGCTATAAAAGAAGCTGGGACTTGATGTTCAGTCATGCGGATTCACAATATGGCAGTCCCACACGACAACCTGTCGTTCAGCATGCCTCGCAAGTCAGAATACGTCAAAGTCTTCCTGCGCGACGAGTGCCTTCCCAAGGTCACAGGGAGGGAGATAAGACAGCTTCGTAGGCAAATATCAGAAATCCCTCTTGAAGAGGAATCTGCTCTCGAGTCCTCGACAGTGTCAGGAACCAGAGCTAGACACTAATAACGTAAATGTGTATCTTCTAAGCCTGAATCTTTCTCTGTTAGCAGACTCAGCCAGCCTGTGAAGTAGCAAAGAGCACGGATATGGACCTCAAGCCGATGAAGACGGCTGACCTACTAAAAGTAATTGGGTCAAAGCAACATCCAGGTTTCATCGAATGCTACAAAGAGAACAAGAACACTGACTAAGAGGGGAGTTTATCTGTTGAGCCGTTGGGAGATGGTGAGTTGCGGGAACCTAAAGTTCGAGAGTACAGTTATTATCACGGAACCTTTTTACGTATTCGAGAGAACATGAGTTCTACATTAAGGTTTGGGTTGTCTGATGAACAGGTATGAGAGGAAGTTATTCCTAGTGAGGAGCAATTGAAGTAAGATTCGCCACATATGCAAGTGTCGTTATCTACCTATCTACTTATTTATTCATTGCGGGGTATCGTTTGTAGTATGTATATTCCCCAATTATTTCTCATTGATGTCGTGAATGGGGAACCAAGGTCCTTGATCAAGAGGTTCGTCTCCAGCCGAAATGAAACAACCTCCTTCGGTGACGACCACGATGGCGGGTGGTGATTCTGGTTCGGGATAAGCGAACCGCTTCTTGATCCTCAATGCCACCTTCTCTAGCACAGACTGATTTCTCTGAAACCCGGGAAGCGAAGAACTTCTCGGAGGGAACATGGCTCTCTGCAGGATATTCTCGTATGTAGACGTGTTCAAGAATACGGCCTACATAACTGAACATTCGCCTTCCTGCTGACGGCCACCAACCTTACTGCGAGTAATTCTTTCTCTTTGGCGGGGTACGTCTTGTCTCGACTTCTTTAGGTCTTCGAGACGCTCTCGTGCCTTTGGAAAATTCTGGGCTGTCATATATTTAGCATCTGTTCATTTGGTAAGTCAAAACCACTTACCCGCTGCACGCCAGTACCAACGCTTGGCAGCCTCGATGTCCGCGGGCACGCCAATTCCTACTTCTGTAAAGTATCCCATGCCGTACTCTGCCTTCGCTAGGCCCGCGTTGGCAGCCTTTCGGGTCCACAGGTAGGCCTCTGTGTCACTCTGTTGTAAAATTCCATCACTGCCGGTCAGGTACCAGCCGCCCAGAGCCAGCTCGGACTGGTGCTCTTCCTGAACGGCCGCGCGACTATAGTACATTATAGATAACCTCGGGTCGATAGGGCAGCCCATTAAGCCGTACTCATAAGCGCATCCTAGCCTGTATTGACTGAACTTGTATCCAAGTTGAGACGCTTGCTCGAATAGTTGCAGTGCGTATCGCTCGTCTCTGATTATGTAGTCGTTGGGTTGTGCTGACTCATAGAGCAGACCGAGTTCGTGAAGAGCATGTGGATTTTCAGCATCTGCTACGTCGGCAGCTCTTTTGAGCCATCCAACTGCTTCCCGGGGATTCTTTGGTTGGCCAAGGAGACCTTTGAGCAGGATCATGCCCACTTTGTACATCGCAGGAGGATCCCCCAGCATAGCAGCACGCTTGTACCACTGGATGGCTTTCAAGGGATCTTTACGGGTTCCGCCTCCTTCATCATTGCCGATCTCACAGCACACAGCTGTGCGATATGCTGCAGCGGGATGCTGTAGCTTTGCAGCAGACATGTACAGAGTGAAAGCCTCCTTAGGATCAGGCTCGTGTCCAAATGCACCTCTACCCATTCCATCCGCCATGAAGAACATGGCGTCAGCATTGTTGGCGCTTGCTAACTTCTTCAAAATCTTATGCGAGTCCACCAAGTACCGCTCGCGGGTTCTTGCTCGTGACTTAGGATCGGGTAATCTCGGAACAAGTACATCAGCAGCCTCCAGCAGCTTCTTTGCCAAGCTTAGAGCGGAGGCCTGGTCATTAGGGTTGTCCTTGATAACGGAGCGTAAATAGTCGAGTTCTTCAGTCGTGACCGGAGGTTGCTCAGGCGCAGGCGGGTTTGAAGATCTTTGGGGAGGAGGAGCAGCTGCTGGTGGAGGTCGTCCTTGCGCTCCGGCTGCAGCGGCGGGTGGTGTGTTACTATAGTTGCGGACAGGAGCGGGCTTGTCGTTCATGTTGACGAGTGAATTAGGCATTAGACCAGGGCGGATGGGAGCTGGAGGCCCAGACCCTGGACCGCTGGCCGGAGGGCTTGCTTGATTACCAGGTCTTCCAGAGGCAGGAGTGGTAGGTAAACCAGGCTTGTATGCCTGAAAGCCACCAGCGGGCCCAGAGGGCATAGGCGGATGATCAGCCATCTCGAAAACAGCCGACTGTAGGATTTCTCAATTAGTAATGAATCTCCAGCCAGTTCCCGAGTGGTCAAGACATGCCTTAGCAATGTCTCTTGAAGCACACAGATTCACTCAAGGGAGATCAATAGCATTGACGAACTTACCTGTGGTTCACGTAGGTTAGGTTGGGACTTCGTTCGAGATAGTTCAGGGAGACGAGCTGGGCCCGGTTGAGGTGCGCCTGGTTGCTGAGGGCCTGGTCTCTGCATAGGCGGCTGATTGAGTGGAGCTTGACCTTCGTAATACGAATCGTATAATTCCCCAAATGATGCACGATCCGGCTCACTATTCCATCCTGGCGGCTGCAGCGAAGGATTTGGCATAGGTGGTGGCTGATCTGGGTATGTTCGATGTGGAGGGGGTCTGTTGCTTGATGATGTGGATGGTCTTTGGGGTGGCAGCTGCTGGTTCATTGGTGCACTGTAATTTGCACTGTCTCCTCGAGGTGGTGGCATCGCGCCGTTACTCATGTGATAATCGCCATTAACAGGCATCGTCATACTCCGAGAGGGCTGACCGAAATCGTTTCTTGTTGGTGACATCGGAGGGCCATAATCTCCTCGCACTGGTGACATAGGCGGACCGTAATCTTCATCATATCCGCCGTATCCTTGATGCTGCGGTGGCGGCGGGGGACCTCTTCTTGAATCTGGATAGCCTTGTGGTGGAGGACCTCTTCCCCCACTACGCTGGCTGTCCATTGAGGGACGACCGTAGCTATCCATAGACGGACGACTATAATTATCCTGAGTAAATTGTCTTGGACCTGGACCGGGGCCTCTGTTAGGAGGTGGTCTTCCGTTGAGATTCATGCCACCCATACGCTCCAGAATCTGATTTTCATGATCCAGGTCTGTTTGACGATTTTGGCCTGGGAATGACGGAAAAGCACTGCCACCGAAATCTCGTTCCTGAGGACTTAAAACGGGACCTTGCCGATTGGCTAACTTGATTCAGCATCACAAAATGTTTATCAGCGACTACGCATGAACTTACCAGAAGGATCTGACGAGCCATTCCGCTCAAGCGGTCCTGGTCTAGACGGTCCACCTCGACCAGGAGGTGGATACCCTGCTCTACCGGGACCTGAGGGCGGATAGCCTCCTCGTCCTGGGCCTCCTCGCATCGGTCCTCCTCTACCTCTTGGTGGTGGCGGCCTACCACCTCTGCCTGGTGGGGGTCCTCGATACATGTCTTGCTGCGGTTGCGGCGGGTCGTATCCATATCCATCATCGTATTGCTCGTATCCCCCATACCCGTCATATCCATAATCTTCCTGTTGTTCGTAACGTTGTTGTGGCGGAGGATAAGCTCCACCACCACCACCTCCTCCTCCTCCACGGGGGGCGCGCGCAGCAGGCCCGGCGTACGGTCTATCGCCATATCCACCGTATGCCATCTTGCCAAAAGCGAGATTGTCAAGCTATGCAACCCGGCATGAATTGAGCCAAGGGAATGGTGTATGTGCGTATTGATTGTTAGCCTTGTGGCGTCTTATGTCATGGAATAAAGGAGCGACGAATGGCGCAGTACCCTGAGTTCAACGGAAGGTATGATCAAGGAACGACTAGTGGCGCAATAACGGAATGGATTATGTCTGTATTAAACAAATATTGCTGATGCTGTTGAAACAACAGGCTGCGTGGCGGAGGAGTATATTTCGATTCGGAGATGGATGATGACGAAATAGTTGTCGCAAAAGAGTAACGTTCAGTTTCTATATAGCGCTGCGTGGTTGTCAGTACATAAAGGGGGGCTTGTGCTCAATCCCTTGTTATACTCACTGTCAAGTTACATTCGCGTGGTTGGGCAGTGTGTCTCAGTTACACTGAAAGTAATGGCGTTGAAGATATGGAGTCGGAGAGAAGGAGTGAAGATGCCGTAGTTAAGCTGCCATGAACAAGGAAGAAGGACCACGGAATGCGATGAAGCCGTGAAAGAGGAAATATAATAGTCAATGCTTGGGACGTCTCAAGTCAACTCATCAGGGTCCAGGATCATGGGTTGAAATTGCAAGGGCGCAATGAATGAGACTCTGGGCAGTGGTGCCGAAGCCCAGTGGCCGGGGGTGAGTAATTTGTGTGCCGTGCCTGAAATATTACCAACACCGACCAGAATGCACGCACAGCGTAGGGAGTATCAAGAAAAAGACATGCTGGTGCCAAAGACAAGGAGAGAGAATGAGAGCGTGAATATGTGGTAAGGGAAAGATATAAAGGATGAAACGGAGAGAAAGAGAGGAGGACCTATCGGGTTATGCGTGGAATCACGGGCATGACCATTAAGTGGTACAAGAGCCGCGATTGTTCGCTACAGCCACAATTCCTCAGGTACAGATCCGGATTGTCCCACATTTCCCTGACCGTTTTTGACCGTTGAGCTGCCTCTGGTTGTACCCAGTACACTAAGTGACCTCATGAAATTGTGGCGCTTTGACAATGAGCTTTCGCCTAATTCCACCTCTCGCTTTGTACTAAAGACATGTCTTATCGTTATCCCCTATCTGACGCTAATTCTATTGTAGTACTGCCTCTCAATGCAACGATAGCGATCACCATTCCGAATGCTACTCAAGTAGGAATAGTCTAGAATGAGCAGGCGCAGGTTTCCGTAATAAATAATCAGGTGGTAGCAGATAAATCAGGCTCTTTGGATATTCCAGGACGACTATGTACAGATACTTCAGCGTCACTGGATAGGCGCATCCAGGTGCGCATGCATCAAGTGCTCCCTTGCCAATGTAAAGCACACGGTCACTGGGTAAGGTAGGTCAATTTTACCATACTCAACACTAGAAGAACAGCAAAATTGTTCTTGGACTTAGAGAGATAGATAGATTGACTAGCCTTGACGTTATTCTTTCAAAAGAAGGACAGGTAAGGGAGTGTAAATGGACTAACTGTCATACATCCAGATTTAGACCACATTCCAAACCGAGAGCAGCTCCCCATTCCTGTGCACAACTAAGCGCCAAAAGCCTTATCATGAACTTGAAAATCCCATGTCCTGTGCAGTATATATTGTCAATCTGACAAGCTATTATGTTGTCAGAGCCTTCTCTGAAACTCCAAGGCCGTCGTGATGCCAATTTATTCCTGTTGCCCAATGATATCTTGTGACAGACTACCTGTAGCCGTACACTTTGGTACTACACTATAGTTGGGTAAGATGCGCTAGGCATTTACCTTTTTGACGGTAAGGTATCACCTGAAAGTGAGAAAATATGGTTTCACGTTGCTACCCAGTCTGGTGTATCACAACTTACAGGGGTTCAGTCATGTTTGCTGCTTGGTTTTGATTGGTCTCAACTCCCGCATTATTTTTGAGCCTCGCCCCAGCGGCCGATGGACGGTCGCCAATACTCGAGCACCGCCATGGCCTGTCTCTTGTTTGGGACGGCTAAGAATAGATTTCACACATTTGTGTCTGACGTTCTGAGGCTCAGCCCTGTTAAGCATAGAAGAGCAGGACATAGTAGGTCAGCCATTACCTCATCCATGGGTACCAAAAAGAGACACATAGTACATCACGATTGCTGATTTTTGGAAATGGCGAGGTCTGATTATGCCGTAGTACTTGGCAAATAACGCGCTATAACTGCCGTTTCATACAAAAAGCTGGTTGTGCAATGGCTTACGGGTGTGTTTCAACGCAAGAAACATCCCCCATCATCTTCCCATGACTGGTTTTGCTTAATTCTTGGCGAGACGTGGCAAGGCCGTGTTGCATCGTTAATGGTCAGCCAGCCCTCGTTTGCATAGAACATGACATCTTAGATCGGATCGATGCCGGATGGTAGATTGGCCACCAATACAAGAAGAGACATAGATTGAAGTAGACCTTCTTAAAGTACCTAATCTTCAAAGGTAGCTCGTATTAGACATAGTCGAGGGCCTATATTGCAGCTGAGCCGGGTTTGAATTGATTTTGTGGATCCAGGCACTCAGAATCAGGCTGAGATGAAACTACGAGATGACAGGAACCTTATACAAATGGAACGTGTCGTATTCAACTGGTCACATTAAGAATAATGGTGTGAAATACGGACATATATACAATTAGGGGGTGTCTGTGAGATGAAACCGAAACCGAGGGGCATCACAGTAGGTACTCCGTACAGAATGGGATAAAGGTGAGTGAAGGTGAACCAGGTTCAGGTTGCCTCAAATGGAAACTTTTGGTGGGGGACCTGGAGAAGAGCCCTGTAAGTTAAGTAGTGCGGGGCCATGCTGAGTTGTACCAGGCCCCGCCCCATAAGAGCATGAGCCACAATGAAAGCCACATTTGATATCCAGCAAAGACGGAATCTGGACCCTGGACCTTTCGTCATTGACAATTGCAATTTGCGATCTTAATATCTGAGGAAAAGTTGAGAAGTCGTCAACTTACCAGCATATCACGAATTCGTCTTCACCTCTACAAAAGCATTCTTGAAGCAATCTATAACAAAATCCACGATGGCTGCGAAGAATTCAGGGAAATATATGAAATATCTAAAGATGCTGGGCGCGTAAGCCATCCACCCAACTATACCGTGAACTTTCCACGAGGCTCAGGACGAGACTAATCTTCATGATTCTATGGCTGCAGTGGTGGCGCAGTATGCATAGGAGGCCCGGCTTTCGTCATGTGGGTGCAGCCGACAGACGAAGAATTATTCCAAAGATACAACCCCGAACTGCAAAAGAAGAGCCTCGAGCGCCGATACGAGAAGCAGAAGGACTTCGATGATTTCGTCACCCGGTTGAAAGAATACTCCAAGTCCGAAAAGCCGAGTACGTTCCACGAGCCATTGAGTTTCGTATCCTTTAACGAGCTGGAAGCTAATAAGTCTTGACTGCAACACAGTATGGACGGTCCAAGAAGAAGCGATACGCAAGCACAGAGAAGAATCCTTACGGCAAGATTTCCAGAATGCAGAAGAGGCAAAAGCTAGACAGGAAGCTTTGAGGAAAGAAGCTGGCTTGTTAAGAGGAGGTGGTGAGCTGGAGAGCACTGGGAAAACGAAACCGACAGATAACCCACTGGCGTAAGCTTCATGGGAATTACTTATCTGTTCGTCATACTGTATACGTAATGTTGTGTGTATACTGTTTGTAGCAGGCACTGGGTTTGGCGTTCCGGGGTTTGATGCACGGCGGTTTTGTAATATGACACCTCTCATGTACTACCAAATGTTATTGAGGCGTTGAGAAGAAAGCCGCCCTGCTTGTGGTGACAGTACCACGAGACAGAGGAGTGTCTCCGGACTTTTTGTTTCGAAACCAGATATGTTTGGAAAATGGATCATGCTTCTACTTGCTCTAAACTGGCGATTCTTGCATCAAGTAGTACGCCAATCTGATACCATCTTCTGATAAGGACATCTCTTTGATCCCAATGCTTCTCAGGGAGAGAAAACAGGTCCTCAATCTCTTCTATCATAGCCTCTGCCTTCCTCTTAGTTTCTTTCAACACTTCTAGGAGCAATTTATCAACAGCCGGCTGGCTAGTCTCCCCATCAGTAACACCAGCAACGAACTTTCTCCACTCTCCAGCTTTGCAATACAGCAACCTGAGCGCAACTTGGGTGCGATGGCATACGGTCTCTTTATCGACCACATAATTGCCTAGAAACCCGAACTCTTCCAATTTATCTTTTTGTTTTTCGTTGAATCTGCTGAGGATCACCTCGTCGAGCAGGGTTTCGTCCCAGCAATTCGGTTCCAAGGTGAAGCCGTATTCAACGAGTAAGAAATCATTTGAGTGCCGCCCGTAGCCAATTTTGATCTCGTCTCCTTTCCTATGTGCCGTCGTAGCCCGGAAAGAAAACCCGTCGCTGCCATAGGCGGCGCGGCATCCAGGTTCATCAGAGTGATTGAAAAGATCCGCGACTGGCTGCAGGGCCAAGTGATCGTCCGTGGTGGTACCAGGACGGTTCTTCAGCGCCACGTCGTCGTAGTAGAAAGTCCGCGAGTTGACCAAGAGCCAAGCATGTTCGTAGACCTCCTGCCCTCCCCACTTTGGGCCAAAGTGTGGAAAAGCAGTAATGTAAGCAGCCCAATCGCGAGCGTATTTGGCCTTCTGCTTCTCTAAGAGCTGTCGACTGCGCAGCGGCAGGCGGGTCTGAAGCTCGTGAGGCCAGCGCAACGGTGCAGTCCAGAAATCCTCCATCGGGGGGCACACTGCGTTCCACGGTGCGTACTTGGGACGTTTGTCTTCCACGAGCTCGGCGGCTAGAATTCCGTGGACTGTGATGTTTTCGGGGAGCTTTTTCAGCCGCCCTTTGTGAACCGTAGAGAGGCTCCTGAGGCACTTGGTTGGTACATCTAGGATTATTTCGTCCTCCTTCATATGGATAGGTTAGTGTGGAAGAGAGCTTTGATGCTTAAAGTTTTTTTACTCACCTCAATGTCCCGTGTGGCGACCATACCAATTCCGCGACCGGGCATGCGCTTGGGTGCTATGCCGTTCATTCTAACACCATTGCTAGCCGCCCACTCTATGAGCTCGTCGAGAGGGTCCATATCGTCTAATGTTCGTCACCAGATACCTGCATATCAATCAACCGTATCATAAACGGCAGCGCATCGTGCCTATTTTGATTTAAGAGAATGATAGCAGCTTATGCTGAGAAAGTGGTAGAATGAGACGAGAAGTGATATGAATAATACAGAAAAGGAAGGTCTGGGTGAAGTTGATTGAGAATGCGACACGCGGTTCATGGTGGAATTGAATTGCGGGTTCAATTGTATCAATCCAGTGGGTTCAGCTGAGGTGTCACAGGCCTTTCGTGTCGCCAGTGCACAGCTACCAATTCAAGGATACATCAGAGCAAGAAGGATTCAGTTAAGAAAACAGTAACACAAGAACATATAATCCCCTTACTTCATTAAATAAGTAATTCATAACCTATTCTCCTCAAACCTTGGATGACAAAGCCTGTTTGAGGTTTCCTCTTTAAGTCCGCCATAAAAGCCGGATCGGAGCAATGGAACCACGGGGATGGGGGTCCAGATCGGATGGCAGTTTAAAAGGACCGCAGTGACTGGGTGATAATGGACCCTGACCCCACCATTGATAGTACAGTCGACCTCTCCAGAATATCGGTGTCGTCATGTAATAACTTCCTCTTCATCTACCCATCATCTACTCACCGCTAGCATTCTTTGCTCTCTCATATTCATTTTCACATATTGTAGTCCTAGCTCATCTTGTTGAGACGTCTCGAAGCACGCCGATAAGTGTTAACTGATCATACCGCCACTTGATAAACGAATCGGAACAACCGGATCGCATCTCGTTGCGAGGATGAGTAGTTTAAGGTCTCTACTAGACGCCATGGAAGGGCAATATGATGAGGTCGATTTTGACGGGAACGACAACGAGGACGATGATCCCGACTACGAAGACGCAGAGGAAGATGATGACGATGATGAGTTTCACGGTACATTATACTTACGTTCAAGCAAGAGCGACAGGTCATTTTGACTAACGTTTGGACCGTAGATGCCGAGGAAGGTGAAATGGAATTCATCGTGCAGCTAGAAGAAGAAGACGATGATAATGAAGACGAGGACGAGGACGAAGATGCGGAAAACAACGAAAATGGAGAGGATGATGATATTCAAGCTGCCCAAGCTGATATGCAACGGAGAATTATCACTGTCTTAGCGAGTGCGTTTTCAAAATCGCCACCGCGTCAGATTGTTACTAACTTACGATAGACAACGGCCACCGACTTAGATTCGGCTCCCAAAGCGCCGTTGCAAACTTCCTTAGGAACGCTAACATAGGCTACTTCGATGATGGCGAGGATGAAGAGTTGAGGACAAGGATAAGGCGTGAGCGGGATGCAAGGCGACAGAGGTTGCGGAACCTTACGTCAGATCCCAATCGGTTTCCAAAAGTACCCAGCGAGAAGGGAAGGGAGCTCATGGAGTCTGGAACTTTCGGTACTAAGGACATCTCATCTCGGATCCTGAAGAAAAAAGGACTTGCGAGGCAGATTCTCGACCGAGAGTTGGGGATAGGCGAGAAGACATATCGAAAGGTCCTTCAGGGGGAGATAGCACAGGTGAGCTATTATACCCTAGTCCTTCTGCACTCTCAAGCTAACAGCAGTATAGTCCCTGATTCCACGGACTGAAGCCGATATGGTAATCCACTATGCCGATAATGTGTATTCCGGGCAGTTTTCAGACGATGGAAATTTCTTCTACTCTTGTGTCAAGGATTTTCGGGTACGGATGTACGACACGTCTAACCCGTACAACTGGAGGCATTACAAGACAGTCGCATTTCCGTTTGGATCATGGACATTGACAGACGCATCGCTGAGCCCCGACAACAAGTGGCTTGCGTATACCTCAATTCAGAGCAATGTCTGTTTGGCACCCACAGACCCCAACGATACCGGCGACCCATATACACTCAGTTTGTCAGAACACGGCGCTCGAACATCACGTTGGCACGGGTCCTTCGGCATTTGGTCTATTCGCTTCTCAGGAGACGGCCGCGAGCTGGTTGCCGGCACCAACGTGAGCTCCATCGTGGTCTACGATATCGAATCCCGTCGAGTCCTGCACCACATCGAAGGTCACGAGGACGACGTCAACGCTGTCTGTTTCGCCGACAAATCATCACCACACATTCTCTACTCCGGCAGTGATGACAAGACGATCAAAGTCTGGGACCGGCGGAGCATGGGCGACAAGCGCGAAGCCGGTGCCTTCGTAGGCCATATTGAAGGACTGACATATATCGATAGCAAAGACGACGGAAGGTATTTGCTTAGCAACGGCAAGGACCAAAGCATGAAGCTCTGGGATCTGAAGATGATGTACACATCAGCCGAATTCCGAGAAAGGAACTCCAGACAACACCTCCCGCTTAGCGACTTCGATTATCGGTGGAACAAGTACAGCGACGATGCTTGGTTCCCGCACCCCGACGACAACTCCGTCGTTACGTTCCGAGGACACAAAGTCCAACGAACACTCATCCGTTGCCACTTCTCGCCGCCGAACAGCACGAACTCGCGGTATGTATACTCGGGATCCTACGATGGAAAAGTCTGGGTGTACAATCTGGACGCGACCGTTGCTGGCGTGATTGATGTCCAGAAGACGACGAGGGCGAGGAAGTCGATGCCTAAGCGGTATCACCAACACTTTGACCGCCGCGGTCTTCCGGCTTGGGACACAATCGTCCGAGATGCGAGCTGGCACCCTAATGCACCTTTTATAGCTGGTATGTCTATCCCTTAGTATTAAATTAGCATTCATTGTTGGAAAAGTACCCAACTAACATGTCCGTCACAGCTTCTGCCCTGAATGGCTGGGACCATGCCATTGGCACCGTCACCTTACACGGCTACAACGAAGCCGACGAGGACGAGGGTTTCCCAGAGATGGGTGCCGCGTACGATGAAAAGCTAAACGTCATTAGTGGGATGAGTGATGACTCTGACGATGCTGGCGATGATGACTGGAATCCTGACTTCATGGGCGCGATGGATGTATTTGAGGATGACGATGATTAGGTGCTAGCTGTTATGTGAAAGTGAAACTACGAAGTGACATAGATTGTATAGGATTTGTAGTCGTAGTTCCGCAGCCAAAGATGCTCCCTCTCAACGAATTGCCCAAATAGATTTTCCAGCACAAATGAACTTCTCAGTTGGAATTGCGTGACGACCAGGAACACGAAATAGTGTCCACGCTTCAAGGGGAAATTGGTGAAAAGAATTATCATTTCTTGAAATTTCTTTCGTTGTTTTGCCACAGTCGTGGCGCAATTTTGTACATTATCACAGCAAAGGTAGATGTTGTGGTATCAGTTTCTAACCTTCCGGTCTAGTCCACGAGACCCTTTTCCTTAGCCATCATGTTTTTTGGTCGCCGTCGGCTCATATCAGTTACACGGTGTGGCAGTCGTGGTATATCGTTGTTGTCATGAGCGTCTCTCTCCCACGACACGTAACCACGATAGTTTTTCGTCCCTCATCCCCTTTTCTTCTCAATCGGCGCTGCTATGCGCCTCCGACTAATACATTGTTGACTGGGATGTGGACTGCAGATAAATATGTTAGCTCGAGTCCGCATAGGTAGGACAATAACGCCGATTTGTCAAGCAATCGGTACTCATATAGTATGGATCGCGAGGAAAATCGAAAAAGGTAGGTAGGTAGGCTTGAGCGTACTGAGTTTGACGAGGTAACCGATAGCGCCCATGACCTAGAGACCCAGAGAAATTAGTACATATGTTATTTTTTGTCCATAACTATAAGATATTATAGTAGACGTACGACAAAGCCGACACCAACAGCCTGGCAGATCTTGATGTACTCGCTCTTGTCGGGCTTGGTGCAGCGGTTGATGAATTGTGTGCCGTCCTTGACGAAGTCCTTCTGGACGTCGAAAAACTCTGTTATCGCGTCGGCCATTTTGTACGTGAGGTATTTGTGTGTGTGATTTGGTGAAGAGAAGAGAGGAGAAGAGAAGAGAAGGACGAGAGTTGTGGAAATTGAGAGAGATGTTGCGAGCTGCGATGTGGATGCGCTGTCCAATTTCCAGAGTCTTTGGAACGATGCGGCCAGATTTCCCCTGCTTGAATTTCCCCAGGCTACAGTACATAATCCAATGGAACACTCAATGAGGTCTAGCTGTTGGCTTAGGTAAGAGGTTCCATCCATCAGACACCGGGATGGGCAGCTAGGCTTTGCGCCACAGTTATCGATAACCACCCGCCACAACGCGCCTCTTTGCCTGTGTCAGGTCCCGAAACCCCCTTATTGTAACCTGCTGAGACGCGATCTAAGTAGCGCCTGGACCCTCCCTGTCACAAGGCTCCAGACCAACTGGGCAGGCCTAAGCCAAAATATGCTGAGCCCAAATTATGAAGCTTGCTTTCCCGAGTCCCGACTCCATCTTCCACCTTTCTTTCCATCATTCGATACATTGCCATCTTCATCTCCCCCATCTCTTCTTCTATTATTACCTCCTTACTTATCCACCTGGCTAGAGCTACCTTCAATAATAATCCAGAAGTCTATCCTTCCTATTTTCACTCTACTTGCCCTCACACCTCCCATTTTCCCGACTCCTCCCGCCAGAAACCAAGCTCCGTCAGCCTCCCGTCTGACAACAGTGTCACGACAGCTCTCGCGCGCAGTGACAGCCCCAGTTAACTTGATATCTGATCCCAGCTTCTAGCAACGCGAAGGAACAGGAGATCGATTAATCAAACGTGGTTCTGCTTTTGGTCGCATCTTTCGCAGTCTCACTGTAGCTGCTCACCTGTATATCCTACACTGGGTCAAGACACCTCTGAGGAGACTATCGGGAAAGACTACACACACGAGATTGCAAGTACAGAGCTTCGTCTTGACATCTGCGAGTTTCTTCATCCATCGTGTTTCCTGGGCACTTTTATTGGTTCAGCGAGAAAGCGCTTGCAGCAGGGACGTGGGGTCAGTGCCTCAGATTGTACGTATAGAATCATCGTCATCATCATGTGAGATATCTTTCATTTCCGTTTTCCGTCATGTCTGCTGCTGGGTTGTCTCCTCCATGTACTTTCCTTATTAACTGATACCTTTGACCCAAAGACGCCAGGTCCTTTCCTGTGTCTATTCTGAATACACTCGGTTGACAGATACCATACCTCGTCCTTTGATCACATAACTTTCTAAAGCTCTCAAATCATATCCAGACACTCCTTCCAAAATGGCCGACGAGGATTTCGAGATCGACGTCTACGGTGACGCGCATGCTGATGGCGACTCTAAGCTCGAAGACGCGAACGCCCAAGGTTATGAAAGCAACACAAGCATCACTATTGCGAATGGTTCCAACCCGCCCGAGCCCGACAATACTGACCACGGAGGTTATGAGGATCGCGATGCTATGGACAGCCAGGACCACCATAGCGTCTCAGCACCGCAATACCAACAAGGGGTAAAACGGAAGGGCGACTCTGATGACCGGCCTGTCGATCCTGGCGCTACCAACTGCCTTCTTCTTTCTGAGCTGAACTGGTGGACAACCGATGATGATATTCGCCTGTGGGTGCGACAAGCATCATGTGAGGAGGAACTGAAAGACATCACGTACAGTGAACATAAGGTGAACGGAAAAAGTAAAGGGTACGTGACGGGTCCTGTTGTCTGAGATATCGTCGATGCTAAAGGTCTTCTAGCCAAGCTTATCTCGAATTTCGATCTCAGCAGGCTGCTACAGCCGCCAAATATTCAATCGAAGCTCCTGCACCCGAAGGCTCACAACACTCCGCCAAAAAGCACACCGTTATATATTCCAGCCCCACAAACAACCCCTTTCGTACGCTCCCCAAAGATGCGCCAGCCCGGTCCAAGGATAGCTCAGGCACTCGAGGAGGTGCCAGCGGCGGATTCAACGACCGTGGAGGTAGTAACTTCCGTGGGCGTGGCAACTTCAACGGTCCTCGTGGAGGCTTCAACAGAAACTTCTCTGGCGGCAATATGGGAGGAGGTGGGGGCGGCTTCCATTCCAACAACAATCTGGGTGGTGGTAGCGGCGGAGGCTTCAACAATAACATGGGTGGTAGTTTCGGTTTCAATAATATGGGCGGCGGTGGTGGGGGCAACTTTGGCTTCCGTGGAGGTATGATGGGCAACAACATGGGCGGAGGCATGCGGGGTGGTATGCGAGGGGGACGGGGTGGTGGCATGGGCGGGGGTATGAATCCAGCTATGGGTGCCGGCATGATGGGTGGTTTGGGAGCCATGGGCATGCCCATGATGGGCTTCCAACAACCTCACTTCAACCCGGCATTCTTCGGTGGCAACCAACAGTCAGAGTGGCAGAATCCCCACGGCGCCAAACGACCTAGGGGCGAGTAGAAATCTGCCCCTAGTAGAAGTCGACACTAAAAATGGTCCAAAATTCCAGACTGGCGTTCAAGGGGCTATGTAGGAGTAGCAGAAAACTTGGAACCGGCGTTTATCGTCATTGAGATTTTTCATTAAAGCAAGGGGGTTAATGATCGGAAATTGGCCTGGCTTAGGCCTGAGGATGCTCTCTGCATGTAAGAATTTGACAACCTTACCATATCTCTACCGCATGGCAACGTGGTCGATGAAAAGGGAGTTAGTGACACAAGATTTCCTTGCTTGATCTAAATGGAACTATGGGCAGTTTTATACATGATTTCCCCTCCTGTCTGAAGATGGGCTGGCACGCATAGATGTCCTCTGTCACATCTCACATGTTATAGATGACACTCTCAACTCTTTGTGCTAGAAGCCTAGGACCCATCTTCCTAGCTTGGAGGCTAGGAAGGTGCTAGTTAAGTAAGGGCGGGACCTCCGATCCGCAGGCGGGATATAACGTGTCTGATATGCATCACAAATCTTTCTTTAACGCTGTCACAGTCCTACTTCCGGAACCGAATAAACCCAGGAGAGTTGCTGTCCGTGTCAAGCCGAGGAAGATCTATGAAGATCATATTTCATTAGATAAGAGAAATGACCAGGATACATAAGACTTACAGTGAACCCAACATTGCCCCATGTAGTTGCATTCCAGCTGCCTACGTCGATGGACCGCTTATAGCCTAGGGCCCAGCAGGTTAAGCCTACATGTGTTATGTCGGCAATACTAGGGTCAGGGTTCATTCTTATTAGTACGCAGGTACGGACGTTAAGGGAGGGGAGAAAGCAACATACAGTAGTGCAATCAAGTAGCTCCTCACGACCTTAAATTCCGTCGTCGTTGATAAGACGGCCACACCTACAAGGCAGAGCACTACCATGGATGTCGTTCCAGCGTTAGTCAGTGCACTAAGTAGTCACTAGTCTCCACCACGAGAAACCCCTCGACTTCGACAACCATTTGTCAGATTTGGAGCTTACAGCCATAGCAGTTCCCTAGCTGGAGAGCAACGAGGCGGTCGTTGTCAGATGAGGCGATGTGTAATGGGTTGTCGATTTGGCTTGCTATGAACCAGTCGGCATTGATGAGCGGAGCGACACAACCCCCAATACTCAAAAGACACAAAGAAACGTTAGTATACGCGGCCCAACTTCTGTACGTCTCTGCCACCGTCTGAGTGCGTGTAGTTCGGTTGGACTTACAGGGAGAGTGGCTCGATGACTGTGAAGACAGTGCGTGGGAACGAAGGAAGCTGGGAGGTCATTGTAGTTCGGCCCGCAGTCAAAATCAGACGGTCAGTTGGGAAAACAATATGTACCTAAGGTGATGATACGTTTCAACGGACGGCTAGGTAGGGATGAAAAGTAGACAGAAAAAACAACTTGACATGTGATGAAGGAATACGACGTGTAAGAAATAATATGACCAGATTTTCAATATAATGAATGTACCTAACCGCTTTGACCACCCTTTGCAACACCCCCCCCTTTGCAACACTTACTCAAATCGACACCACCTACTTCAATATATCACCACAAATCAACC